>LFYR01000647.1:10973-358301 GCA_001185155.1 Zostera marina | reverse complement strand
CAACACTTAATTAAAAAGATCCCTCTTCCAGTTATCTGGTCAAATACAGAGGTTGACTACTTTACGCAGATCCCTCATCCAGTTATCTGGTCAACCATCTGAGGTTATATTCATTGCTTTATTCATATTTGTTCAAGCATTTACTTATCATATATATATCCAGTTATCTGGTCATCTACTTGTTTATCAATATATTCAGTTATCTGGTCATTTACTTGCTTATCATATATCCAGTTATCTGGTCATTTACTCTATAATATAACTTGTGTTTATAATATAACTTAGTATTCATATACTATAGTTGTTTATAAAACACCATCTGAAAAGTTGATTACGTATTCATATACTGTAGTAAATTTAAAGAGCAAAAGGCAAGTCCAATATATAATATTATAAGATATAATATTATATTCTTTAAAATTATATAATAGTATTATATTGCTAACAATATTATACTATTATTATTATACAACCATTTGTGTACTTAAGTGTGTGCAGGTAATTCCGCTATTAACTTGCATTAATCGAAAAGAGGCTATTAACTCCCCTTATAGCCTCGGATCTCGATCCAACGGATACCAGGCTCTTGGTGCCTGCTTTAGGCCATAGATCGCCTTTTGTAGATGACAGACGTGAGATTTAGGTGTTGTGGGCTTCATCGTGAAGCTAGGGGGTTGCTCCATGTACACTGTCTCGGTTAAGATGATGCAGCTTCCATTGTCTAGACGTCAAGATGATGCAGCTTCCATTGTCTTGACGTCGCTATGGCTAAAATTGTTCTGATGGTGGCAGCCTTCACCACCGGACTATATGTGAGGTCGTAGTCCTCGCCTTGCTTTTGATGAAATCCCTTAGCCACAAGCCGAGCCTTATGTCTGTCTAACGTGCCGTCGGAATTCTGTTTTGTCCGGAACACCCATCTCGAACCAACCACGTTCATCCATTCTTGTCGCGGAACCAGTTTCCATGTGTTATTGATCTTCAGTGCTTTGATTTTATCTTTCATTGCGATTGTCCAAGGTTGGGTGGCTAGTGCTTCTTTGACGGAGGTGGGTTCTGTTCCTCTGGTTGTGAGTAGATTGCAGGTGTATTTCGTTTTCCGATGAACTGAGTTGGGATTGATGGTTTTGTGGAATCGGGTACTCGGGTTATTCGATATGTCTACCCGACTGTTAGAATTATGGATTTCTGATGAATTAGGGATATGTTTAGGGATGGACTGATAGCCCTTCGGATTTTTCCCTTCGGATCCGTTTTTCCTTGATTTGGGCGAACTGATAGCCGGGTTATTGGGGAATTTTATTATTTTTGATTTTGCTACTGAGGCTGACAGACTTTGGCGCTCTGTCCGGTTTTGATCCCCTGTTTCCATATCGTAATCCTTGCTCCAGACTGGTTGTATTTTGATTCTGTTTGATCTTCTAGGACTGTGTGTTTGACTGATGATCGGTGAGGTTGTACGAGGATTCAATGCTATTCCCATATCGTGATCGGGATCGTACGCGTGACTATTGTCTGGGCAGCGCTCCGAGTTGATGTCCTCTACCTCTGCTGATTGATACTGATTTGTTGGTGTTGTGCTTGACGACGATTGATCGTGATCCTCTGGCAATGGGTTTCCTGTTAATGTTGTATACAGTCGTGTAGGTGAGGGTAGTAGTGCAGGAGACAGTTGCCGGAAGTGGGATTCTGTCAGGCCTTCCTTGTGGGTTGCTTTTGATGATGACTGAAAAGGGAATGAATTCTCGTCAAAGAGAACATGTCTGGAGATTGTGATTTTGCCAGATGACAGATCTTTGCACTTATATCCTTTGTGCATTGTCGAGTTTCCGATGAATACACACCGAGTGGAGACACTTTGGAGTTTAGTTCTTTGTGCGTTGGGAGTTATCGAAAAGCACAAGCACCCAACTGTTCGTAGAACTGAGTAGTCCGGACTGCGTTGATATAGTAATTGGTAGGGTGATTTGTTGTTGGTTGTGACTGATGGCAGTCGGTTTATTGTAAAAGTGGCGCTGGCGTATGTGTCTGTCCATAATTCGTGGTAGTGATGCCTGGTTGAGAAAGCATCTACCGACATCTCCAATGTGGCCATGTTTTCGCTCTGCTACGCCATTCTGCTGTGGCGTATAAGGACATGAAAACCGTTGTCTGATTCCTTGTTTTGCTAAGTAATTTTGAAATGTGTGGCCGACGAACTCGCCGCTGGCGTCACACTGGATAGTTTTAATTTTGAAAGAAAATGATCGTTCGACGAAATTACAGAAAATAAGAAATTGAGAGGAGAACTCGGATTTTTGAGTGAGAGGGATGAACCAGGTGAACCTGGAGAAGTCATCTACACGCATAGTATTTGAACCCTTCCCTGGAGACGACCGGAGCTGGTCCCCATAGGTCCAGGTGAAGGATCTCCAGTGGTTCTCTGGCAGTGTAGGATCGATGTTGGAAGACTGGTCTCTTCGCTTTGTTGAGAGCGCAGACCTGGCAGAAAGGTAGAGTTGATGGTCGACGATCGATGGATGTTGGTGCTATGGAGTTTAGGATACTTGATAGAATCGGTTGCGCCGGATGGCCCAACCGGCGATGCCATATCACCGGGGTCACTCTCGCGCAGGCGGATGCTTGTATGAAGTTGGTTGCGCCTGTCCCCGAGTTGTCCAGATGATACAACCCCTGGCCACTATCGCCACGCATCATAGTAGTTCCCGTCTTCTTGTCCTTGACGGTGAACCCAACATGATCAAACAAAACATTACAGTTTAGATCATGGGAAAGAGAGTGAATAAACAACAGATTTTTATGAAGGCCGGGTACATATAATACGTTGGGCACGGAGATGTGACCAAGGGAGGTTTGAATCGAGATTGTGCCCTGCCTCAAAATGGGCAGTTGAGCGCCATTACCTACCATGACAATATCCTTACCTTGGTATGGTTGGGAGGCTGAGAACGAATTCATTGAAGGCGTCATGTGGTTTGATGCGCCACTGTCGAGACACCACGAATTGTCCGAGCTTGCTGATGGAGCGCCACTTGTGATTGACATTGCGCTCAGTTCATCGCCGACCAGTCGGGTGTTGTAAGCATAGTTACGACGATTAGTACAGGTTCTTGCTGTGTGGCCTGCGTGATTGCAGATTTGGCAAACTTGATCTCCAATTGAAGCTGGAGTCGGGAGGAGTGGTGGTGAGAAATGCTCCGGGTGACGATAGTTGGGTGGTGGTGCGTTGTAGATGGGTGCGTGTGGGTGTTGATAGTTCGTGTTATATCCTCGGTTGAATCTGCCACCATGAAAACGGTTTCCTCGAAATCGCCCTCGCCCCCTGAACCGTCCCCTGTAGTTGTTCTGGTGATAGTTGTTTAGTTGTGATTGGTTCAGACTTGGGGTTCCTGTTGCCGGTTGAGGAGTTGTGATGTTGGGTTTCTGTTGCTGAGCAGTGAAAGCTATTGGGTTAATGGATTGCCCTGTTCTTTTCAGTAAGTCTTCTTCTTGAAGAAGATGGCCTACGAGTTCATCAAACGAGGTTGCGGGATTGAAGTGGAGATGTGTGAGAAAACTTCTGTAGTTCTCGTCGAGGCCGTCGACAATGTAGTCGATGATTTCTTCTTCTTCAATGGAGGAGCCGGCAGCACGTAGAGCGTCAACGGTTGCTCGTACGTCCATCAAGTATTCCGACATGGTGACGTCAGCCTTCTTCTTGGTAGCCCGGAGTTTCGTTCGTAATGACTTCAGATGAATGCTGCATAACGGTGAAAGGAACTGGTCAAGCAATTGCCATGCTTCTTTTGTTGTAGTGCAATGGAGAATCATGGCTTGGACCGAAGGAGAGACCGTTGATCTGATCCAGGTGAGAACGAGTTGATCTGATTTTATCCATCTGTTGTATTCAGTATTGTTTTGTCCAGGAGCTGTCTCTGGTTTCTGATCTGGTTTGTCAATGATGTGAGCCAGATCATGAAGGTTAAGTACTCCTAGGAAATGTGATTTTCAGCAGATATAATCAATCTTGTTCATGGGATTGCGAAATAGGGAGTTGATGTTATAAGAGGTTGGAAGACGGTGAGGATTGTTTGCTGTTCCATCAAGAAGATCGCCGGAGATTTCAAAATTGGGTGGTGGAGGTGGTTCTGTGTTGGCATTGTTGGCTTGTAGGTTTCTGGGTTGATCCAGGAAGGTTGCTAGGGTCTTTTCTGAGATAGAGTTCAGGGAATGAGAACGATGTAGAGCCTGATGCTCTGATACCATGTTGAGAAAGAGATGATCGGAGAATAAGATGATCGGAGGATAGGAAGAAGATAGTAGAATGATGATAATCTTTTTCTTAATTTATTCAATGTTATCTAGTTGTATTTGTACATCCCTTTATGAGGTTATTTGCCTATTTGTCCTCGTGTGTTGTTAATTGCATCCGTATCTTTATTTGGGTTAATTGTATTCTTCTTCCTGACAGTTGGGAGGTTCTTCCACCTCACCCTCCAAAGATTTAATGCTACTTTCCCGATTTTATTGGCCCAGATACCTTTCGCTAATTCATCGGCAGGGAGCTCCGGTCTCAACGTTTGTCTGACATTTTTGATCGATCTGCCTGTCCCTCTGCCTATCCATGATTTAGAATAGTGTGTCCCAAGGTTTGCGCATTTCACGATGAGCTCACCTTGGCGTAATGTAGCTTTCCAGTTAGAGGAGTCGCCTTGTTTTTGGGTGATTTGGCTGAGCGCCCTCCCCTGCACGTACCGCCTTGGCGTACTCCTTTCTTCTCCAACTTTTTGGTCTGTAATTCATCCCTTTTTTTGTATTACTTTCAAATTCAAGCATTTTGAATCCATTGAGTTAATCTGAATGATATTTATTATTTGAGCAGAAATTCTTGTGTAACTTATCAATATATTTAGTAGGGTTCGACATTATCTAGAAAGATTGTTAAATAACTGTTAACAGTTAATTTATTTTACTACTTTTAGTGGATTTAATGTTCATTGATTAATTCAATAACTAAACAGATTAATATGTGATAATAAAGTTTCATATCAATGTGAAAATAATTCAATCAATTAATATATTATTAGTTTAATGTTCTTTAATAAGGAAAGAAAACATCTACAAATGTTTAATAACTAATATAAATCTCATTCTTACAATCTATGCTTCTTTCATGTTTGTAAAAAACATGGAAGTCTCTTTAATCTTTGCTTCTGCCATTCGAATATGTTGTAAATTTCATAACCCTGAAGTCTCTTTAATCTCTCCTTCACATCATCATCTAATAAAAAAGTTGTTGAGCCAGTAATAACAACAAGAAATTGAAGCTTGGGGCAACCATCAAGAATGGTACTTAAATCATCAGCTACAATGTTGGACATATTGAGTTGCAACTCAAAAATACCCACCTATGTTTCTTGCTATTTCATCTATCCATCCAAAATTGTGTTTTATTTCCAATCGAAACTTTTCGAGGTTCGAAAATAAACGATCAATACATTCGATATCATTGTGGCAAAAATTATATCCATCGACGTCTATTTCTATATTCTTCAGTGAAGGACATCTTATAAAAGCTATTGTGAATTGATCCTTGAGAAAAGCCTGCAACCAACCGTTAAATTGAAAACTTATTTTTTCCAATTTAGAAGACCTGTTTCGAAAAAAATTAATTAATATCGGATAATTACAATGTACTGAAAGAAGAAGAAAAATAAAAACTCACCTTTCGAATATGTATTCCATGTCTTTCCACTCTAAATAAACTGTAGAAGCATCGTACTCGATCAAACATCCATCGCTGCGATCAACAACAACCTTCAGATCTTTATAGTTTAATTTGCATCCATTGATACGCCTCCATGTGTGAGGATCGAGAGAAAATGCATGTCATTATTTACACACAAATTGTGCCGAATATAAGATGTGGAATGAACCAATCTTGTCGAAGATCTGCAAACAATCCCATGAAAATCCGATGAAAATGAAATTGAAAATGACATACTACCTATATTTATAATATAATATCAAACTATAAACTGAATATAAATCGTAATAAATAAATAAAATGGAAATAATTTGATTGGATTTGCTTCGCATAATCCATATCCTTCATTAATAGAAGAATAATCAATAAATCAATCAATTAAATTTGTGAAAGGTTATATGGTCTTTTAGAAGCAAAATTAATAGAGGGTGTAGTTTTACTAAAAATTTCAATTCTATCACTATTGAAGAAACGGAAGAGCTGGTTCTTTTTGCTGTCACGACTCCGATTCCTAGCTCCAATCGTGTCGTCATCAACTGCTACCAACTCCGCCAATCTACCTCATCATTTCACATCTCCGCGTCCCGTTCATTGTTTTCAAGATCGTCCCATTGCTGCGCTCAGATCTGCAACACGTCTCCATCTAATAGATCGTTTTTTTGGTAAAGACCAATTTTTATTGAATAGAATTTAAAATTTTCAACTACTTAAGATTACTGAAATTGAAACACTGAATTAAAATGAGTTAAGCTAGATTATCTGTTGATGTAGATCAATCCTGGGATTAACTTACCAATGTCATGTGAGCGAAGGTAATAGCTAGTTGGTAGCAGTGGTTATGTTGATGAAATTGATTGTTATAGAAGTGTGCTTCGAATACGTAGCAGCCCCCAATTGTGGACATTGAAGAGTTTGCGGATTTCGACGGTGCTAGACAAGCAGTTCCTTAGGAGACCGAGGTTTTTGTTAGGGTTTTATTTTTTTTGTATTCCTAATTGGATTTTAGTTTTGATGGAGGAAATTACAATATCTACCTTATAATATTATTTTAAGTCTGTAATATAAATATAAAATAATAAAATATAATAAAAATGTTAAAGAAATCGACCCGTTCGTCGAATCTCAACCGAGGTTTTATTTGGTTCGTTTAATTAAACGAATTAATTTCAAGGTTGGAGCTGGTCGTGTATTGGATCAAACCGTGAATGGTTAGAGAAGAAACGGCAAGAGTGGTGTTGTCCGAACTTAATGGAAAACATCCCTTACTCAAGCCTACCTGTCAAAAACATACAAGATAACTGATGTTCTAGATACATTGATTGCATTCCATTGACAATTTTCTGACAACCATCTCAAACAATTCACTCATGCCTTTTATCTATTAAAGTCAAAGTTAAGAAATAATTATAAAATTTATTTATAATTGGAATAATAAGTATTAAAAACAATTGTAATTTTTTTTATAATATTCATATTTATATCTATATTAATTACAAATTTGATATATAATTAAATATATACAATAAATCTTTAATCTAAAAAACTTAATGTCAAACAAATATTTTGAAGAAAGTTTTTATTATTATGAAAATGTAACAATAGTATATTATTTATAGTAAATGATAAAATATTTTAGATAAATTGAATAAAAACATGTAGAAGTTAGTAGAAATTTTTCACAAAATTTGGAAAAGAATGAAGATAAATTTAGAAACTGATGGTGTATGTGCAAAAGGGGATAGATAGTCTCCTTGCTCACACAAATTAACATCTATGTCAATGGTGTGGAAAGGAATTTTTTTTAAGGAACATCAAATAACAAGTTGAATTTACCTATGTTAACCTTGAGGAACTTCAAGAGTAATGTACAGTTTTGCTCTTACAGTTGATGGAGTTCATGAGGATTCTCCATAGATTCTTTAAGAATCACATTGGCTCTTCTTTTTTTGTCATCCTTTCTATCATCATCCCTCAATAACCATGTACTTGTTGATTCTCCAGATCTTTTAGTACCCAGTAAAAAATTAGTGGTTAAGGTTTTCTTGTCAGTACCAACCTTGAACTGTACTGTCATCCTTTTTCGTGGTTGACCATTGCTTCCACTATTGTTGGGTTCTTGAGCATTACTCTTCAACGCTTCTTCAATTACTGGTGCTAAATCCACATCCACCGATGTTTCCTGAGCAGCAGTCTCATCAGGGTAAACTAACTGGGATACCTCTTTCTCCCCAAATTGCAGGGCTTTGGCAAGGAATGGGTTAACAGCGCTTACTAGCGATGCTTGTTTGTCCATCTCACTGCTCCCTTGGTTTACTGCCTCACTGTTGACGTTCGCCAACCTTTTTCGAAGATTCAACAATGACAACTCTGCTTTTCTGCGTTGTTTTGCTTGCTTGATCTTATCTCCTTTCGGATCTCGTGCCTTTTCATTCCAAATTGGTGTTTGGATGTAAGTGTGTGGATCCGGAAAAGCCGGAAGCCAATTGGGTATGTGTTTTCCTGGTGAAGTCTCCGAAATCTGTTGAAAACTAGGAACTGATCTTCTGCATCGATGAATAGGGTAGCGTGGAATCGACTGTGCAAATGATATCTCCTCCACGGTACTCATGTACCGTGTAAGCTCATGGAAAACACCTGAATTGGCAAGACAACGGCCAATATTTGAAGCACCAGTGAATCCATACGACGATCCTAAATCCTCCAACCCTTGCAAAATGTCAAACACATTGCAATCTGTTCTTCCTGAAATACCAGCGTAGAACTTTGAAGTTTTCCCCAAATCGTATATGTACCGGATGGCGATATCTGAGAAGACGTCAATAGCAGAACGCTGGATGCTTCCCTGGAACCCGGTTAGCTCACACAACTGAGCAACGGCGATAGTAGAAATAGCACGACTGAATTCATCCTCGCCAGTGATGATATTTTTACTGGGGATACTTTCACCATCTCTTCCACCCTCTCCATCTCCATCGCTCATGTTCATACAACTCAATCATATCATCACCCACCAGCTAAAGAAAAAAAAAATGCAAACCGACCATCCACCAGATATATTCAGATCTAAAAGCCCAGAAAGATGAATTTTTTGTTTGGCAAGAAATCCAAACCTAGAAAAATAAACTAAGACCTTTTTGAGTAATCACCATAATTTTCCAAAATTCCCTCAAGATCCAGATTCGACCACAGATCTAAGACAAGCAGGGCTCGAAATCAGCGAATCATGGCTGAAATCTACAAAAGAAAATCTGACCTTGAGAAAAAAACGTCGGATTCCCTCCGGTAATTCCGGTTGTCGAAGCACCCAAATGGGGGAAGAAGGGAAAAGATCATCGGAGGTATAATTACGAAAGGGAATCGAAGATTTGGACTTTTGGAGGGAGGGAAAATGGAAGGAGGGAGATTTCAAACCCTCCCAAAACCCTAATCCTGCCTGGAGAGCGAATACGGTATCCCTAACGAAGAAAGAAAGAACACCTGTTGGTCTCTGATGTGGGATTGTTATTTATAGAGATTATAACATATTTCTGAAAATATCCCTAACGAACCATCAAATTTTGATAATAACCCTAGATTTGTCTAGTATAGAAAAACGATCTGACCTAATAGCGGCGGAGCGGCCTAGTCCGTCAGAAGATGAAGTATTTGCGTTTTTTGCGTAAGAGGATGAACACCAAACCATCACACGGGCCAATTCACTTCCGTGCCCCTGCTAAGATTCTGTGGAGAACTGACTATCCGTGGGTAAGATGATTATTCTGTTCAGCGTCAAAGATTTAGTTTTTTTTTCATCTTGCATTGTGAATTTTCAGGATGATTCCCCACAAGACCAAGAGAGGTGCGTTGGCTCTTTGTCGGGTGACGCTCTAAAATGATGAGAGGTTATTCCTGACGTTCTAAAATAAGTAAGCTGCATTTCATTTTTTTTTGAATTTCTTTCACAATGGATGTTTGATTGTATGCTTCCCCCCCTGGATTTTTAGGGTATTGAGGCTGCAATCCGGACACAAGTATTGCTTGCTGTTGCTGACACTATCAAGGTTGGTGATGTGCTTCATTTTTGCATTCATTTTTTTCTTCTTCAAAATTTAAGTAAATGGGTTGAGTGGTTGATACAATTGGCTTAGAATCTAGTGAGAAGGATCCACCCCCAATTTAGCTTGCATAGTGTGTGGTGAAGTCACCACACTTTGATCTAAATCAATTTCTAATTTCGAGTCAGAAAATGGAAATGGAGGTCTTGTAGAGAAAAAAAAGTTGACGATAGAGGGATTAGGATATAAAAATGGTTGGGGCATAGTTCGCTTTTTAGGAGAGGATTATATTGTAGAAAGGAGGAGAAGAAGATTTAAAACTGTATGAAGTGTGAAGGAGGAAGAATATATCCTTCGCATCGTTATTCTTAGTTTAAATATTGTCTGATTTCTCCAATTTTTTCATCTCTTATATGATATAAATGTTTACAGCCATGTTTTGTTTTGTGCATTAATTTCATGGTTTTGTTGATTTTTACTGTATTCTCTAGTAACAATTGTTTTAATTGTTAACTTTCAATTCATTTGTATGAGTTTTGTTGACACTGTAGTCTTAATTTTTTCCTACTATGTTCTTTAGTTATCAGAATTTCTTCATCCAAAAAATGAATTTCTAACTTTATCAAACTATAAGAGTTCATAGAAAACCTTGCAAACCAGTTCTCATTTGTTTTCTTTTTGTTATCAGTTTTCATGTTTAATATGCTCCTGGGTTTCCTTTTTTTATTTCAATGGTTGAAAGTGTAAGATTGCTATAACATGAAATCAATCTCCATCTTCTTGTTTTGTTCTCTGGTAAAGTAGTTGTCTATAATTTTTTAAATTACTTACGGAGAATGTTTTATGTGCCGACCATAGGAACTTGAGGATAAGAGAAAGCAGCGGGCTTTGGTTACTTATGAGAAGCGAAAACAGTTAGCCAAGCTTCGTCTGAAAGCCAAAAGTGCTGCGGAAACCAAACTTGGTGCTGCACTTGATATCTTAACCCCAATTACTTACTAGAAGTGGTGATTCTAGATCTTTTGTATGTCTTTTCCAGTTTGAGAAGCTAGTTATCTTTTTGGTCTGTAATTCATCCCTTTTTTTGTATTACTTTCAAATTCAATCATTTTGAATCCATTGAGTTAATCTGAATGATATTTATTATTTGAGCAGAAATTCTAGTGTAACTTATCAATATATTTAGTATGGTTCGTCATTATCCAGAAAGATCGTTAAATACTTGTTAACAGTTAATTTAATGTTCATTGATTCAATAACTAAACAGATTAATATGTGATAATAAAGTTTCATATCAATGTGAAAATAATTCGATCAATTAATATATTATTGGTTTAATGTTGTTAAGGAAAGAAAATATCTACAAAAGTTTAATAACTAATATAAATCTCATTCTTAGTTTCTTACAATCTTTACGTCTTCCATGTTTGTAAAAAACATGGAAGTCTCTTTAATCTTTGCTTCTGCCATTCGAATATGTTGTAAATTTCATAACCCTGAAGTCTCTTTAATCTCTCCTTCACATCATCATCTAATAAAAAAGTTGTTGAGTTAGTAACAACACCAAGAAATTGAAGCTTGGGGCAACCATCAAGAATGGTACGTAAATCATCAGCTACAATATTAGACATCTTGAGTTGCAACTCAAATAACCCACCCATGTTTCTTGCTATTTCATCTGTCCATCCAAAATTATGGTCTTTTTCCAGTCGAAACTTTTCAAGGTTCGGAAATAAACGACCAATACATTCGATATCACTGTAGCAAAAATTATAACTATAGACGTCTATTTCTATATTTTTCAGGGAAGGACATCTTATAGAAGCTATTGTGAATTGATCCTCTAGAAAAGGCTGCAACCAACCGTTACATTGAAAACTTATTTTTTCCAATTTAGGAGACCTGTTTCGAAGAAAATTAATTAATATCGGATAATTACAATGTACTGAAAGAAGAAGAAAAATAAAAATTCACCTTTCGAATATGTATTCCATGTCTTTCCACTCTAAATAAACTGTAGAAGCATCGTACTCGATCAAACATCCATCGCTGCGATCAACAACAACCTTCAGATCTTTATAGTTTAATTTGCATCCATTGATACGCTTCCATGTGTGAGGATCGAGAGAAAGTGCATGCCATTCTTTACACACAAACTGTGCCGAATATAAGATGTGGAATAAACCAATCTTGTCGAAGATTAGAAAGAACATTCAATGGAAGATCGGTAAACAATCCCATGAAAATCCGATAAAAATGAAATTGAAAATGACATACTACCTATATTTATACTATAGAGTAATTTTCAGGAAAATCTAACTTTGGTAAATCCAAAAGAACTTGTCTAATCTTAGTCGTTTATCTCTAAATGAAAAAAAGAATGTAAGGCTAAGAATTAAAAAAAATAGACCATTTTTGATGTGAGAGGACTTGATAAAAAAAAGTGTGAGTTAAAATAACACAGACTCTTTTTGGCTTAATATAGAGTGATCTCCACAAACTTTCTTATATTCGCCAATATAATATAATATAAAACGAAGAAAATCGTTACAATTAAATAAAAATAGAAATAATTAGATTGGATTTGCTTCCAATCTTCCACACTTCCTTAATAAAAGAATGAATAAATCAATCAATTACGGGGGTACGGGCCCCGGTCCCAAAAATCGCCTCGTACCCTGTCGTTTGACCGGGGACGGAGATCCCCGTTCGAAATATTTTTTTAAAAAAATTTAATTTATTTATTTTAAACAGTAATTTACTAAATACTAATGTTAATATGTTACTACTTATTATTTACTAATGTAATTAAAATATTGATTTAAATGTAAAAATGTAGCTTACCTTAGGACTTTAGAGATTGTGGAATAACGTGTAAGAATAAAAATTAAATGGTCGGTGGTATTTGGAGTTGAAGATTAAGTTATTTAGGATTGAATCGATTGAGTTTTTTACTTTTTACATTTTATGTTTACGGTTTTATTAGAATATAAATTTAACTTTTAAGTTTAAAATTTTAAGTTTTTAATTAGGATATAGATTTAATTTTACGATTTTAAATATAAATTTATCTATTTAACATATTGTATAAGGTTATTTATATAAATTATACTATATAAATTTGTTATAAGTTTTATATACAATTTTTCCCAGGTACGGAGATTATCCGAGGCGGGATTTCAATCCCTATCCTCGTACTCGGAAATGGCCGAGGATTTCAATCTTCAGTTATATGGTCTTTTCGAAGCAAAATTAATAGAGGGGTAGTTTTTACAAGAAATTTCAATTCTACCACTATCGAAAAAACAGAAGAGATAGCTCTTTTCGCTGTCACGACGACTCTGATTCCTAGCTCCGATCGGTTCGCCATTATCCAGAAAGATCGTTAAATACTTGTTAACAGTTAATTTAATTTACTACTTTTAGTGGATTTAATGTTCATTGATTCAACAACTAAACAGATTAATATGTGATAATAAAGTTTCATATCAATGTGAAAAAAATTTAATCATTTAATTTACTCAAAAAAAAATTTCAATCAATTAATATATTATTGGTTTAATGTTGTTAACAAGGAAAGAAAACATCTACAAAAGTTTAATAACTAATATAAATCTCATTCTTACAATCTTTGCGTCTTCCATGTTTGTAAAAAACATGGAAGTCTCTTTAATCTTTACTTCTGCCATTCAAATATGTTGTAAATTTCATAACCCTGAAGTCTCTTTAATCTCTCCTTCACATCATCATCTAATAAAAAAGTTGTTGAGTTAGTAACAACACCAAGAAATTGAAGCTTGGGGCAACCATCAAGAATGGTACGTAAATCATCAGCTACAATATTAGACATCTTGAGTTGCAACTCAAATAACCCACCCATGTTTCTTGCTATTTCATCTGTCCATCCAAAATTATGGTCTTTTTCCAGTCGAAACTTTTCAAGGTTCGGAAATAAACGACCAATACATTCGATATCACTGTAGCAAAAATTATAACTATAGACGTCTATTTCTATATTTTTCAGTGAAGGACATCTTATAGAAGCTATTGTGAATTGATCTTCTAGAAAAGGTTGCAACCAACCGTTACATTGAAAACTTATTTTTTCCAATTTAGGAGACCTGTTTCGAAGAAAATTAATTAATATCGGATAATTACAATGTACTGAAAGAAGAAGAAAAATAAAAATTCACCTTTCGAATATGTATTCCATGTCTTTCCACTCTAAATAAACTGTAGAAGCATCGTACTCGATCAAACATCCATCGCTGCGATCAACAACAACCTTAAGATCTTTATAGTTTAATTTGCATCCATTGATACACTTCCATGTGTGAGGATCGAGAGAAAATGCATGCCATTCTTTACACACAAACTGTGCCGAATATAAGATGTGGAATGAACCAATCTTGTCGAAGATGATAGAAAGAACATCTAGTGGAAGATCTGCAAACAATCCCATGAAAATTCGATGAAAATGAAATTGAAAATGACAATACTACCTATATTTATAATATAATATCAAACTAAAAACTGAATACAAATCGTAACAATTAGATAAAAATGGAAATAATTGGATTGGATTTGCTTCCAATCTTCCATCCTTCCTTAATAGAAGAATAAATCAATTAATCAATCAATTAATTAAATTTTGAAAAGGGTTATATTGTCTTTTCGAAGCAAAATTAATAGAGAGGGTAGTTTTTACCAAAAATTTCATTTCTACCACTATTGAAGAAACGGCAGAGATGGTTCTTTTTGCTGTCACGACTCCGATTGTTATAATTTGGTGGTGTTGCCGAAGATTGTTACAATTTAGAATAATAATGATTAAAAACAAGTGTAATTTTTTTTATCATATTTATATATATGATAAATATATATTATTACAAATTTGCAACCATATACATTAATATATATTATTAAATATATACAATAAATCATTAATCTACAAAACATAATGTCAAACAAATATTTTGAAAAAAGTTTTTATTATTATGAAAATGTAACAATAGTATATTATTTATAATAAATGATAAAGTACTTTAGATAAATTGGATAAAATGATGTAGAAGTTAGTAGAAGTTTTTCACAAAATTTGGAAAATAATGAAGGAAAATTGAAGATAAATTTAAAAACTGATGGTGTATGTTGTAAGGACTAAAAAGATATAACAAGGACTTAAGAATAAAATTATACAATACAAGGTTAAGAAGGCAAAGTTAGTCTTAAGAGCATATGGATGAATGAAGAGAATATGAGGACAAGAAAGCAAAATCACCCATAAGGGTGTAGTCGATAGAAAATATATTAATAAGAGATATAAAATGTAATTACACCCATTAAGAGTGTATATAAATAGAGGGTGTGAGTTAGTGTAAAATTATCAAATTAAACATCATTTCTTGTGGCGACTTAAGTTCAAATCCTTCACTTGGGTTAATTGCATTTACAAGTTAGTAGAATTTTTTCACAAAATTTGGAAAATAATGAAGGAAAATTGAAGATAAATTTAAAAACTGATTGTGTATGTGCAAAAAGGATTAGTCTCCTTACTCACACAAAAAGTGGAAGTTTTTTAATGATTTGCAATAGAGAGCTTATTGTTGTCTTCACAATTTTTTATTTTGATAAGTTACATATTGTAAATAAAAATTGAAATGCATATATTAAGATTCGAACCTTAGTTCAGACATCTTAATAGTGATCTTATAAAATATCCAAAAAAAAGTTTACTTTCTTCAATTTGAAATTTATGAAACATCATAACAATAATTATATCGGTTTATAAACCATTAAGAATTTTAGATTACTTAAAGTTTCAATTTACCATATTTTCTTTCAATTTTCAAACCTGTAAATACAAAAACACATAAAGATTGACTCAACATCATTTTAAAATTATTGATGATCGGTACCTTTCTACAGATGTAAGAGAGGTCAACATTCGGATGATATACTAAAATCACATAATATATCATCGGATAAATCTAAATGAAAATGTACAAAGTTAGATTTAAATCTTAGACCTCAGAAATTTTAATAGTTCATACCACCAATCTTACTTTGTATCATAACAAAGTAATATATTAGTAATATAATAATTTTCATTTAATTTATTAGTAATATATTATTTGGCTACTTATAAAAAAAAAAAATCTACCACTATAAAACAAATCATAACAAGACAGGAACACACGTAGTCACGTACGTATAGACGTGTAGGAGAGATTAACTAGGAAAAAAAACATTCACGTGTTTTATGACAGACATGTTTACGTCACGATTTAACACTCAAAAACATCCACGTGGCAAGACAGGTTGACGCAAAAAAAAAATGTGGGTCCCACAGTATCCCTAAGGAAATCTTAAGTGGACCTCTTTTTTCTATGTTTGGGTCCACCAATACGACAGTGAGCCCAAATTCTGTTCGGTCGGGTTCTATTACTTTGATCAAGTTCGTTGGTCTTTAGTCTTTATAACAAAAGATTAACTAATTGCAGATTAGTTACTTAAATTATCCAACATGTTTTTTCAGATTGTACACGTGGCATCACAACAATACGACACGTTCCGACATTTGATCTGCCACACGATTTACATCGATCTGGATAGGAATGGTGTCAGCGTCTAATAGGTGATGGTGACATCTTTCCCCATCAACCCATATGCCACGTGTTCGCTCAACTGAAGTTTTAGACCCACGTGGTATCTGAAAAATTGGGTTTACTTCTAAATAATATAACTTTTTGGATATTTTTTGCAAATTATCCCTCTTCTTATTTTTTCTTTCTTTCTTTCTCGGATGTATCTATTCATCCTCCCTCTCTTCTTTTTGCCTTCTCCTCCCCCTCCCCCGTCTTCGATCCTCTCACTCACTCTCTCCCTCTGGTTTTTTTGTATGACCTCGCCGGAGCCGGAGATTCTGAGATCTCGTGTTTTTGGTACGAGATCGATCGATCTTATCAACTCTTGTTTCGATTTCAATGAAATTTCTACGAGATCTTGTTTTGTTTTGATTTTCTTCTTCTTGTTTTATGTGCGTTTTTTTTTTTGATTTGGGATGAAGAAAGGAGGAGATGAGTGACGAAATCGAGACTCATCCGAGAGATTTCCTCCGGCGATTCGGCGGCGGTGAGAGACCGACGGTAAAGGAGGAGCCCGTGAAAGAGGTGGAGCTCAGTCTGGGGCTTTATTTAGGCCGAGGAGGAGGAGGGGGCTTCAGTGGTGACAACAAAGGACTGATCCGTTCTTCATCACTCTACACCTTCCCAAAGAAGGAGGAGGAGGAGGAGGAAGTATACCGAGAGTCTCCGGCGATGGCAAGTGCACATACTCTGATCAGAGCATGCTCATTGCCGGTAGAGACAGGGGATGTGCAGCGGAAGAGGGAAGAGTTGCAGTCTTTAAGAAGACTTGAGGCAAAACGTAAGAGAGAGGAGAGACGATCTCTTCGGCTGAGAGCGGAGGAGAACGGCGCCGGCGGTGCAACGGATGTAACTTCTTCTTCTTCCACTCACCGGAGGAAGAGGGTACCGGATTACGATTTCCAGCCGATGCAGGGTAAATTAATTGACCACTAATATGTATAATCACATGCCATTGATTTATAGATCTTCTTCCAACTTCCATCCAGGACTGGACATTACAAGATGCAGCGCTAAAAAACCCTCCCCTTCACCTCCGGCCAAACAGAGCTCACCACCTGTCTGGTCTCCGGCGGAGATAGACATGCCGTGCGTATCAGCAAAAGGAGATGGGCCAAACGGAAAACGAATAGACGGTTTCCTCTACAAGTATTCGAAAGGGGAAGAAGTGAGGATAATGTGCGTCTGCCATGGAAGTTTTCTTAATCCGACGGAATTCGTTAAACACGCCGGCGGCGGAGATGTTGAGTACCCTTTGAGACATATCGTTGTTCACCCATCATCGTCCCAGACATTCCTGTAAACAAAACAAGGTCATTGTCGGCTTGTGTTCTTATGATTCACTCGATCTCTTCCGATTCCGACAACCAGGTGGTTTACTGCCGGAAAACATGGGCTATGGCGGTGATGTTTTTTTTTTTACTTGTTTCCTCAAAATCAAAATCACCCCTTTTGTCTGTTTGTGACTTTTTGTCACGTCTAATTTCTAACGTCTAACTTCTAACATTTATTTTCAATTTATCGAATTTTGTTACTTCAATTATTTAATATTTGATTATATTGATAATTCTGTTCTAAACTTTTATGAAATGATATATATTTTTAGTGTATTAAAAGAAGAGTTGTTGTCACCTTTGGAGACATCTATTATGGAAATATAAGAGACCAATTTTCTGAGACAACGTATCTAGTTAATATATAACTAGACTACATAGCTAATGGAAAAGAGTTAATGAACTTTTGTTCATTTTTTTTTACTTCTGGTTCTATTTCTATACTTTATTTTTTGTAAACTTGACATTAGTCTTATTTTAATGAAATTTAATTATTTAAAAAAAAAACAATGATATATTATGTGGTTTTGGTTAGGCTTGACAATTCGTGTAATTTTCATACGTCGGTGCGTCAAAATACTCGTTCGCATCTTGTTTATTAATTTTTAATTCATTGACTAAAATAACGTATTGCACAAGACATTAACACATTTACGATGAAAAACAATATACAACAAAAAAAACTAATTAATGTACGACAAAATGTCGAATTAATACAATATACAACAAAAGAAACTAATTAATGTACAACAAAATGTCGAATTAATGGTTATAATTTTTTGGCGTATTTCTGCGCATTAAAATTCGACGCCTATTTTAATAATAATTATTATTATCTAAAAATATATTTTATTAAGACGAAATTTCCATGTGGTTCTTTCTTGGTGTGAATTGCTGTGGATTGAGTCATCCGTCCGTCGAATCCGTTCATTCTTAGCCATCCGTGAGAAGGAGCGGGAATTAATACATATCGCGGTCCTTTAACCATGCCAAGTTACTGTTTAGCAGGATGGTGTTGGTACCGAAAATGTACCCATCTGGGGTACGACATGAAGACCACGATCAGGAGGAATCGGCAATGGGTTGTCGTGTTTCCACGATTCCGGACATCGTAGGTCGTCGAATTGCGATGTTGGATTACGAGAGTCGGACATCCGCGAGTCTGGAATCGCGGTTATGAGATTCCGACATCGTGATTCCGAAATGTCGGACATGCATCACAGGTAGTCGTACAACGGTCTCGTCGAATGTCCGCAGTCGACCATACCGCGCACTTAGACGTTCAACGCCAAGAAGCGATGCAGTCCTCACCTACAACCGTCCGGTTGCAATTGGCCGATATCCGGACGATCATCCACAGCATTGCGGGGCTACGGACGTCCGAGGGGTGTATTTTATTATTTTATATAGAAATTAAGAGATTTTACGTAAAAATATTATTTTACCCCTATTACATAAAAGATAAACATATTTAATTAACAATATTATATTTTCGTATTATCGTGTCATATAATCGTGTCGTGTCAACTTACGTTACGTGTAATCGTGTCGTATTTTTAAAGACAAATACTAAACCAACACTATTATTAATTATGTCAAAATTTTAAACACTAACTCGACACTATTATAAACGTGTTGTGTGAAAATCGTGTCGTGTAAAGGGAAGATGAAAAGATAAATAAAAAAAAGAAGAACGGAGAGACGAAGAGGAGTCACGCTTTCGAAACGACAATACACACACCTCCGGCCATCTTTCCGACCATCGATTCACCGAGCCTCACTCCACAATCAGCCACCAAACTTCAGACATCCTCCTAGCAAGCCACCAAGACACTCGGGGTACCTTCAATTTCGTGAAAGGAGCTTCATAGCAACATCCTCCAAATCTCTGGAGCGAATGGGAGCGCGACGGGAACAAACGGGAGCGCGAGTTTCTGCGAAACCTCTGCTCGTGAGAGTGAGCACGCCTCCGACAGAAAGACGCGAGCACGCCGCCGTTGTGAACCTCCGCCATCTGCGAGTGCTTTGAATCTCCGCGAACGACGCGAGCGTTTTGGAATCTCCGACAGAGAGACGCGAGCGCTACGCTTTCATCCGCGAGCTCACCTTCCTTTCACTGACCTCCGGCCAACGAGAATCTCCCCCTGCCGCCAAGACAGATTAGGGTTGATCCCACAAGGGATCCCCAAATTTGGGATCGGCGAGTGGAAAGGAGACTCGGCGAGAGAGAGTACGAGAACCCTTCCAACCGCCCAGACAGAGTAGGGTCGATTCCGTAAGGGATCCCCATTCTTATATCGGCGAGTTGGGTGGGCTATCGGCGAGTGTGGAAGGGCTATCGGCGAGTGGGGTAGGGTATCGGCGATCCCTGTATTAATTCGGCGGGAAAGAAGCTATTGGGAGTGAATAACCACTCTAAATATACACTATTGTACTCATTTAAAATCTACTCACAATCTGTGTGATCGTCGATTGGGGAACTTTAAATCGGCGAGTTGGAATCGGCTCATTTTAAATCGGCGAGTTGGAATCGGCTCACTTTAAATCGGCGAGTTGAGTCTTTCACAGCGGAATCGGCGAGTTGGAAGTGAACTCATTCACTGCGGAATCGGCGAGTTAGAGGGATTTTAATCACGACAAATCGACGAGTAGTTTTGGGGATTTATCAAGTGGTGATATTAATTAAAACACTTGGATTGAAGATTTGGATTGAATATTGAGTGGTGAAACTAATTAATCAAATACTATCCCTACTAAGCGAGGTTATCGTTACGATTGAGAAGGGAACGGATTTTGGTGCTCTTCACTGTCTTCGTCCGAAACTATCCGATAAGCATTAGAGAAATGAGCGTTCTGCGATCTTTAGTGCCTATCTCTATCTAACCACTATCATCCGTCAGTTCTGGGGGTGTCCCGCGTATTGCGTGGGGTGCTTGGGTAACGGGGTGATAGCAGGAAGGATAGAGTGGAGTGACCGACCAAGATAAAAGACGTGGCTCCTAAAAAATAGGCCAACGGAGAAGTGAGCGTTAGCGATCTTCGTTCGGCTTTCTCTAGTTAGTCGCCGTCATCCGTCAGTTCTGCGGGTGCTCCTCAATAAGGAGTGCTTGAGTAGCGGGGTGTCGGTAGAGTAGCTAGGGAGGGAGCGACACATCGGAAGCGTGGCCCAACCATCGTTGGATTATCATTTTGGGATATGAGGAACGCAAGGGAGCAAGCCTATACATGGGTGCCTATAGCCAAGCATAAACCTATAAAGAATCTAAGTTTCATCCAACCTACACTCATCAATAACCAACCTCATGCGAGGATTGAAGAATCACAATTGGAAGAAGTTACAAAGAAATTTACAATTTTATTGAGGGTGATAGGAGTAAACCCTTCACTTGCCAAACTGAAGGACTTCGTAACAAAAGAATGGGGATTGATGGAGATCAGAGATTATAAAGTGATGATACTGGAAGGGATTGGGTTTAAAGTTACGATTCAGAACGAAAGAGACTATAGGAGAGTCCTTAAGGAGGAATGGCTCTGGATGGAATCGGAGATTATGCTGGTTCAAGAATGGAAACCATCATTGGATTCCAGAACTGAGGTCCTACCGACGATTCCGATATGGGTCAACCTACCTGCGCTGAATGAGAAGTTCTGGAACACGGGAATCATCGCTAGAATCGCTAGCACACTAGGCACACCTCTAAATGGTAGATTTGCGATCAGTGATGATCAGACAATTATCCAGTTAGTGGTGGTAGTGGATGCTGCCTTTAAATTTTCCGAAAGTACGAAAATTATAATACAAGGCCAGAATGGTCAAGTGACGGAGGAAGTTGCAGTGAGGTATCCATCCGTTCCGCCCTCGTGTAAACGGTGTGAGGGCTACGGTCATACAACTGAAGCTTGCCTCTGAGTACCCTTGACGGTGGAGGCTAACGATAATCAAGAATCTGGTGACTTAAATCCACCTCCAAGTATCTCAACAGCGGGGGTTAACACTCGTAGAAGGAGAGCTATTTTCATCGAATCCCCTGTAGTACCTGAACAAAAAGAAAACTCAGAATCTGAAACCCAGAAGTCTACGATGACACAGAAAAGAAGGGCCGCTAGATTAAGAAGAAGGCAGAGGCAGAAACAGATGAGGAGGGAGAGAAGGTTAAATTCAACTAATGAGGTTGCAGTGCACATAGAGGAAGTCAATGTCCCGATCATGAATGCTCAGGAGGAAGAAGAGGGCTCGGAGAGTTCTGTGGACTCGGCATTAAGATTAAATCATGTTGTGAGCCAAATTAGAGAAATAGATCTGAACGTTAGTCCACAAGGTCTAAGCCCACTACTGGATTGTTCTCCTCCTACAATAGCTGAAAATGTGGATGGGCTCCCAATTCCCGCGACTATGATGGTTGATAATCCAAACCCAAACCCGGGCCTATTATGGAAGCATCAAATCACTCAATTCTTAATCTCACAGGCAACGCAAGAGGCTCCTCGAGCCGGCGCTGCTGGTCATTAAACTCGTTTAACTTCCACCAGGGCCGTCTAAGAACCGAGATGGCTCTTTTCGTGTGGAATGTGAAGGGGTTCAATGGAAAGAAAAAGAAAAGGGAGGTTTTGTCACTAATGGCTAGAAAAAGATTGGAAATTGTCGGAATCCTGGAGACACGAATCAGGAGAAATAATCAAAGCAAAGCAGCTGAGTTTTTTAAAGATACGTGGGCTCAATTATCTAATTCTAATGCATGGGAACCCGATAAAGGTGATTCGATATGAATTTTTTGGAACCCAAGGATATGGACGGGAAGCCCGATACTCGTCACTAAGCAACTGATGCATTTCAAGTTTTCCAATAGCGATGGTTTAACTCTCTACATTTCGTTTGTCTACGGTCGAAATACGCCCGCGGAAAGAAAGCTACTTTGGGGGGATCTAATTAAAATTTACCCGACAGTCCTCCATGAAAAATGGATAATTTTAGGGGATTTTAATGAGGTCATCTGTGCCTCTGAAAGAAGAGGACAAGGTGAGTATTCCGACGTGGGGCCGACTGAATTCCGAACGATGATAGAAAGTACTTATACTACTGAAATGCCTATGAAAGGAGGATTTTTTACTTGGAGCAATGGTGCAGTTGAAAGTAATAAATGTGAGAGCCGGATTGATAGAGTCCTAATAAATGAGAGCTGGAGATCCCTCTGGCCCAATTTAATCTGTAACCTTTACACTACGGGATCTAGCGACCATCATGGCTTGAAGGTTACCTTTCACCAAATTTCCAAAGCTAAGAGGCCCTTTCGTTTTGTCAACACCTGGATGGGACAGGAAGGGTATCTGGAGCTAGTCAAAAAATGTTGGGATTCTAATCTGCAGGGTACCGCTATGTTTACTTTCAATTCTAAATTGCGTTTAGTAAAATCTTCTACCAAGCTTTGGTTACAGGAGCAGGCCTCGTTGAAAAATCAAATCGAACTCATCAGAAAATCAATAGGGGAGAAAGTCTTAAAACTGACAGAGGATCCAGATAGCCATGAATTACAACAGAAGCTGGTTGAAGAGAAGTTAACACTTCGGGATCTGCTTGAAAGGGAGGAGATAGAGCTCAGGCAATGTTCAAGAGTGAATTGGCTGAAGTTGGGTGATTCTAACACTAGATTTTTTAGCCAAAAAACCAAGGACCGGTGCCTGAGGAATTCTATGTTGTGTAACTTAGATGATCAAGGAAATCCATTAGTTACAAGGGATCAATTGGAAAAGGAAGGAATTACTTATTTTAAAGAGTTGTTTCGTGAGAGACAACCTTTGAATAATAGCACCGAAACCCCTTTGAGATGGTTCCCGAAACTAGTGGCAGATGAGATGAATTTTTGGATGGCGCGGAGGCCAGTGGAGAAGGAGGTATGGGAAGTGATCTCTAGCCTGTGTCCGGAAAAAGCACCAGGACCCGATGGGTTTACGGCAAGATTTTTCAAAAGATACTGGGGTATTATTAAGAGAGATGTGATGGCGCTTATAGAGGATTTCTTCGACGGACGTGGTTCCTTAAAGCACATCAACCATACATTCATCACTATCATTCCTAAATTTCCAGAGGCCTCGCATATCCGAGATTTCAGACCCATCTCTGGGGTAAACACTATTTATAAAATCATATCTAAGTTATTAGCAAACAGGATTGGGCTAGTTACTCCAGAGCTACTTTCAGGCAATCAAGCGGCTTTCACAAAGGGTAGAATCATATCTGATAATGTCCTCCTTGCGGAGGAATTGTTAAGAGGATTTAAACAGAAGGCAGCAGCCAGACGAGTGTGTATAAGCCTTGATATCACTAAAGCATTCGACTCAATTAGCTGGGAAGCGATTCGCAAAACTCTGGTCAGTATGGGTTTCTCAGGGGCACTGGTCAGACTAATCACTCAGTGTATCTCGACTGCGACCTTTTCCATCCTTATCGAGGGGGAACCTTCAGCGCAATTTAGTAGTGGAAGAGGACTTCGGCAAGGAGACCCACTTTCACCGATCCTCTTCAACCTAGTTATGGAGAACCTTTCGCAATCATTGCATCTTGTTGAAAAATGTGGAGAATTGGATACCTTCGTTATGGGGGGAGCTATCTCTCCAACGCAGCTCATTTTTGCTGATGATGTGTTATGCTTTGCAAAGGCAAATATCAAATCGATGAGGGCAGTTAAAGCAGTGCTGGACGATTTCACAAAGAATTCAGGATTGGAAATTAACTGTTCCAAGAGTTCGATGATATTCTCCATCTCATGTGAGCAGATCAAGGATGACCTATTGCAGCTGATGGGGTTTCAGGAAAGCTTTTTACCACTTAAATACCTAGGGGTGCCTCTAATTGGGCGGGACGTAAAAGGTGCGGACTGCGTTCCGCTAATCGATCAACTAAATTCGTATCTACAAAAATGGAAAAATAGAGTCCTGTCTTATGGAGGAAAAGTTCAGCTAGCTAACTGGGTCCTAGTGGGCAAGCTACAATACTGGTTTCAATGTCTCAAAATTCCCATGACGGTGATAAAAAAAGCACGACAAATTATCTATCAGTTTATATGGGGGGACTCTAAAGGTATGGCATGGAACAGAATGATTATGGCTAAGGAGGACGAGGGCCTAGGACTGGCGGATCCGGTGTTACTCGCCAGAGTTGCTAGGGTTAAATGGGCTTATAGAATCTGGAATGGGGGATCTCCATGGGCGATTTGGATGCGGGCACGCTATCTCAAAGGGAGAGATCTGGCGGAAATCCAATTATGCTCCAAGGATTCTCCGATATGGAAAAGCATACTGAGAGCCAAAGATGATATTATTCTATGCTACCCTGCAGGGCTGGAATGCACAGTCAATGGTAGTATAAAAACGAGCCTCTTAAGAGCAAAACTATCGCCGCCAGCCGTCGTTGATCCTCTGGCTATAGGAGTGTGGACATGCCGTACTTCTAAGATGGTCTTCTGTCTATGGAGACTAAGATGGGGCAAGCTAAGAACATTCGATAAATTGAGGTCGTGGGGGATAGTGGTTCCAGCAAAGTGTGTCCTATGTGACACAGTTGAGGAATCGACAGCTCATTTATTCTTCAATTGAGAATTCAGCTGGTCTCTTTGGAACGAATTTATAAGGTTGACAGATAACGCGCTATGGAAACTTATGGGTATCACGGAAATAAAGTTAGGGGATATAAGAGTGGGTGATATCATGGAGGGGATATCCAAATTCAGAAAATCAGCACCATGCTGGGGGCTACATTGGAATGCACTTGCAGCATTTATATGGCACCTTTGAAGGGAGAGGAACCTACGACACAAGGAGGGGCTCTCTCGACCGGTAAAAGTCGTGGCAAGGGATTTTATACGAGATTTGGCTATTATCTATGATTATCGCATATTTAAAAAAGCGCACAGGTTAAGTCTGAAGAACACAGCTATCAGAATATGGGAGGAAGCCTCGCTATTGGTTACTGACTTACAAATCGAGGATTAACAAGTTAAACCTATTCCACACATCCTATTGTACTTTTAGTTGTTTAATTAAGTGTCTATCTTTCTTAATATCGTAGATAGTAATTCCTTTTATTTTTATTTTTAATATAAATCGCCATTAAAAAAAAAAAAGAAAAAAAAAGAATGATACGAACCAACCATTTCCACCAACCTTTCGAAGATTTGAGTAATAAACTTTTCGGATTTACCTATTTTAGGTTTACCATTTTAAGTTTATGATTATCATTCACTACATGATCGTGTAATAAGTTGGTGTTATGGAGATCACGTCCTATTCCTATCTAACATTACATAAATATGATGTATAAAATGAAAAACAACATGAACGAATTTGCTTTATTTTTAGTTAATTTTGTTATCTTCCATATCTTCTACCTTTAAATTCTTCGACATATTTACAACAAAATCATAATTAGATAATTTAACATCATAATTTATAACTCTCATACATACCGATTCAACTTCATTTTACAAACAAAAATAACCAATAAAACATCAGTAATTAATACATTCTTATCGTATAATCAAACGAAAATATTAAAAACAAAAACAGCTACAGTCACATTTTTCGCATATAAATTTAAAAAATGTACAAAAGCAAATTAAAACATAAGATTGAAAAACTTAATTTCGAAGAAAAGATAATAGAACATATCAATCAGCATCCTAACTAAAGGATCACAAAAATAAATAAAAACTAGCAAATGCTATTAATTAAAACTATTAACGGAGACTTAGTAGCAAGAGAAAATATTTTTGATAATATTCACCATATCCAACAAAAAAGTTAAAGAAATCAAGAAACATTGTCATTCATAAGATCAGCACAGCACTGACACAAATTACGCCCTTTCGCCTCTGATTCTTCTAGCCAACTGGATATCTTTAGGCATAATAGTAACCCGCTTAGCATGAATCGCACACAGATTGGTATCCTCAAAAAGACCCACAAGATAAGCCTCGGCAGCCTCTTGAAGGGCAAGAACTGCGTGACTCTGAAACCTCAGGTCGGTCTGTCGACACAGCAAAAACACAATCAGATACTTTTAATACATATAAAAACTGAACCTCCATAATTTAAAAAAAAAAAAAAAAAACCTTGAAATCCTGGGCAATTTCACGAACAAGACGCTGAAATGGGAGTTTTCTAATAAGAAGCTCTGTACTCTTCTGATACTTACGAATTTCACTGATTAATAAAAAACGATCACATCAAAAAATATATCATACGAAAAGGAAGATCATATTTAAAAGATTTGAGGAAAAAAATACCGAAGAGCAACAGTTCCGGGACGGTAACGATGGGGCTTCTTAACTCCTCCAGTGGTAGGAGCAGATTTTCTTGCAGCCTAAAAACAATTTAACATTTATATTAAAAATAAAACAAAAATAAATAAATAAAAACCTAAATATCAAAAATCAAGAAATAAAAGAAAAACCTTGGTAGCAAGTTGCTTCCTCGGAGCCTTTCCTCCAGTAGATTTACGAGCTGTCTGCTTGGTACGAGCCATCTATAATTAAAAATAGCATCAAAACAACATCATCGATACTTTCGAAATACATATCGGAACGAAAATAAAACCTAACAAAAATCAAATCATAATTTTCGAAGAAAACAGAAGCCAATAAGAATGGAAATTTAAAAAAAAAACACAACTATGATTAAAGAACACATACCTTTTTCTCTCAACGCAGGAATCTTTTTTCTCTTTGTTCCGATTTCACCGCTGCGTCTTCTTAAAACCGTTGGAGATTTGAGGACGGCACTGTGTATTTATAAAAGACATGAGCTCCCCAATACGACTTAAACGGCTGTGATTTCTTTACCATGTGTTTCCCATAGGAAAACCAACGGATCGATTTAATTGTTATAATATTTATCTCGAATTCTATTGGTTGTTCGTAGAGCACACGGATCGGTGTACTTTTATAATGCTTAATAAAAATTCATTACGTCATCAAAATTTGGATAATATCTGTGCTTCTGCATAATCGGGTGCCCATTTAAAAATTATTCTGGATAGGATTATAGCTCAACCGGGTGCCCATTTAATTATTTTGTTGTGATATATATAAATTTTTAAAAAGTCAACGATGAAAGTGAAATAAATAAAAATACATTATAATAGACAAGGGTTGGATAACCCAGACCCGTTCTCCTATGGAAGTGATGAAAGCTCTGTAGCCTTGGAAAATGATGAAAGTCAATTTATCAATTAATGTGCTTCTATTCCTAAAGTTTGGTTTCCCAAGACAACAATTTTTAAATGAAGATTAATCTAGTTTACCTGTCAATATTAAAAATGTTTAAACTGTTGAAAGTCTAATTGTCTTATTATAACTTGTATACATCGTTGTTCTGAAAAATTTACATCTGTTCTTGAATTTGTTCCAAGAAGGTCCATTAAAACAGATTCCGTGCAGATTGATACCAATTTCATGGGTTGGGGTGACCGGAACATGCTCGACAAAATGCCAACGAAAATATAACCATCAAAACGAAGTTGGAGTTTATAATCCCCCTAGAGGGATGGATCGGTTTGAAAATATGTCATATAAGCTCGTTTTCAAATTCCACGTTAATGATTGTCTTATCACAGGTTTAGTGACGCTCGTCGCTCGGTGGACAGCCAACAAACCTCGCCAAAAAATATGGGGCAAGAGCGGTAAGCACACAATAATCTATCAAGAATTTTGTTGGGGGGAAGACTCAAAACACTAGTGGGAACTTTGTGTTCAAGCATATTAAAGTTGAAAGCTCAGATGTGAATTCCAGTGGAAATTCCGATTGACAGTCATTTTCTCAGGTGAACGTCATGTCGGAAAAGACGACCGGAGAAAAGTCGGTGACGGGAGAAGGCTGAAATTTGATGTATCCAAAAGTAGACATTTAAATGGTATATCGAAATTCGTATTTGTATCCATTTTCGAATTTGAATATTTGGATACCAAATTTTAATCTTTTATAGTTTTATGATTAGATTTTTATGGTTCTCTAGGGTTCCAAAGTTGTCACTTGAATGTCGTTCCAATATATAAGCTTATTCAAAAGTCATTTGATTTTGTAAAATATAGTTATAGATTGTTTTGGCAGGTTAACTAAAATCCAACTACTTTTTATTTGGCTTTGCCAATTTTAACATGATTAACTTCTATCTCTTTATTATTACACAAACAGACTGAAACAGTGAAGTAAGAAATCATTCCCATTTTTTCCTTCACCCTCTCCTGTAATCATTGGTAGATCTCATCAAAAGCTTTGACCAAAAACCTCCTCTTCTCCTCATCCCTCTCTTCGTTCCGATCCCGACAAGCGACCGACTTTTGACGACCGCCTTCCGACCCACGTCGAAGCATGCACATGAGGCAACGGTGGTTGAGCTTGGAGACGAAGACGTCGAAGAGTAAGAGATTGAATCTGTATCTGATGAGTATGATGTTGAAACGTTGGAAGAACAATCAACTGAATTAGAATAAGGAAGAGTGGATGAGAGAGTCGTTAGTCTGTCCCTTAGACATGATGGACATACACCGTTGGATTGCTTGTACCTTGGATGTTTCTTGCACCTCATGTCTTTCCCTGACCAATAACCCATCGATGTTTTTTGTACTCATGCTATGGACCTATGGATATTATATATAGAGGGAGGAGCCAGAGAGGATTCGAGGATGATTCTTTATCCAACCATGATCACCTTCCTCGTATCTTCGTCTTGTTACTTTTTTTCTAAATGTAGAAAAAAGACAGCAGGGCGAAAAATCATGGTCCCAAAAGTCCAGTCATGTAACTATGTAAGCCACAAAAGAAGAATCATGATCGGAATTTTACACCCATGCTGCCGATATCGGAGTTAAATGGTCTGCTGTTAGGTAGACTCTAGCCAGCCACAAAAATAAAAAAAATCATGGACCCCCCTACTTTTTAGAAAAATGAAAAACAATCTTATCTTTCTTTCTGCTTTCTAGTTTCTACCTACTTCAAAACTATTAAAATTTTGCCCACAAGGTATTATGATTTATGGCAACATGTTTAACTCTATATAATTTATACTGTAAAATTTCTGTTTCTTCTTTTCTGCAACACTAATTTGACAAAATTGGACAGCAGCAGGACGAGATGTCTATTCCGGCAACCTCCATAGCATTGCAAACCCATTCTGGAACATCACCTTTGGGAAACTGCAAAAAAATAAAAGTGGTTATGTTCAAGTGATTTGGATGATGAGAAATGCATAAATAAATACCTGTAGTCGCAAGAACTCCTGCACAAATCTATTCACCCAAGGCAGGAAATAAAAAATATTAGATATGATCCAGGAAGCAGTTAAATTAGGTAAAATAGTATTTGTGGAACTGGAAGTCAACAATAGTCACTAGTTACAAAAGTTATAGCTTACTGTGGAAATCGTCCTTCAAGAATTGACATATGTAGGTTTTTACTAAGCTGCAAAAAAAATCGTTTAGTTCATCTGATAAGAAAATAAAGGATCAGATTTATTCTAGTAGAGTCCGTGGCTGTACCCTAATCATATACCGCAAATTATGATAAGATAACAATTGAGACCCCATAGCATCTTTGGTCACCAGGCAATGTATGTATGCTCTTGTATATTTCTTGCATACCTAAACAGAAAAGATTCAGAGTGCGAGGATCAATGTACAAAATGCAGTTAGTTCTAAGCTTACCATACAATCACATGTGGAATCAATGGGCCTATAATCATCAGCCATGGCTTTGTGCTTCATCTTCAAGATTCCCTACAATGGAAATCAATCAAACAATATAAAGATACAATAAATAATCTCATAACTAATCATAAAAACACCAAATAAATAAATCACAATTTTTAAACATATGCATCCATTTTTATCATAATTTTTTTGATTGTTTTTCAAGCCATTGCACAACAAATCGAACAGTTTATTTCTAGAAGTACATAGTATTAAACAAACCTCAGGTACAAGTGCAGTGCCAAACCGAGCAGTACGAGTAGGATAGACACAATCATACATATCAGCACCTAAAGCACTGCAAACTACAATGTCGAGTGGATATCCAACACCCTGTGAAATTATCAAATTAATATGCAAATCAACATTAGAATTTAGAAGTTTAAAATAAATGTTATGATGTAATATTTTATTCAAATTCTCACCATCACATAGCGAGGTTTATCATCTGGCAATGAAGCAGTACATTGTGCAACCACACGCCAGAACGAGCCTTTGTCTTCACCGCCTGCAAGACCACCAATAGCATATCTGTCACAGAAGTAAACCAGGAAAATCAGCTATGATTGTGCAACAACCAAATGCATATCAAATGACATGTAATCAAAATCACAGAGTCAATGATGTGATTATGCATAATTGCATATCAAATACAAAATTGAAAAACATGGAAGTGTAAAGGAAAATCTTACAAGCATTGACACAGTTATTTTAAGTAGAATGAATGATCAAATATCAACATACCCTGGTAAATCACGATCAACCAAACCTTTTACACATATATCTCTGAACATCAAGATCCATAAAACAATTAACAATCAGTGTAACCAACTTCCCAAGAGAATATAACTAGTTAGTAATATACTAATATTTACATCCAATAAACCAAGTAACGAGACCAATTAATACTTGACCTGAGAACTGGATCTAACCCCCCTTGAACAATTCCAAATAAATTCTGCTCATCAGGTTTTTTATGAGCTGCACAAAATACAGAAAAAACCCACTTAAAATATAAAAGAAATAATTCTATCAGAAATACATGGTTAAATGAGCACGAAAAACTAATAAGCATTATCCATACTTTCATATGGAACAGAAGCAAAGCTCTTAGTCTTGGGAATAGTTTGCAAATCTAAAATAGTATTTCTGATTTGTGATACCTATTTTTAGGTTAATTAAACTCTTAAAGTTAGATGGAGTCGATGGAGTCGATGGATTCAGGCAAAGATCTGCCAAAGAAGATGTGTGAAACACATCCTCAAAAGACTGATTGCGCATCTGCACTTAAGCACATGCATTCAATAAAAGCATACGATGAATCGATGATAACATATTCATACCGGCTATGCATCTATCTATCCAACGAAGAGTGCGGTTCATTGCTTCCTCAATACGTGGACCGGTAATAGTTGTCTTAACTACATCATCAAGAGCCATTATGATATCTGCACCAATTTTATTCTGCAAAATTTTATCAGACACAAATCATGATCTTGTAAGTTGTAACCCTAAATAATATACGTGCAATACCTCCCTCATCCAGTCATCCTTCCCATTTTAATTAAGAAAAGTGGCCTTTTTCTGATATATTTTATGAATACACTCTTCCGTTAATGAACAAACAGACTTAAATAAGCCACTGCCCATTAGAATGCAATACATATAACAAAGTTCCCAAAACACCAGTTTTATATTTTTAAAACACAATAAATTACCTGTATATGAATGGATTCTTCAGGCGTAAGAAGCATTGGCTTTCCATCAACAGGTGACTGGTATAAAAGGAAAATTAAAAGTAAGATTACACACGCCACACACTTCTTATAAGTTATAATATGAAGAAATGACTCATACAATGTGCAACCTTGCTAATTGGAAAGAGTCAATGGGATTTTAGCTAAAACACAAAACAGGAGATATCATATAAATCTAAAAGTTAAACGTTAATTTTTTAAAGCATAATTAAACATATGCTGCCTAGTATAGAAGACTAAAAAACCTTGAGTTTGATGTTTTCTGGGAGCAAAAGGCAATGACATTAGAATTTTATATTTTATTTTTGAGATTAAAAAAAAACTCCAATCAGGCTAGTTCTTCTATCCTCTTGCTATTTGACAAAAAAATCCTGTGTCAATTTACAATGGACATAATAGCACTTCTGTTAATAAAATATATTTATATCTACCTGAAAAGTTACTCCTTCCTCAGTTATGTCGGCTAAATGCAGCAAGGATACCTGTAAAAGACAAAGAAAATGAATCATCTTTTAGATAATGACAACGCTAACATTTTATTGCCCACACGGGAAATGAGAAGTGATGAAAAAATGACAACCATTTGAAAACCTCCAGAGTCTGTCAGTAATGCTCGTTTCCAGTTCATAAAATTGTGAAGACCTCCCATGTCATCTATGAGTTCTGCATTTGGTCGAAGTGCTAAATGGTAAGTGTTACCTAGTATGATTTGGCAGCCAATATCTTCAAGTTGACTGTTTGCTAAGCCTTTTATGGTACCTAAAGGGAAAAGAAAAATAATAGCCAGTTTCTATTTGTCAATGTAGTAAATCTAGGCTACAACTATTCTGTGACTAACTGTCTAACTGAACGATAATTCATAATTTTACTGGTAACCGGTAAATGACACAATTACTGGAAAAAGAATTCCAAGATAAATAGGTAGTAACCTTGGGTGCCCACAGGCATAAACAATGGTGTTTGACAGAGAAAATGAGGCAATGTGAGTATGGCTGCACGGGCACGATTGAACCTTCCTATAACCTACAAATATTAAAATGTTCTATTAAAATAACATGGAATAACCGAAGTTCAAAATCAAACATCGAATATTTTTTGAATGAATCAAAGAAACACATTTGATACCTCAAATCGAAGCGCCATTATTCGACAATATCTACCAAACCAACCGTCAAGGAGTCCTGGAAATAGGCTGGAATGATACGATGATGACGATCGAAGAACCCTGTAACTTCTGCTTGTTGACGTACGGCCGAAATGTAGTTTGGAAGCTTCTGTGTTTTCTTTTCCTTTTACTTTGGGCCACGTTATTAGGCAAGTGGCGGCAAATACATAACGGGTCTCCAATTAATCTAATTAGGCAAAGAGGTCAACTAAACGGGTCGAAATCATTAATTCCTTATCGAGTAATCGGATATATATAGAAATAACAATATAAAGAATGTTTTATTTTTTAGTTGATAAAATAAGGTTGGATAAAATTTAAGTTCTTATCCAGTTATCCAATTTACAAGCTAATTTAAGTAATTTGAGGGATCTAAAAGCAAATTTAATCTACTACTTTATTTCTTCTTTCCCCCAGGCATCAAAAAGTTCGGGAAACGCTACTCTCTCCCTTCTTCCCTCCTTCTCCCTCGTATATATACCTCAGATCTCACGACCGAATCGATCTGGTGAAGCACAAGAACCTCAGATCCTTCCGATTTCGGAAAAGGCTAAATAATTGAGGCAGAGCGGGGAGGGATATCTATGTACGTACGTATGCATCTCTCGATTTTCTGATTTTTTTTTTTTACATCTATCTTTCTATTTATGGAAGCGGGGGATTTTTGTTCGCGTTGAATTCTGCAAATTGGAGATTCGGTTTCGTAACTCATTCTCATTTGTAATGTCGACGCTGGTATTATAAACAATTTTGTTGTCGGAAGTGTCGTTTGAGGGATTTTATTCCTGTTAGATATGCGTGCGTTAAAACTTAGAACATGGAGATTTCATGGATCTTTCTGTGTTTGTTTTGCTAAACAGTAGTTTCTCAAACGAAGAGAATTTAAACACTTATTCGTCTAGAAGATTGTGAAGATGCAGCACGCTCCTGCAACCATAGAAGAACAGCTTATTTTAAAGTCAATCAAGGAGGAATGTCCTTGGGAGAATCTTCCAAAACGACTTCAAGCAACAGTGACGACAAAAGAAGAATGGCGCAAGAGGTACTTCTTTTTTAGTTATATTTGTATCAAATATGCGGTCATAGTTAGGCTGCTGTGAGAATGTCAGACTATTTTGGCCAAAATGTTTCCTTGATTTTTCGGTTTCGCACTTAAAACTAACTTAACTTACCAATTTTTTTCCCCAAAGGTGTTTTATTAATCTCTTATGTTTTTTATTACCACAATCTTTGCATGGTATTTAATATGTGCCCTATTTTTGTATGACTGCTGGTGTATTTTTTGAAAAGTAAAACCTAATACAAAATGGTGTACTAACTGCCAACCTAATTCCTGAAGTAACTTGTAACTTCATTTGGGACGGGAGAAGAGGGAGTAGTTGGGGAAAAAATAGCACTCCCAAAGAGCGAAGGCGGAATAGGGGTCAGGGATTTCTTTGCAACTAATGCTTTAGCATTGGTTAAAAGAACAGAGAGGATGTGGAGTCCTAATAACTCCATACTAGCAGACCTGATAAAAATTAGGTACATCAAAGGAAGAAACATTGGGGAAATAGAGTGTAGGCCTACTCTAGACTCTCACATGTGGAAAACAATACTAGCCAATAAGGAAACAATAGGGAAATGTATAAACTGCCTGAGTAACTATAGGGTCACACAAATTGCCCCCTCCAAGTACTCAGAAACATTAAGGCCCAGAGGCATCTTACAAGAGATAAATCTAAGGATTTGGGCCAAAAAGCCTCCCAAATTCTCCATGTTGATGTGGAGAATTAAGGTCAAGAGTCTGAAGTGTCTGAACACTTTGACTAGACTGCAAAGCTGGGGACTCAACATAAATACGTCCTGCCCACTATGTGGAAATGAGGAAGAAACATTACAACACCTATACTTTAACTGCCATTACACTAGATCCCTATTGCTAGAGTCCACTAACTGTCTTAACAATGTTGTTTGGACACTTAGTGGGCAAAATCCCCCATCTCCCGCAATAGATATCAGGATAGGGGATATTATGAAAACAATACAAAAATTCACTCACAAGTCCAGTTGTTGGGTGTACACTGGACTATGCTAGCATCCCTTTCCTAGCACACATGGTGTGATAGGAATAGGAGATTAAAACAACACACCCTAAGGCCCCCAGAAATTGTCAGCAGAGAAATTATAAAGGATGTGGGCATTGCATATGATTCTACATCCTATAAGAAGCACAATCTTTCACAGATTGAAATACAAGCTATACGCTCATGGGAGTCCAACCTCTTGAGGCTTCAGTCCTTGGCCAGTTAGTCAGGGTCATAGTTGTATAAGAGATAGACAATGTTTTTACACTTACTGTACTTGCATTTCCCTATATTCTGTAATCTTGGGCTATGCCCAACTTCTTTTTCAATAATGAAAGTTTTAATTTCTCAAAAAAAAAAAAACTATAAAGTACTAAAAAAAGTGGTCTGACACATAAAATTTAACAATTTACCACTAGAGATTAGATAATCAGATCTATGTAAGTTGGGATTTTTTTTGTCATACGAGGCTATGGACACATAAAAACTAGAAAAGAACACAAAATAGTGTACCAATTGCCAACCTAATTCCTGTAGTTTTGACCTGAAGGAAAGTAGGAAACTATATAGGACACAGAATTTAACAATTTACTACTACAGATTAGTTGATCAGACATATAAGTTGGGATTTTTTTTGTCATATGAGGATAAGGACACATAGGTTCCAATTACTTTGCACTGATTGATTTTTTTAAAGGAAAACTTGGAAAAGATGAAACATTAAATCATCATTCTTTGAAGAAGAAAAATCCATTTGTAATTGTGATTGCATGTTGCTCCTTGCAGTCAATGATTTCACCTTAAAAATGCACTCAACCACTTGACCATGTGGTTGTTTGGAAGCCATATTGAGCCAATCTGATGTAACATATTAATACCTAACTACCTATATCACTATAAAATCTTGATCACTATAAAGTGTCTTTCTTGTTCACTATAAAATCTTGATTCTTGATCACTATAAATTATTGTTTCAGAAGTTCAACTATGTCTTTCTTGTTCTTTACAAAAAAGCGTTTATTTTTAATATAAAAATGTTATATTCTACTAATTACTAAAGTCTAAAGCATTACCAGGGTCATTAGCAAATAATTCAGGTGCAGAGGTCAATCTCACCGGAATTTCATTGCGAGGATTTGTCATTTTTATACTTTTAGCATATTTGGAGTTAATATAAGACTTTAGTTATTACCTTCTGATCTGGGTACTCTTGAAGTTGCTACTATTGGACTATGGAGATGTTAACTAGATTATCATTCTGATCCTGTTTTCTGTGTTTGCTATTTGTTTTGTTCTCTTTCTATGCTACCCCTAGAGGATTTTGCCTACCCTGAGTAGTGCTGTTTGTTAAGGGGTATTATCTTTACGTATATACTTGTAAAACTGGGTAAGTCCCGCTTCATTTCTAATAAAATTTTAACTTTATAAAAAAAGACCTTAGTTATTAACTTTAACTCTAAAGATGGTCATAGTGGCTAAATACTCAAAGTGAAAAATATCCATTGCGATTGAATTTTATTCTATAATCTATAATTCCAATTAATTTTATTGTGTATTTTAGGAAATAACTGATTTTTCATTGTATGATTAAATTTTTTTAATTCAAACAATTATCAAATTATGTACAGGATAATGGATCACTGTATTAAAAAACGACTACAATGGAATACATGCTTTGCTCGAAAAGTTTGTAAAGAAGGAGAATATTATGAAGAGATGATGCGTTATTTGCGTAAGAATCTTGCAGTGCGTAATAAGACCTATCTATTTCCTCAATAGATATCTTATGGGTATTTGCAATGTTTTGGTATTGATATTGTTCAGTTGTTCTTCATATTCATTTTTTCTATTTTTAGAGGAAAATTTGATCAGACATTGTACGTTGATCATTCAATATATTCATTTGACGTCAGTCATTTCACAATTTTTAAGTTTGGAAATCTATATAGGAAAACCATTCCTACAATTTTTTATTTAATTGTGAAATATCAGTTTCTTAAGTTAGATTTTAGACTTTATCAAAGAAACTTAGAAAGGACATGGTCTATTGTTTATTCATTATGATTATATTCATTTGACAATTGATATTAGTCATCCCGCAAAAGTGTTTTTATAAATTTGCAAAGTTTTACATTGTGCATATCTAAGTAGGAATTTATGTAAGATTGAAATGTTAAGAACATATTCATTTTAATTAATTTAGACTTTTCTGAAAGAAGACGAATGATATATGTAAATTCTGATATCAATTATAACCAATATATTGATCTTCACTAAATATCTTTGCAGCTATTTCCTTATCATCTCGCAGAGTATGTTTGCCGAGTTATGAGGATCTCACCTTTCAGATATTATTGTGACATCATTTTTGATGTTATGAAAAATGGTAAACACTAATTGTTTTATTTTTATCATTAATTTTATAGATTATATTTTTGAGGTATTACATGTCAATCTAGATTAAACCATCAGTGTGAATAATTGAATATGCTTTCTATTTCTATTTTCTTCACCATGTGATAAACATAATAAGCTGTGCCATGCCATCTGCCAAGTGGTTGAATCGTTTGAGTGAATTTTGAAACATATTCTGCTCCGCCATGTACTGAAATACAAAAATAAATGAATATTTCTTTCTGTTTACTAGTTTCCAAACATCGGAAGCAGTTCATGCATTTTTCTTCTTCTATATCTTCCATGTTATCCTCCAGTTTGTTGTTATGTTTTATCTGAGATGCTAATGGAGTAATGGTTGATTTGTTTGATATATCTCGCAGAGCAGCCATATGACAGTATTCCCAATTTTAGTGCAGCAGATGCTTTAAGATTAACGGGAATAGGTCGGAATGAATTCATTGATATAATGAACAAGTGTAGATCAAAGGTAATATATAGAATTGTTGGATTTTAAAACATATCAGCTTCCTATTAAAATATATGTTTTTTTGTTTGTGAAATAAGGAAAAAGTCAAATTTATAAAAAACGTAGATTTAGACAATCAATTAGCATTTTAAAGGAAGACAATTGAGACTTGAGAGATAATGTTCTTTTAGCCTTTGAACAAAAGGAGTTCAGAAACAGTTGAGGCACTAAGAACAGTAGCCAGTAGTAGGTTATATTGACTTTGCCATTTTAATTGATGAAAAAAACATACCATTTGCAAAAGAGAAATGAGTTTTTTTAATCTCATCTAGATTAGATGAGAACCCTTTTTAGTTCTTGCATGATCTTTTCTTTTTTCTGTATATATTCAATATAAATGAATCTCTAAGATATATTTTTCTTTGTTAGTTTTCCTATAATTTACCTGAAATATGGTATATTACAAAATTTACAATATTATTTATATGAATACTTTGAATAGTAATTCAGGATATTTATCTTTTGAATCAGTGCCTTGTGAGTTTTCTAAAGAATAAATATTTTTGTTACTTGTTATATGGACTTAAAGGTGTGTTCATTGCTGAAACATCGATCATATAATTGAAGCAATATGAATGTTATGTATCCATTTAACTGAAAGGATTCAATGCACAACATTATTGATATTGTCATCAATTTATCATTATTGTTGTCATTATGTATATCTTCCTTCGTGTTTATATTTAATAATTGAAAGTGTCGATGAGCTTAGCTCATCTCCGGATCTCCCTACTTTATATTTTTTTTATCTCCACTTCTAACTCAGGGCATATTCCATTTTTAGTGAAAAATAATAATTCTATCAAAAAATTGAAGCGCAAGGGAAATGCAACTTGGTTTTGTGTTTATCTTTTAACTGGACTTGCTTTTAAGGAACACAAATTCTAATCTTGTGCCTTTGGTTGTCTCTACTCTCTACAAATATTTATATCACATGGATCAATTAGCAACATGTTAATTATGTAATTTCAAGTTATAATTCTCCACTGCCATGACATTTTATGGGAATACCTATTTTATATAGATACTTGTTTCTTTTCAGAAAATTATGTGGAAGCTGAATAAGTCAATTGCGAAGGAGTTATTACCTACACAGCCTGTTGAATTTTCAATCGAAGCGTGGTGGGGTGTTTGTCTTGTTAATTTTACATTGGAAGAATTTAAGGTAGACTTGCCTTGAATTTTTGATAATAGTTTGTGACTTTGTGTATGCCTTCCTAAAGTCATTTATCAACTGGTATATTCTCCAGCCTATTAAAAAACTTTTCTTCCAAATTGCAGAAACTCACAGAAGATGAAACTGCAACAATTGACAAAGTATGTAAGGAGGAAGGAAATTCATTTGTTCTTTTTGACCCTCATGTTGTGCGAGGTCTCTATCGGAGGGGGTTGGTCTATTTTGATATCCCTGTTTATCCAGATGACCGTTTCAAAGGTACAGTGTACACTATTTATGTCATGTTCTTTTGGAATGAAAAAGGTTCAGTCAGTATACACTCATTTTCATAGCATGTTAAAATGTAGACTGTTATACACAATTTACTCACATTTCCAGGGTTTAATTTAGAATTGTTAAATCAAAGAAGTTTCTAAGTGTTCATACTTCTCTGGTTACATTTTTGCTATTTCACCTATCTCATTTCCCTATTTATGGTTTACTTGTCAATTCTAAATTTCTAATTTGGCATTCAGTACGATAAATTCCTTAAAAAGATGTAAATCTAACTTCTAAGCAATTAATTCAGAAAGCTAAAAAAATGCTTCCTCTCGTTCCTTGCTATTAACCAAAGCTAGTCTTATGTTATTTCTCTCTTGCAGTCTTTTTAGCATGTAATCTGGAGGATTATCACTTTTCATTCATACACAATCTAGTTTATCACACATGTACATTTTAGTATTTTACAATAAGTTATAGTTTATAAAGAATCATCTCAATAATAGCAAATGTGAAATGACTGTATCACTATACTGGAATTAGGTATAGGACTCTAGGTAAGTGTGAATTTAAAGTTCTTAACATGGTACATTTTGAACTTTGTTTTATGACTTTTACCACTCTTTCCATTTCAAGTTTATAAGCATTTGACGTTTTCATTAGTGCAGTTTCCAAACTAGAAGGTTTTGTTTCTAACAGAGAGCAGTCCTACGAAGATCCTATCGAAGAGTAAGTTGATATTATACATAGTTTTAGCCATGTCTCTATTAGTTCAATACTTCCTTAATCCATATATTGTGTATTTGTATTATACATTTGGATGCAGTTTTGGCTTGAATAAAAGAAAAGAAAAACCTAACATTTTTTTTATCTAGATTGCTCTATGCCGTTTTTGTAGTATCAAGTGAGAATGCAACTGTGGATGAACTAGCAGTAACTTTACAGGCAGATCTTTCTCAACTTCAGGCCACTGCGTCATTCACATGTCGTTTGGGATGGGCCATGAAAATTATTGATCCCGCATCTGTTCTTCGAGATCTAAGCATATCTGGATCTTCTCATTATAATTTGAGTGACGATGAAGAAAATTCTAATGCTAGTGTCAGTTCTACTAGCATGTCATCTGGGATTGGGCCGGGAACAGAAAATCACAGACCAGGCTCTGGTCCTTATCGTGTTGCTTTTGTTGTGGATGCTAATATCACATCATATCTGATGATGGGCTCCATTTCACCTGGTATGTTTGCCTTATGTTTTTAAAGTCTTATAAATTTTAATTATACATTTTTATTTTAATTATTTCACCATAATATATATATATATTCAATGTCAAAGTATAGAATTTATACTTTGGATCCGTCTTTTATTCCAAATCCTTATCCCAAATTATCTAGGGAAAGTCTGGCCTTAAATCCAAATGAATTATAAACTTCATCATCGAATTTTAGTAAATTTTCCAATTGAAGTTCTTTTTTGTAATTTGTATCATCACTAAGAATTAAGAACCATTAAAAAAGAAAATGTGGCGAACAAAGATATAAATATGTCATTTAATGTAGTGTAAAAAATCGGTGTAATGCTACAAAAAGCTCAATGACATTATCCAATGTTTGTGCTGAAGATCAAACACTACAAGCTATTCTTGGCTTCCCCATCAAAGCCCCCCCCCTCACATACCTAGGCCTACCAATAACAGGGAAGAAAGAATCCTATAATCAGTGCTGGAAACCGATACAACCAATGGAGAACATGTTAGCAAAATGGAGTGGGAAATGTCTCTCCTATGGGGGAAGAATCCAGCTAGTAAACTGGATTCTTGCAGGGAAATACACCTACTAGGCACAAGGCACAGCCCTGCCTGAATCTATAATAAGAAAGGTAAGGAAACTAGCATAGAACTTTATATGGGATGGGAGAAAAGGAATACTTTGGAAACAAATGATCCTACTCAAAGCAGGAGGATTAGGGGTAAGAAACCTAGACGTCATAGTACCTGCCATAAACATCAAAAGAATTGCAAACTTTTAGGAAAAATCAAACTCAATACTAGATACATGGATTGAAGGGAGATACATAAAAGGAAAAGCCCTTTCAAGCATCCAGATAAAAAACACTATAGACTCCCATTTCTGGAAATTTGTAATGGGGGATAGCCCCAAAGAAGATGCACTAATTGAGTGCGGCCCAAATTATGCAATCCTGTGGAAAAATGGAATCCCAAACAAGAAATTTGCAAAAATAGCCGAGATAATTAGGGATAAAAGCCATAGAGACAATCTAGCAGAGGGAATATGGTCAAGCAAACCCACAAAATTCTCCATACTCCTATGGAGAATAAAATGGGGACATATAAACACTTTCACCATACTAAATGGATGGGGCAAGATAAACCAAGCCACATGCCTATTATTGCAACACTGAAAATGAAACGAGAAGTCACCTATTTTTCAACTGCACTTACACTAGAGCCATTCTATTACCCTTAATAGAAAAACTAGACAACATATTCTGGAAAATCATGAACATACCAACACCCACAACCACACACCCAGACATTAGGCTAGGAGACCTAACTGATGCATGTCAAAAACTAACACGTCACTCTCCAACATGGGGTTTATTACGGAACACGACTGGAGCCTTAAGTTGGCACATATGGGCAGAAACTAGAAAGAATTAAAGAAACAGAAGATGGCAGCAACACTCACTCAGACCACCAGAAACGGTGCTCAACGAGGTCATAAATGACATAAGCTTTTCCTTCAATCCTGAGGGCTTCAAGAAGAGTTGTTGTCACCCATTGGGGCATAGCACGATACAAATATGAGAGACCAACCTCCAGAGGCAGATAACCTAGTACCCAACACTAGGCAGTATGGCTGTGTGTAAAGTGTCAAATGAGTCTTGTACTCTTTACCATATTCTATTTGTTTATGCTTATTTATGCTTATCCCCAATGTAATCAGGGCAATGTCCTTCATTATGATTAATGAAAATATTTAACTGCTTCAAAAAAAAAATCGGTATACGATTTAAAATTTAAATAACTATTACATGCTTGTATCTAAAATATTATATGAGTATAAAAAAGTTATTTTTCATCTGTTGTTTGCAGGGTTGAAATCGCATGCAGTGACCCTGTATGAAGCAGGAAAGCTGGGTCATGCAAGTATCTCCGATCTCTGTAAAGATCTGACTGCTTTGGAAGGGAAGAAGTTTGAGGGTGAATTGCAGGAATTTGCAAATCATGCATTTAGTCTTCGAAGCGTGCTGGAATGTCTCCAATCTGGTGGAATGTTGGAAAAAGATATGAATCTTGTGGTTGATGATAAGGTGGATCAACAGCCATTAATAAATGCTGGTGATGGAGCACTTGGTACCAATTCCAGTACACATGATATAGCTGTCGACTCTGAGTCTGAAACCAAGACACCAAACAATGATGAACTTTTAAATCAAGACGATCCTGAAATCCCTCAAATTACAACCAAGTCAAGTGAAGCAATGATAGATTTGGTTAATCCTAATAAATTAATTGAAAACACCCATACTGAAGTTAATATAAGCTCATTTGAAGGACAAGCTACACAAAATAGTGTTCCGAAGGTAAAGAAAACATACCTTGTTAATATTCTTCGTTGTGAAAGCTTGGCATCTCTTGCTCCTTCCACCTTGGATCGATTATTTATCCGTGATTATGATATTGTTGTGTCCATGGCTCCTCTTCCTACTTCATCAGTTTTACCTGGACCATTAGGTCCTGTGCACTTTGGTCCACCGTCCTATGCATCCATGACACCATGGATGAAACTAGTTTTATACACAACTGTCAGTAATGGGCCTCTTTCAGTTGTACTGATGAAAGGACAATGCTTGCGGATGCTTCCTGCACCTTTAACTGATTGTGAAAAGGCTTTGATATGGTCTTGGGATGGATCGGTAACTGGTGGATTGGGAGGTAAATTTGAAGGAAGCCTGGTTAATGGAAACATACTATTACACTGTTTAAACTTAATGCTTAAATGTTCAGCTGTGCTAGTACAGCCAATCTGTAAATATGATTTGGATGAATGTGGAAAACCGATGATGGTTGATATTCCATTACCCTTGAAGAATTCAGATGGTTCTGTTGCAAATGCAGGGGAAGATTTGGGACTATGTTCGAAAGAAAGTGCCAAGTTGAACTCTCTCTTAAGTGATCTTTCAGTTATGATAGAACTTTGGACAGTAGGTTATATTCGTCTTCAGAAACTTCGAAAGGAAAGAGAATCTGATGATATTTCTTCTGACAGTGAAGAATATGAGTGGGTTCCATTGAGTTTGGAATTTGGGATTCCACTATTTAGTCCAAAGTTGACTAATAAGATCTGTGAAAGGGTTGTTTCATCGCATTTACTTCAAACACACTCACTTGATGACCATCATAATGAGATGCAAAGTTTAAGAAAAAGGTTGCGTGATATTTGTTTTGAGTATCAATCAACAGGTCCAACTGCTAAGATATTTTACCATAGAGAACAGCCTAAAGAATCATTTTGTCAGTTAATGAACTTTGCCAGTGGAAGATGGAATATTTTTTCAGAACCTTCAACACCAATATCTGCAACATATGGTGGAAAACAAAGAATAAAACTTGCCAATCGCCAGCGTTTTCATAATGAAGTCCTTAGTTTTGACGGAAACATTCTCAGGTCAGTCATTTAGATCCTTATTTTCTATATTGTATGATTGTATCACACATTTAGACCACATAACTAAATATTATACAATATACACCTAATAATGTATGGTACTATGGTCATACAAATGCAACGGCTGCAGATAGTTCAGTCTAAGTCTTCTAACTCACAATCACTACTTCTCTATATTACTAGATTTTAAAGAGTGCTCATTAAAAAAGATATTAAATAGTGAAAAACTAATGAACTGTAGGATTTATGGGATAGAAATTGATTGTCTAACAGATGATGACATATAAATACATAACGAATATATAAGGACCAGGACCATAAGGTCAGATGAAGTTTGAGGAATAGGATTTAAATGTGATTGCATAAGCAGTTTTACACGATAGGAATTTTTCCATGCACATTTTTAGTATATTACCAGTATTAGATATATTTGATCTACATATAGCGGTAGCCATAAGCCCATAACTCTCAATGAACTATCCAGAGTCGAGACCCCATCACCACTGTTTATGGGAAGAACCAGAGGAAAGAGAGGAGACAATTGTAGACTGGTTTACAATTTTGTGATTTACAACAACTAAACTCCCTCCCCTCCCCCCAACCATCCACGGATCCACCCATGGATTGCATATGACGACTTCAATGAGGTTAGATGTTAGATCCCCTAAGGAAAGGCTTGGGTCCATCTATAACCATGGGGGCCCCGCCCATCCGAATTTATTTAGGTAACCAACTTGGCTCAGCTCTTAGAAATGCTTTCAGTTGGTTGTGATTTCATCTGGACCAACAACTCCATAGGAAGGGAGTTTAAACAAACAAGGCTGGATAAGGCATTTACTAACAAACAATAGGTAGACTGATGGCCTATACCTAAGATTGGTTAGTCAAGACTGGTCTTTCTATACAGGTCAGAGGAGCTGGCTTATTTAAAATTATGAATAGTTAAAGGCAAGCTTTTTCATGCGACGCCTAGGCGTCACATATGCAGCCATGCGGTCCAGCGCATGTAGGCGTTTGTCTTCATGCGCTGACATGTCTTCGTTCTTCTTTCAGTGGAGTAAATCAGTTTCTGTAAATCAGGTTAGAAATACCCTAAGTTTTATAATAAATTAGGTATTTTATAATAAATATTTTCCCACCTGATTTATATGTAATAAATTTATTATAAATATCAGTAAATATTATATATATATTTTATAAACTTAGGGTATTTTATAAATCAGGTATTTCTAACCTGATTAGGGTATTTTATAAACTTAGGGTATTATATATAATTATATATATTTTCCCACCTGATTTTATGCGACACCTAGGCGTCTCCTTGGCGCCCCAGGCGGTCATGCAACCAGGGCCATCGCATGACCGCATGGACGCATAAAAAAGCTTGGTTAAAGGTCTTACAAAGGAATGGGTTTACCAAGTGTAATATATAAACAGGTCACGTCGCTACCAAAGATGATTTGGAAAAGGCAATGGCATAGCTAGAAACATCCTCATCCTCTGTCCCTTTTCAAACATCTACATTGGAGATCCCTAATCCCTATATGAGAAAACAAACAAACTGAGATCCTATATGAGAAGTAAAATCCCTATAAGATCTAGCAACAATTGACTTATAACAGAGAAGTAAAATCCAATGGTTGAGATTAGGGTATACTCATTCTAGATTCTTTAGTATTGTAGAAGATTAAAAGTATGGACTACTTCAAGAATTTGTTTAAATTGCCAATATCACCCTTACCTACTGTCCCTGTGGTATTCCTCAGAATAGTCTCTCCTCAGATCAGATGAAAGAACGGCTTGTACAACAACCTTCAGAGAAGGAAATCAGATCCTCTCTATTTTCATTTCAGACAAGTCCCCTGGTCTGATGGATTCACCACTGAATTCTTCAAGGCAATATGGCTTGAGATTAAAAGGGATGTGTTGCAGACTTGCAGTGTGTTAGGCAACTCTTCCAAGGCAAACCCATCCTAAGATCCACAAACCAAACCTTTATTACTCTTGTTCCTAGAACACCCACTGCAGGGAAATGTGACTTCGGACCCATGTATGTTGATAACATCCTTCTCTTCTCTAAGGCTAACCCCAAGTCCCTTCAATCTATTAAACCACGGGACTTGAGCTAAATTCTCAGAAAAGTTCAATCACTTACCATTCCCTTCCATGGGGCCTACACTGGAATGTATTAGGGGTTCTCTCATGGCACATCTGGTCCCAGAGGAACAAAGGGCTAAGGCAGCACACATTAAGACCAGTTGAAGTTGTACTAAAAAAATAATTAAGAACTCCATCCTATCTTATAGAGCTGAACTCTATAAAACGAGTTGTGGTTCACAATTTCAGAAGACCAAGGTTTGGGAGACCAACCTCCTGTGGTAACACACCTAGTTACTAGATCACTAAGTGTAAATTGTAATAGCTATATAGGAGAAAGTAATCCAGGGTACTTCCCTTTATTTTATCAATGAAAAACTTAGCTGTTTGCGGAAAAAAACTCTCAATGAACCAATGAAGGAATGAAACAAGGAGTGGCTGTTTTAAATTCTCAATGGCCGACTTTGAAAAAACGAAAATAGTTACATGCATGGAAGGACCGAAGGAGTTACCGTCTCAACTCTAAATTGGCTGTCTTAATGGAAATAGTTACTGAAAGAGATGAGTGACTGTCTTGATGGAAATAGTTATCTGGAAGGAGTGGTTAACGTTCCCTGGATGAGTGGTTGGCAACCACTGGAGAAATCAGCGTTGAAATAGGCTTCCCGTTGGTAGATAAAATCGCAAATCAAAACTTGGGAGTAATTTCCGATTTGTAATTTTTAAACCTGAAAAATAATAAAATAACTATTCTCTTTGGGAAGATAATGACCCCTTCTTCCCACTTCTAGACACACGTGCATTTTAAGCCATTGATGAGAGGGATTTTGGATGTTCCTATTGTCCTACCTACTGAATAATGTCACTCTTTCTTTGTCAGCCACGTAGCCTAGAGTAAGTTTGATCATTTTTGTTATATTTCAACTGACCCACAAATAGGCATTCAAGAATTTATGTTTGGCTACCTATGTATGCACATATACATGATTATGTGAACACTCAGAAAACCTTGTAATTTATATCAGCGTTAGTAATGCCATGATGGTGGGAAATAAATATTTTGCTTACATAACTACATAAAGTCCTTACTAATACAGCAAGCTAATATGCTAACTATCCTAGATTTATATAAGCTTCTAGTGAGCACCTGTTTTTAATGCTCTTTATGAGCACCCCCAATAAAATTCTGTCAGCTCGTCCTTTGCTCAAATCGAGGTTTAGATTTTGTGTTCTCAATGTATCTTGTATTCCTACGTGCCAATTAAGCCTGTAAATGGTATACCGAAATCCGTATTTGAATCCGCATTCGAATTCGAATATGATTATTCGGATTCGGATACCTGAATTGAAATCCGGATTTTATTCGGTCGGATTCGGATATCCGGAAAATCCGTCGTTAAAATCCGAATTCGTTTAAAAATTCCGGATTCGGATGTCCGGATAAATATATAATAAATTAATATTATTATATTTATATATTATATATTTATATTATAAATCATTAAACATTTAAAGTTTTAAACCTAATTACCTTTATAATTATAAATCTTTAAACTTATTAACTTATAATTATTAAATCATAACCTTAACTTTAACCCTAACCCTAAAGTTATCCGGATTCGGATTATTCGGATTCGGATTTTCAAATCCGGATTTTATTCGGTCGGATTCGGATATCCGGATAATTATTCGTATTCAGATTCGGATACCTGCATATCCGATCCAAATCCGACCGATATACAGGCTTAGTGCCAATATTTCGCGTATCCCATGAAAATGGATGGTGAAGATGAAGAGAACACAAAGAGCATCAATAAAAGGTGCTCACTAGGAGTTGACACTATATTTTATTATCATAATACACCACAGCTAATTAGACACGTTACAAACCATATATGTTATTTAGCCTAGATTTAGACTTTGTTACCATAATACGGCACAGCTAATTAGATACGTTACAACTTACAAATCATATATGGTTACCATATACGTTACAAATCATAACGTATCTATTTAGCTGTGCTATATTACTTTTTTTTTTTTTTTTTTGAAGCAATTAAATTTCATTAGAATAAGGCTAATGCCAAGTTTACAAAATAGAGAATAGGAATAAAATAGAAGTAAAAAAGAAATGAGCAAAATGCTCATTGACTCTCTCCCATCAGCTATGTAGTCTAGTTATACAGTAACTAGATACGCTGCCTCAGAAGGTTGGTCTCCCATACTTCCATCATAGATATCTCCAAAGGGTGACAACAGCTCTTCTTGTAATACACTGAATCAAAGGAGAGACTGATGTCTTTAATGACCTCCTTAAGGACTACCTCAGGAGGTCTACTAATGTGCTGCCTATACCTTTTATTTCTTTCCGTCCATATATGCCACGACAAGCACCCAATAGCATTCCATATTAACCCCCAAGGGGGGGAGTGGCGCGTGATCTTTTGTGCTGCTTCCGTCAGATCCCCCAATCTAATATCTGGACTTGATTGGGTAGGAACTGGAATATTCATTATTTTCCAGAAAGCGAAATCCAGCTGTTCCGCCAACGAAATTAAGAGAGATCTGGAATAAGAACAGTTAAAGAAAAGATGACTCCTAGTTTCATCTTCCAGATTACACAATAAGCAAGCAGGGTGCTATATTACTTACCACTCACTACAAGTGGTTGGATGACCTAGATCAAAAAATAGAGATCAGTTGTTTTGTAGATAGCTAGCTGTTTGGGTGTTATATTTTCTTATTGATGCAAAAAAACCATATACCAAGACCAATAATGAGTAATGAGCTTATTCTTGTGCAGATCGTATTCTCTTGGTCCTACGTATGAAGCAGCTACAAGATCTGTTGAAGAATCTGGTCCGGTAAAGACTGAACCAGATGATGCAGATAATAGAGAAGTGGTTCTGCCAGGCGTTAATCTCATTTTTGATGGAACTCAATTGCACCCTTTTGATATCACTGCCTGCCTGCAGGCCAGACAACCTATCTCTCTAGTAGCAGAAGCTTCAGCTGCTTCGGCAACTATGCATACGACCATGACTTGATTGAATGATACATTTTAAAGGCTATTATTTAGGATTCAAACTGGCAAAACAGAATCTACCATGGCTGATGATAGTCTGGCAATTTTTTATGTATTCATCACTGAACTAAAATCAACTGATTCAAACAGAAACTGCAGCCAGCTTTTATCATCAAGGTGCTTTTCTGTGTTTCGACTCTTTGAATATGTAATTCTACTTTGCGTTGGTTATTCCCATAATTTTTTGCTGTAAATTCGTAAGTGTACGTTTTATCCTAGTTTTTGTTTATGCCGATATTATCTAAGCATTGATTTTGGCTCTTGGATTGGATCTATTTAATTTAATCTAAGATCTTCACACACTTAAAAGTTCAAACACTTAATTATTTCTTAGACAACTCAGTTTTTTTTATGGAAAAGTAACTTTGTAAATCGTAATATTTGTTTGAAATTTCTCACATTATATTATTTTCTTGTTCTTGAAATTATCCCTGTTTGTTTGGTGAAAATAAAATTACCCACACGACCATACGTCATACGTGTGACGTGTCTTATGTGATCCCATATTCCCATGGACAAAGAAAACAAGACACGCACATCAATAATAATATAGGGACAGGTTCAGTAAAACACTGAAATATGCACTTGTATTTTTATAGTGGTCTACTCTGCTGCTTGGACGTTTAGTGGGTAATTATGGTTTGTCATTAACTCATTATTATATTTTTTTTTTTTAATTTCTTTTGTGGATTGGAGTGTGGAATCAATGAGGCAAGTCTTTTTTTTACACATGTAACTATTTAAGTATGTAACTTACGTAAGTTGTGGTTGATTATTTTTTACAATTAAGCTAAATTTGGAAAAAAAGCATGGATTATCTGATTCCCCACAAGGTTCTTTTTAGTTTTTAGTGGAGTGACTCCTTTCTGGAGTAAAGATAGAGCGAATCTTATTTTTTGCACACGTAAATCGTGGTTTGTGGAAGCCTGTAAGGAAAGAACAAATATTAGTATAATAATCCGCAGTAACATAAATTATGGAAATGAGCACCATAGATATTCGATTATTACATGTCTTAATCACACTACAAATATATTTAATTCACAGTCCAATCACCTCCAGTAGAAGGCGGTATAGTTACCCTCTACCAATTAAACCTTTGATTTAACTGTGTATAGCTGTGTATCTTTCTTAAATCAAAAAAAGTGTGTATCTTTATTCTTCTCTTCCTTTCCCCCTTCTCTCTCACTCTAAAACCTCCAACTCCATTGCGGTTGCTTTCCAATGGCATCATTTCGTTGGTTACTCCTTTCCTCCGACGAAAACTACCACAACGCTTTTGTATACGCTCCGTCTTCGTCTCCATCACCATCGCCGGTACAGTTACAGGATTATATTGTGGAAACTCCTAACACCAAATCGAATCAGCATCTCACTTTCATCCTCCTCGCCGGAGCATCTGTGATCGCGACCTGTTTTCTTCTTCTCACTTACTACATCGTTCTGCTTCGCCACAGATCGTTTCGCCCTTCCCAGACCACTCGTTTTCAATACCCCAGCACTGATGATGACGAAGGTGACTTTGTTCACCATGTGTGGTCTGTCAGAACAGTTGGTCTCGACGCCACCGTCATCGATTCGATTCCATTCTTTCCTTACGACAGATGCGATGGAGCTAAAATGGATGGTGGCTCGGATTGCTCGGTGTGTTTGAGTGAGTTTGATAAAGGAGAAATGGTGAGATTGCTTCCCAAGTGCTCTCATATTTTCCATGTCAATTGCATCGATGTTTGGTTGAGGAGTAATGTCAATTGCCCTCTCTGCCGTACTCATATTGTCACCGACGAACCTTCTCCTTCGTTTGCTTCTGTTGAATTTTCCGCTAATGGAGACGTGGGACAAACCTTGTTGGAGACGCCGTTAGAAGAAAATGGAGTCGACGGTGAAAACATAGGCGGCGAGAGTCAAATTGTGAGTCGGGTTGATCATGCGCCGTCTTATCTCACTTCTTCATCTTCTTTGGAATCTGGGATTTTTGTGGATATTGCTACGGGTGGCAATCCTGACTATCTAAATCAACTTGATGGTAATGAAAGGCACATAAATCATTCTCAAAGACCGATTTCAGCAGATGGTTTCTCCCCAATGACTAAGGATGTGGAAGATAGTACGAAACAGCAACAGCAGCAGCATGGGAATTGTGTTGAAGGAGCTGATTTTATGGAGAAGGAGAAGGAAGTTGACGAGACAGATAGGAATGGTATTGGTGGGAATTCTTCAAGTTCTTTCTTGTCGAGATTAAAGGGTAGAAGTACTTCCATTCTTCCACTATGACATGTTAGATAATAAAGAGGGTGTGGTGGAAGATGGTACGATTACTCTCTCTCTCTCTCTGTATGTGTGTGTTTAATTTGCAGTAATTTATGAATCAATTGTGTTTGCCAATGTGATGATTTATAACATTGAATGTTTCATGTTTTTTATACTTCTTCCCTTTTCTAATACAGCATGCTACTTAGATGTGATTCACTAATTCGTTCAGTGATGATATGTGATCACAGTTTACATGACATTTTTTCATCTTAATTTGGAGAAGCTCACCCATAGAAAATATTTTATCTTCTTCTTGCATCTATTTATTTTGTGTCTTAGTTTCTAGCTCATTATATTATATCTGAATGATATTCGTATTGCTGCCATTTTGTTACAGTTTCATTGTTATTATGATTTGTGATCTTGATACAAACTACAATGTCTGTAGTTTTGGCTTTCCTTTTTAACTACTTTTCAAAATGTATAAGTATGAGTTTTAATGAAAGGATAAGCTTTATAATGTCATTTCTGTGGTTCTATGTATTCTTCATGGGCTTCAACAGTAAGACTGGAACTAGTAAGACATTCTTAAAATTATTATTACTGTTGCATTCTGTTTGAATATGTGTTATCCAGATGGTGTGAGCCTCCACACTATTGATTTGTTTACCTGAAAATGAGGTGAGAGGTGTATGGAGATGAGAAAATGATCAAATAACTGAAGATGCGCAGAGGCGAAACGATGAAAGGATAGTGTAAAGAAGAGTATTATCGTATATCATGGGTATGCATGACTTATTGATGTTTGTGGTGGATAGTATCATGGTGATGGTTATGAATTGTAGTTTTTTGTGATGTCCTTTAAGTTGGGACTTCAGGGATGAATTTATAGGCACTCTTCAGGTATGAATATATGATGGTATGTCCTATGTGATTGCAGTCTGGACTCACAATTTAGTTGGAACCTTTGAGCCGTCTTGGGTGTACCATGATTGCCATCAGAATTCAGAACCAGTTGGTTTGGTAATTGTGTGTACTTAAGGCCATTTGTCAGAATATTGCTATGATCTTCAGATACACTGCAGGCTCTATGAGTTTTTGGAATTGTCTGGAGGTTTGTTGAACTCGTTTTTATTAATGGATCTTCTTCTCCTTTGTTTTTTTATTGATGACCTCTTTATACAGGGATGTCTTATATTCACTGATTATGGAGCATTTCTCTACTTATGTAAGGGAAGGAAGAAGTTGACTATCTTACCACCTTCACTTTTATTGGAGCTTTGATCTTGTTCCTATCTGGTAATTTTTCTCTCTAAGGCATCTATTTTCGAGTTTTTTTTTGGAATCATGGTTTTAAATTCTCAGTTGTGTGGGGCGCTTAGATTCGTGGTACACCTGTTAGAATATTGTAGTGAGGAATATTTGTACAAACATGACTAACCAATCTTGTCCCATAATGGGTGGTTAGTCATGAAGAATATTTGTACAAATATTCCCTGTATTTACAGTTTTAAATATTCTTGTAATTACCTTTTTGGAGTATAAATATACATCCCAAATGGTGATCTAACACTAAGGGAATTCACCCATCTTCTTCATTTTATCTATTCTCTTTTTTACTATCGTTTTCTACTCTATGGCTAATCCTACCGGATCACTCCCTCCTGTTGACTTGGTGTCAGAGCAGGAAAATTCTGCTGGCTTGACCATGCCGTCAATGGGTGCATTGCAGCACTTATTGCATGTGAAGCTTACTCCAAGCAATTATTTGCTATGGAGGAATCAGATGGAGCCCCTGGTGAACTGTTTTAATCTGAACAGTTTTATCTCGCTGGAGATCATCCCACCGTCGGCTACTATTCCTAGAAGGATGGGAAAGTTTGCAGATCCTAAATTCAATATCTGGTGGAGAAAGGACCAACTACTCAAGAGTTGGATCTTTTCATCCCTATCCGAGGAAGTTGTCCCATTCACCATCAGGTTAACTACGTGACTACGTCGGCTCGGATCTGGGAAGCTCTTCATGTGGCTTATGGAGCTCCAACAGAAGCTAGGATCTGTCAACTGAATATTCATCTCCAATTTTTTCGAAGAAATGACTTACCGGTGACTGTGTACCTTCGGCAGGTGAACCTCGTTGTTGATGAGCTTGCGGCAGTCGGAAGACCTTCGGATCCGGGAATGGTGAATGCTTCCATCTATAATAATTTGAGACCGGATTATTCTGAAATTGTAGTTGCGATGTCAATCAGAGAAGGAGGTTCGATTTCATCCACCGAGTTGTCAATTTTTTTTACTGGACATGAAACGAGGATCAATCGTACCAAGGCGGTAAACCTAAGTTTGAGTCTTTCTTCATCAAATCCAGCTCCTGAGGTCAATTTCACCTCTGCTCCGAGAGGAAATCAGGGCATAAAAAGAGGACAATAGACCGGCAGCGGTGGCGGAAGTTCTGAACATCCAGCGGCGAGTGGTGGAGGATCCAAATCGGGCAAGGGAAGGCGCGACCCTTGTCCTATCTGTGCCGTGAGCGACCACTCTCCGCACAAATGCCCATTCCGAGCACAGGCGGCGGCGGTTCCGGTCTACAACCCGATTACTCCCTCTTACAGTTCGGGCCCATTTGCTTATATGGTTCAGTCATCTTCCGGTACGGGTATAGGCAACCCGATGTGTGGCACCCGGATACTGGGGCGATCCATCACTTTACATAAATGTGCATCTTGTCTTATTGGTAAGAGCTCGAGGATACACTTGTCATCTACTTTTTTGAAGTGTTCAAATCCACTTGAGATCATACACTGTGATGTATAAGGTCAACACCAATCTTTTCTTTTTATGGTGAATGTTATTTTGTTGTTTTTATTGACGACTTTTCCCGTTATATCTGGTTATTTCCAATTAAACGTAAGTCTGATGTTTTTCGTATATTTGTTGATTTTCAAAAAATGGTTGAACGACAATATCAGACAAAAATCAAGGCATTCCAATCCGATTTCGGAGGAGAATATCAAGCCTTAACTCCTCTTTTCAAAGCTTCTGGTATAATTCATCGAAGGGCTTGTCCACAGAATGGGACATCAGAATGAAAATTTCAACACATAGTCAACTCAGGATCGACAGTCATGTTCCATGTGTTTCTTCCGCTTCGTTTCTGGAATTTTGCATTCAACTATGTTGTCTACAATATAAATCGTTTAACATCTCACACTCATGGTAAACCTCTACTATCATATGGGTTCAAGTCTAAACCCAACTACAATCAACTTCGAGTTTTTGGGTGTATGGCTTTTCCGTTCCTTAGACCCTATAACTCACACAAGTTTTCTTTCCGATACACACCTTGTGTTTTTATGGCTTATTAGCAAGGATCACCTTGACTATCTTTGTTTTGATCATGTGTCTAACAAATTTTTTATTGTGAGGCATTACAAGTTTATTGAAAACAGATTTCGGAATCCAACAAATTCTGGCAGCCCACACAATCTATCGGACTGGTCCAACCCGAAAGATGATGATATTTCCGCTTCATCACAAGGATATTCTTCAAATTCGATTCATATATTTGGCCCATGTCTACCTGAGGATAATTCGGTTGAGAACATTATCCAAGATGCTCCAAATTCAGATCCATCAGGTGCTCCTACAGTCCTACTGGTCTTCCCCTTGGCCACACTTTTACACAAGTTTATTCCCGACAAGATCGAGGGACATCTATCGAGCAACCATTTTTGGAAGAAGTTCCAACATATCAAATGGAACTTAGGCCAAAATCGCAAGTTAATTATAGACAACTTGCCGGATTAAATATGACTGAAGCAAGGGAGACAAAACCATCATCTATCAAGGTTTCCTTAATCTTGAAGGATTGGACGGTCGCAATGGAAGAGGAATTGCGTGCTTTATCGTTGAATAAAACATGGGCATTGGTTCTACCACCCTGAAATGCAAATATAGTATTGTGCCAATGGGCGTTTAAAATTAAAAGGAAAAGTGATGGATCCTTTCGAACGAAGGAAGGCGAGATTGGTGACAAAAGGTTTTATTCAAGTTCAAGGCATTGATTTCAGGTGACTTTCAATCCCGTAGTCAAATTTACTACAGTAAGATCAATCTTATCAATTGCGGTCTCTAAAAATCGGTGTCTTCGAAAACTTGATATCAACAACGCTTTTCTCCATGGAGATTTGAAGGAAAGATTATGTATGTCACAACCTTCTGGCTATAAAAATTTATCATGACCGAACCATGTATGTTTGCTACATCGTTCCATATATGGCTTGCGACAATCAACAAGGATATGGTATGAGAAGCTACGACGTCTTCTCTTATATATTGGATTCTATAGCTCTAAATGGACACGTCTCTTTTTATCTTTCGAAAGCCAGATATCATCATATATTTGCTCGTATACATAGATGACATCGTCATCACAGTCTGTTCGGATAAGGCAGTTGAGAAACTGATTTTGCTGATTTCTAAGAGGTTTGCAGTCAAGAATCTGTAACAACCGTCCTTCGTCGGAGGTCGTCAAGACATTATGGAAACAAGAAATCTTTTAGATTAAGGCCGAGGTGAGGAAAGAATCTCAAAGACTAGAGCCGGAGGTTGAGAAAAAAATCTTCCAAAAAATCCAGGGATTGAGTAAGATTTATTAACTAAATTCTTTGTTAACTATTTCGTTCTATAAGCTTCTATTTAAAAAGATTACATAACAAAATTTTAACCGATTTATTAATAACCGGCAGGCGGACTGCATCCACCGGGTTGGAAGCTTGGGTATGGATCCATGGGTGGGGCCTTTGGGTCAAAGTCAATCTTCATTTAAAACATCTGTTACAGAATCTTGGGAGTTTGATGTTCTTTTTAGGGGTAGAAGTGATAAGGTTAGCTTCAGGACTTTGTTTATCACAAAGACAGTATATTATGGACTTATTACGTCGTACGAATATGACAAGTGCTAAATCAGCTCCTACCCCAATGTCAACAACTCCAACACTTACTCTACACTATGGTAAGTCTTTGAAGGATACTCTTGAGTATAGGTCGACAGTGGGAGCACTCCAATAATTGGTGCTCACTCAACCAAATATTGCTTATGTTGTCAACAAATCATGTCAGTTTCTTCATACGCCTACCGAGGAACAATGGAAAGTTGTTAAGCGAATTTTAAGATATTTGTGTGGTACAACAAATCTTAGTTTGAATTTTTCAGCAAAATCACCGTTTGTTCTCAATGCTTATATTGATGCCGATTGGGCTGGATATCTCGACGATAGAAAGAGTACTGGAAGTTATTTAATATGTTTTGGAAATAAGCTAGTCTCTTGGTCATCTCGAAAGCAGATCAAGTACTGTTGCCCGATCATCAACAGAGGCAGAATATCGAGCAATTAGAAACACGGTGGCAGAAATTGTTTGGTTAAAGTCGTTTGCTGAAATTGGCTTGTCTAACGTTTCATCAACTCAATATGGTGCAACTTATACCTCACGGCAAATCTTATATTTCATGCTCGAATGAAACATGTTGAGGTAGATTTCCATTTTGTGTGAGATATGGTAAGGTTGGGTCATCTGGGTGTCAGGTTTGTGTCATCAAAAGAGCAAATAGCGGACGGACATACAAAGCGTCTAGCTAAAGATCGATTTATTTTGTTAAGGAGCAAACTTCCCCTTCTACCTAGTCCCGGTTAAGTTTGAGAGGAGGTGTTAGAATTTTGTAGTGAGGAATATTTGTACAACCATGACTAACCAATCTTGTCCCATAATGGGTGGTTAGTCATGAAGAATATTTGTACAAATATTCCTTGTATTACAGTTTTAAATATTCTTGTAATTACCTTTTTTGTTGTATAAATATACATCCCAAATGGTGATCTAACACCAAGGGAATTCACTCATCTTCTTCATTTTATCTCTTCTCTATTTTACTATCGTTTTCAACTCTATGGCTAATCCTACCGGATCACTCCCTCCCGTTGACTGTGCCTAGATGCACCATGGTCCATGGGTATTTTTCATATTCTTATTTTATACATATCGATTCGTAACTTCATTTCTTATAACATTAAGTTTCTGGAAGTTAAGTATAAAAGAAAGTGCAAGAATGGTTGAGAACAATGGTGGCCGGTACTGGACATCACTGGAGTTTCTAGAAGTTAAATTAGATGTTAGTCGCTTGGAAATCCCAATAGTAGGTGCGGAGCAAGAATAAAAATCGTGACTTCTTTCTTTGTGTTGCTTTCTTAAGGCATTTTTTATTTTTAACTTATGGTGGATTTAGACCAGGATTTGCTTAAGCATACATTAGGCACGTGCTTTTTAAACCTAGGGTGGAATTAAAACCTTGGTCCATAGTTTAAAAGATATTGCTAATCGCTACAGTATAGTGATCTAGCGAAAAAAATCACGTTTCTTTACCTAATTACCTGAATAAGGAATTAAGGATGCTTGATTTAAATATTAGGGGAGGATAAACAAAATCCTTGATGCTCTCATTTCTAAACCTTCTTTCACCTATTGTTCTATAGTCAAAGTGTCAAACAGAGGTTGTCTCCAGCTAAAAAATGCACTGATTTTCTGAAAATGCTGAAAACGCTATAGCGATCTGGGATGGAGAAAGCACTTTGCTGTCTTTTAAACTATATACTGGTCTGTCGCTAATCTTATTTCAAATTTGGGCTTCTTTCATTTGTAAGTCCCCCTGTCTGCTATCTTTTTTCACTTAGGGACCTAGGAAATGATAGTTAAATCATGTGACTAATTTATGATTGACTGATTGAGAAACATTTTGGAGTTAATGTCCGGATTGAAATGCTTAGAATGCTCAAGATATTTTATAGGCTTGTCACTTTCAAGTTTCAATAGTTCTATCTAGAGTCAATGGATAAGGAAAAGATAATTTATTCATCTTCTTTAAAATACCTGTGTGAAAATAATGGTATTGACCCTTTTATTTGATCTAAATTCCTAGATTACAGGAGAAAACTAAAATTCCTTTCTTTAGAGATGACAACAGTGGTAATTGATCTTGGTATGCTTACCGTAGACCATGCTCTTTCAAGAAAGTTTTGGAACATACCAGAACTAAATAGCCTCTCGATTCTTATGTAGTGGATTTTGCTTGGATAAGTTGATAATGTGGTAGGCTTGCCAGCTTTTTTAGAATTTAGAAGTGACTTGCCTTCTTTACAAGGTTTTGATGGGCGTTGATCACTTGCTCTTCTCCTGCACTTTCTCCAACTGGATTTTGATAATAGTGATGTGTAGATTGGGAATGGCTCTTGTAGATTATTCATATTTCCTTTTGTCTTGGGTAATAAAAGCTAGCATGATAAGCCCCTAAATCTAATTCCGTTGCTGTTTGAATGGGCATGCTGTACACCTTAGTGGTTTCTGTTTTAATGTTGTTCACTTGTTCTCAATATTTAATTCTCGTTTTACTGTTTGAGTGAAAGTAGATGCTAAAAATCATTCTTACTTTAATCTCAACTGGTTTGATGTCGACATCGATCTATCGGCATTCCTTTCTCTTGTTTTGTTTTTATGAAAGTCTGGTTTGATGTTTTCTCTTGTTTTGTTTTGGATTTAAATAAAAATTTAAGGTTCTTACAATTATGATTACTTCTAACGCTGAAATATTAATCATGGTTAATTGATCACAATTTACAGGTCACAGCACTGCGACATTCCATCTAATCACAGCAACTGCCTCCTCCTATCTCCTATGTGCAGCTTTGAATGATGACGCAGAGAACAAAATGTTGATGTCCTTAGTAAGTTGTATCTTCATTATGTTGAGCAGCTGTATGACCTCTCTTGCTTCGGTGAATATGATGAAAGAGTGGATCTTAAATCAACCAGCATTTTGTTTTCTGTATGATTCTCTACTTTCCCAAGTTCACTATTTTTTGGCCCACTTTCCTATAAATCCAATTATCCAATCTAAGCAATTGTTTGAAATGAGTTGAAAATGATTCCATCCAATGAACAATATGCATCTCTGTTTGATTTGATGAGTTGAACTGACCAGCTGGTGAATTTTTTTTTCTGATTAAAACCAGTTAGTAAGTGTTAGTTGATATATCTTTATAGCTTTTTCCAGCTGTCAAATTCTGACCTTTGAGTATTGATGCTTGATCTTGACATCTAGATCAGAATGTGATAGCACAACTAGACATCAGGAAGCAGTCAACTGAGTCAAGCACTATCTGCTTGGATTGATTAATCTTGCAGATTTGCAATAGGCAGCCGGGCAGGTATAAAATGAACGAATTAATTGATTATCTTGCTTAGAAAACTCATAGTCTGTAGACATAATTTATAATATTTTGTTTGAAAAGAACATAGAAAAATCCAACACACACATGTGGTTGTCTTTGTGATTAAAATCCAGTGAATGAAAAGAAAAAAATTCACATGACAGAAAAAGAGCATGTGCTTGTCCCTTGCCTTTTCTGATCATTCATCTCGGTACTCCATTTCCATGAAATGGGAACAAAAAATGGTAGGCCCCATCCAAGCATCCTATAACCCTAAACCTAGTTGTCCTATATTATATATATACAACTTTTTCATACTTACATGCTGTACAATTCTCTGAAAATATATATATAGTGAATCATATCATTCAGATTACAGATCGATAGACTCACATTCATGGCTCCATTCCCCAATTACCAACACAACTTTGAAGTTAGAACCAGTCACGAGTTCATACATTAATTCTTTCATGCGAATATCTATGTTGGAAAAGCAAACTTATAAGCTATATGATATTATAGGTCTACATGTGCTAGCTAGCCATGGATTAAGTCCATTGATCTGTTCAGTCATTAATTAACTTAGTTACAAGCCAGATAAGCTGATTAATTAATCAATCAATTAAACATACAGATAAACAAGGCAAGCACAAGCAGGCAGGTTTATTATAGGATTTATAGCTATAGCTACATATATATGATATCGATCAATATATATATTTAATTAGGAGTTGGGTTTTCACCCTAATGCTGAATTTTACCACTGATCATTAATTACTACTTAGTTGTAGGTGGATTCCTCCTGGATCTTCCCCATCATTCTATATACTGCTGTGGCGATTTCATCTGCTGAATTAAGCCTGCAGTCATCTTCCACCTACAGGCCAGACAGGAACCAGGAAGGAGATTATTAATTAATCATTTGATTACTTTATAGTAATTATTGGACGTACCTTTACGCTGAAGGAGTAAAGAACCATTTGATCGATGGTGGTGAGATTAAGATGGAGAGTGGTTAGTCCAAGATTCTGCAATCCTACCACCATTTTAAGGAGCTGTCTCGGTTTTCTTCTCGAAAACACCTTCAGATTGGCGTGGCTCTCGACCAAGGTGACCTCGATGTCGGCGATGGAAGAGTGGTTCTCGGCCACCACCTCGTTGACGGAGACGGTGGATATGGGTGCAGTGTGGGAGGATGAAGAAGAAGATATTGGATTCTGACTCTGACTCTGAGGGAATGTGATGAACAAGTCTGTGGAGGATGCAGATCTTTGCTTCATTTGTTTCTGTCCTTCCAGAGATTGGAGGAGTTGTTCGAGTTCTTTGACGAAGTTTATGGCTCCACCGACTATGGAGGCTTGGTCACCCTATTCGACCATAACCCAAAAAAAATTAAACAACGAAACAAAATATCAACTGTATATATATTGGTTCAATCAACGTACGTACCCTCTGCACGTAAGACGGCGGCATTAGAGAACGGAGCACCGCTAAATACTCGTTCATCTGCTTCCGACGGTTGCGTTCTACGGCGATATGTGTCATCCTCTGGTTCTCCACCTCCTCCTTGTTCTTGCACGTCTTCGTCCGTCTTCTCTTTCTTTTCCCCACATTCGCTCCTTGTTCGGAGACTACTACTTTTGTGGTGCAATTATTCTCCGGGGAGGAATAATTATTGACATCTAACTCTTCCAAGTTATGTACCATAGAAGAACACGATGTCTCCCAGTTCCTAATTTCTCCTCCTCTTCCTATACATTCCACCATCGAAGACCCATTTCCCAACAGATCATGTCTCCACCCTCCTCCTCCTCCGCCGCCGCCTGTTCCCGTTCCTACCACGGTAGAGTAATACCATTCTTTCATAAATGGTTCATGTGGGAACACCACCGTCTCCAGTGTCATTCTTCTTCTATCGATTATCTTAGCATCTATCCATCTATTTATCTAATCTACCTACCTATATATATATTATAGATGGAATGTTTTTTTATGAACACGGGAGGAAATCTTTGGTAATTTAAGTAATAATACATTCTATTAGCTAGATAGTAATTATTCGCAAAGTTAAATAGTAATTAGTGTGATAAATTAAGCTAATCTACATTAATTGTGTACATTTAGAAGGGTTATTTAGGAGAGAGACGTAATTAGCGAATATGGCGAATAGAAATCATGTGATTTTATTTTTTTACTTTATTTTTTTGGCATATACAACACTTACAACTACTTACAACAAGTTATAACTAGTTACAAGTAGGAGGAGGGGGCATGGGGGTAAGCATTTCCCGTACCCACAGCTTCAAAACGGAAGAGGGTGGTTTAATTTTTTTTTATTGCTAGTATTAATTATTATTTAGAGTTTATAAGGATTTAGAGTTCGGATCTAGTTATGTATGTATTTTTTTTAAATTCTATTACGATATAACCATTGATATATTATATAGAGTAATTATCAGATGTGTCGAAGTCAAAATATATCAAATTAATCTTGTCCATTAGATCGATTTTGTGTCGTACATTTGTTAATGTCTTATGCAGTAAATTATTTTAGCCATTCGATTAAATGTTAATGGACACGATTTAATGACGCATGACGACCCATTATATTATATAATCGTTATGTGGTGATTATGTTCAGATCGTCGTAATTCTTTCCTGATAAACATAATGTATTATATAAACTCTTAATTTTAATTTACCAGATAATTAATCATTCATCGACTAATTAATAATGTGATATATATATATATATATATTTTTTCGTGTATCACAGTTGATCACGAACCCCGCCTTCACCAACGCAGGCATTGTTGGATCGATCTAGTCCTTCCTCCAGAACTACGTACGACCCATGCTTCCCGAGCAGTATTGCACTTCTGGATTAGATTAAACCTTGTTGTTAATTCCAGTAGTAGTCTTGATCCAACCGTACACTACTAGTCGGTTCTTGGTCTGCCACTTAACAAACTTCGGATTTTTCACACCAGGCGTCGTCTCCTCTAGGGGGATTTCATCTGAATTGACCACATCTGTGAGTTAATTCGTTGAGGTACGTACAAGACATTTTCGAATGTCGATTTTGAGTATGAATTTTTCTCTGGAGCCATCGTCGTCCTAAACCAATTTTGGATATTAAAATTAACCGGTATTGCAGAGTCGATCTCCGCCCTCATCACGATTAATTAATTTCGTAAGGCGTTGTCATTTTTTAATTTAATTTTACGGAAAGGAAAAACTCTTGCAAAAATCTGATACCAAATGAAAGTATCAAATGAAGTAAAAATGATATATACTTTATATTAATCACTCATAGTATCATATTAGTTTAACAACTAACTAATAGTTATTAACTAACCATAACTAACCAAACTTGTAACTACTAAGAATATACAATAAATCATGTTTTTTTATAATGTAGAATATCTTTTAAAAAGCAAAAAATTATGGAAATATCAAAACTACATAATATATACATCGTAATAAAAATTAAATGAAAATCATGTATAATCGAGAATAAAATTCTGAATTTTAAAAAAATTTAATAGTTATTGTGATCTTGTTATTCTCTCTATTTCATAAATTGAAGCTTTACTTTGATAATTAATTAGGTAGTTTGAAATTAGAATGATTGGAGAATAAAATATTTATTATTTAGAGTAATTATTAGATTTGTCGAGGTTAAAATACATCAAATTAATAATGTCTATTAAATCGACTTTACGTCGTATATGTGTTAGTATCTTTTGCAGTGTATTATTTTACATCGTACATGTGTTAATGTCTTGTGCAGTATATTATTTTAGTCATTAGATTAAATATTAACAACACATTTAAAATACCGATGTAACAGAAGGGCGCCAATATTATTTATATCGAAAATATTGAGATTTGCATGGGGGCGAATTTATATAGCAGCGGGCAAATCGGGCCGTTATATATTTATGAAACAAGTTGCTAGATTTCATGAAAACACTTTTGAAATTGAATGAAAATGGACAGTAGTGATCGATCGGGGTGCATGGTTCCGTGAATAAAAATCCAAGTTAACTATCGATCTTACCTGCAGATTTTGCAGATTTTGCAGACTACAGTTACAGGTAGAGTACAGTGGTCGATCTTGGATTACTGGCCCATTCATCTCTGTCCTGTCCATCTAGGTCACGTACGTAATTGCTCCAACGTACAATCCAAAACCCTTATACCAGAGAATATATAGTACGTCATCACCGACGATGACATATCAACGGGCCGGAACAAAAAAAAAACTTAGCCGGCCAGATGGCTACTACCTCTGATGCCCTTCATTCCAGTAGTCGACATGCAGCAGGGAATCTAATAGCTAGCCATGCCACCCAGCTAGTACATTATATAGTACGCGCGTTTAGAAGCCCAGGGTCGGTAAAATATGTCCGTTCCGACGTGTGTATTAGAAGGCCGGTGGCCGGCTTTATGCAAGTGGCAAACTATGATTCGATCCACTCGTGTGTGTAGACGTCGTTTGATCGCATAAGTACTGGTTGGCCGCAGAACCATTCTCATTCTCTCAACAACCCGTGACCGTGAATGACGATGAGCCCATGGTTTTGGAACCAAGGCAATTCAATCATTATGTTTGATGTAATGAATGATTGATATTTGATCATGAATGTTTTTTTTTGTTATGATTAGTTGATCACACAAGCAGGTTGTTAAAAATTTAAAAAGTGAGGGTTTAATGTTATATTGTCTTAATGTAAATAATTTTTATTACGATAACATCTCTTAAAATATTTTACTTTCTTCTTACTTTAAAAAACAAACTTTTAACGATCATTATAAATTGCTACACTTCTGATCATTTTAAGTATTTCGATCATTATCAATTTTAAATTATTTTCTCACTGACATGTAATTTTTTTTAAATCGATTATAACTCACAAGTGTCACCTCGTCATGACACGAATAAATAAATCAAAAAATGAAAAAAATATATATTTTAAAAAATAAAGCTAATATCCAGTTTACATAAAGTATAAAAAAAAATGTTTATTGACTCTCTCTAATCTCTCTAATTAGCTATGTAGTCTAGATGTTTAGTTATATACAGTAACTAGATACGCTGTCAGAAGTTTGGTCTTTAATACTTCTGTTGGTACCGAGGCCCGTCTAGGCAGACCACGGGCCAAACATGCCGCAGACCTCTCGCCCGAGCAACGGGCCTGGACCGGCGAAGGCCCATGGAGGACTTCTATAAATACCTCAACTGGTCCAACTGGAGAGGGGGTTGATAATTATTAAGAAGAATACTAGAAAGTTGTGTATTAGACCCCTAACGCGAGCTCACACACCATCAACTTCCATTATAAATGTCTCTAAAGAGTACTGACAATAACTTTTCTTCTAATACTCTGAATCAAAGAAGAGATTAATGTTTTTAATGACATCTTTAATGACTACCTCAGAACGCCTACGTACTAACGTTGTGTCTGTATCTTTTATTTTTTCCGTTCATATATATATGTTATGACAAAACCTAATAGCATTTCATAATAACTCTCAAGGGAAAGAGTGGTGCATAATTTTTTACGCAACTTTCGTCAGATCCCTTAATCTAATATCCGACTCTTATTTTAATTCAAGATAACCTTAACTCTAAATAAAAACAGGAATCATGCATCTATTTATAAAAAAAAATCGAAAAATCTAATATCAATACAGACGATATGTCTGATAATATTAATCGTTAAGTCAACCAAGCTTAAACCCTAGCTAGATTCGAGCTCGGTTTAACGAGCCTAACTTGACACATTAATTAAGTAAATGTGAAAATCGAGATGAATATACCAACACATCACTCTTCATTCATATATTCAATTTTTTTTTGTCATGGATCGATTAAACCAACAACGTATAAATGCATAGTGGTAGTTGGTATATATGTTTCACATACAATCCATGGAGTTGATAGCTATTGGTGTACGTACTTCTTTTTGGATTTTCCCTGCGGGCCAGTTTGACAACTTAGAATTGCATCGATCCGATCCATATAAATTTAAAATATTGCAACCTTAACCCCAAACATAATATTATCAGACTAATTACCTCATAAAACCATAACGACACGTCCACATCCCTGACCAGACTCATATCACCACATCCCTGATGATGGTGGATATGTGTTTTTTTGAAGGGGTAAACTCAAATTTTTATAAAAAGTGAAACGAAGTTTGGTAACAAAATATGAGGCGAATCCCAAAGTCCTTTTGTATTATCAAATACCACCCTTGGTTAGATGACAAAGTGTTTTTCGCACTTCCATTTGTGAAGATGAAGAGGAACCCTAATTCAATGCCCAACATTGCATTTGTGAAGATCATCAAACTTATTAGCCTCGGAGAAAGAAGATGCGGAACCTGTCGGAAACGCGCTGCGGACATCGTGTGTACTGGACTGGACGACCGTTTCCTATCGCGTCGTCCGTCCCTTACACTCGCGTCGTCCGTCCCCTACACTCGGAATCACGGTTTCAATTCTAGCTAGTCCTGTGATTCCGAGATTCCAGTTCCTAAAATCGCGCCAATCGCGCAAATTCCAGGACAACCGCACCTGAAGTTGGTTGAGTATTTATATCTCAACAATCCACTGACTAACTAGGGTTAAAGTTAAGATTAAGGTTAGGACTGAAGTTTGCTGATATATTGAAAGAACAATATTAACTAACAGACAATTAACTATATCTATTACAAAGTAATAACTGTTTGTAATTTGCTGATGACAGATACGACAGATACTTGGAGAAAATCAGATGATTAGTTATTATAATAGATTAACCCTTTATTATGACGATTTAACGAAATGATATATTTTTACGTATTAGTTGGATCAAAGTCCAAACAAACTTGTTTATTGAATATAAGTTAAGAACACCATAATAGAATACAATTGAGCTAATATTTGTTTAATAAGCTGGTCGGTACTTATTAACAACACGGCCGTTGGAATCTTGTGTTGGTCTTGCGTTTTCGTCGACATTCTGATCAAATGACAAAGTAAGCAGATGATTTTTTTTTAAAGAGACAGAGTACGTAGTTTTGGTTTGAAAAATTTAAAAACTTACATCCATTACAGCTTCTCTTAGCATTTTCACCTGTTGTTTTGAAATACTTGCAATCTACAAAAAAAATAATAAATTATAATCCCCACAACATCCTCCGATTAATTAACAAAAAATTATAAGTTAACCTTGTCCATTATTGTCCACACAACACCCTCGGTGCAAGGTGGGGTGGTCAAGGAGCCAATATATCTGTAGTACTTCCTGTTGCCTAATTTGATATGTCTTGGATTCACTTCACCTGCAGAATGTTCAGAATGTTCCTCACCGTGAATATGTTTTATATACTTTTCCATCTGAACGTGCATGTTAATTGTTAGCTTGGATCCATCGTGTTGATAATTATTAATAAAATTGAGATCTGAGTAATTAATGACCTCTGCGAGAAACGGATCCGGCTTGCCAAATCTGTAAATAATTCCGACCACCGCAGTTTTGTTATCTGCAGTCATATGTACCATGTGAAGCTCGGCGGGAAATCTGCCAGAGATCGATGCATCGAGTCATACATTCGTGTCATCGGTGTTGTTAGTAAAATTGAATCTACGAAGGTTTACCTCTTGCCATTTAAGGTGTGTTCCGACGGAGAATGCCAGTGTAACTGATAGAGTGTGTATTCTGTCCCGTTGAGCCAAAATCCTCCAGCTCCATCTCCCTCCCATTGCAGCTACAAATTAATATAATGTCGATATACATTTTAACTAGCTAGAATGAAATTTCGATCAATGATGATTGATGACTCGTACCATGACGTCGTGTCCTCTGTTGATAAACGTAGCAGAAGACGTTCGGTATGTTCTTCTGAGCCGAGTGAGATTACAATCAACCTCCACATTCTTGTCGGAAATGTCTATTGGCGATTGAAATAATCCATTGTTGCAGATCTCCCATTCTCGATGAATCAAGCTCCATCGTTCTGGTCCGTGATCATCTCCTACCACGTAACTGAACTCTCTCTCGTCCTCTGTATTTCCGGCCACCCGGAATCAGCGTAGAAACTTAAGAATAAAAAAGGATCAAAGAAACACTTACTTACCGACTTCTTGCGACGACACGGTGCTAAAAATCGATGTTGAGATGATCGCAAGAGCGACGGAAAACACGGCCATCAGCTTTGCCGCGTCCATGATTAATCAAAAAAGCCTGAAGACTGATCGAGATCGGGAAGAGTTGTCGGTAGAAGAACAGAGTTTGTTAAATAATTACTTCGTGCTTTCTGTTATTAGGTAGTGCGCACTAGATCTATATATAGCACAAAAAATTTTAACCGGAAAAGTATACGGTTGTAATTAGTTGAATCGATCTTCATGCATTTGTACAGTAATCAGCGATACCGTGTACGACGACGTGTTAGGTGGGTAATTTAAATATTTAATTATGATATATATGGATTAGAGGCGGGATTATTGGATCGGTAGGCATATAAATTATTGATGACGAATTTTTAAAATATATATATAGGTACGGTGAGAACGGGGCATGTCGCCCCGCTACGGCCCGGTCGGTAATCGGATTCTAAATAGATATTCTGTTCCGTCTACTTTTTTTTTGCTCCGTTGTCTCGATAATATTAGATATAGATTATTAGGATTATAAATTTATTAGATTTTTAAATTTATTTTTTAGGTTTATTTTAGATTTACTCTTTAGTCTTTAAGAATTAAGGTAAAAAGTTTACCCATTTTAGATTTTTAGTCTTACTTTTTTGTTTATATTTTTAATTTTTTTACAATTTATACTTTATAATTCCAAGGTGGGTCGACCCAGACGTTGGGTCCGTGACAGGGAGAACCAATGAACTTGACTCACCTCGATCTTCCTGACCGACCCGCCCCGTTCTCACCTAATTGAAACACACGGTTGAATTGACTTTCGATATTAGAGTTTTGTCGTTTATCTCATATAGTTTCAATGTGGGGGGAGTCATCTTAAATGATGATGTAAGAAAGTTTAACAAAATTTTTGGCACATTTGATATGAATAGTGTGATGTGACAACATTCAATATCACCCGGAGAATCCAGGCTCATTACGGCCCATCTGTATTCGCAAGTCAATCCAGTAGCCCACTCGTTTATAATCGATGGATTTTTTTGATAGTTTAAATTTTTTTTTGATAATATATTAAATGTTTTTACAAAGATAAAGTTAAAATAAAAAACATAAATTTAAAACCGAGTAACAGTAAGACATTGTAGTAAATTTAAAAACATATTTTAATTACCGAGATTTCCTCCGTTTCTTTCAGGTATTTCCATGTTTAGGATAACAAAAGTATTTTAGTGTTCATAAGTCATTGTCTCATTTTTGCATTTGTGTGATTTCTTGTAACGATATTTTTTGAATTCTCATTTTGTAGTACCGATAATTTGCTTCATAATCATACCTTCACTTAGATGAATGTCAATAGATTTTTTTGAATTGCGTTTTTTTTCATATACTTCAACCAGCTATAAGATGTTTATATGAAAAATGTACACATCCAAATTAAAATTATTGAGCTAAATGTTCGTATCTTTGGTTAGGGTTACCAAACTTAACAGTTTAGGCATCGAACCACTCAAAAGTCAAACTGTCAAAAGCAACCGTGGAGTAAGCAACAATTTATTGAATTATTAATAATTTGTTGATATCAATAATGTTGCTTTTTAGTTTTGACCGGTTGCTAACAACATTTATTGAATTATTAATTTCAACATTTGTAGGCAGACAAATAAATTAATAATAAAAAAATAAAAAAAGAAGATGAATGGAGTAATTATTCCAAGCAAATTTCAAATATCCATTACAGATCGACTGGATTGATCAGTGAGTGAGGATTCAATTGATTTTCATATTGCTCCATTTTACATGCATGGCGGCAGCACACATGAATACCAGACATCGGCAGCGAAGCTTCTTCTGCGTAGATGATCATCTTGTAAGTAGGAGCTGCTTCTTTTTCATTATTTTCTTCGTCGTTATAGCCATCGTCTTTCTCCAAACCCACGCGCTCAAGAAACCACTCGTCTCTCTCTCCACTTCATCTTCTTCGCCCTCGTCGTCATCTGCCTCGTGGGAATCAGATGCGAGTGCGACTGTTGGAATAAAAGACTGTGCTCGCAAACTTGAGAACGCAACGTCTAGACTTCAGAACATGGTCAAGTTCCTTCCTCTTAAAGATCTCCGATTTGCCGGAAAACCTATGTACGGTGAGTGATCAATATTATTACTGTCTAGCTGCATGTATTATTAGAGTTTATATGTATATCGATTGATTTAATCGTAAAGAAAATAGGACACACGTGGTTCATGAGTTCGATCAACGACACAATCGAAGACAACATGCCACTCTACATCCATTTTCCATCCAACCACACCAACGGACGAGTTCTATGCCTCGCCGGCAATGACAGGTCAAACGGTACGAAGAACTCATACGCTTTGGCATGGCGTGACAGTCTTCCGCACGGTGCGAAGCTGCTTGGAGGATTGACTATAGTATCGGACACGTTCTATGGTCACAACAACTTATGGCACGGACAGTCGGCGGTGCTTCCGATTGTGGGTTGGTATAATATGAAAAAGGTGGAGCCTGCTAGGTTCGTCTTGTATCACAAGGGAGAACTCCGATCCAGCAGGGGTAAATGGGTACAGTCAGTCGTCGATATTGTGTTCGGGAAGAGAATCGCATACGAAACGTTTGACGATGGAAGAACCCAACCCCGACGGCACCCAACATGTTTCGAGGAAGCGGTGGTTCTCCGACACAACGAGGGAGGCATGCCGAAGTTGAAGAGGAGGGAGGTCTACGATTTGATTAGAAAGTCAGCAAGAAAGCACTGTAACATTAGCAACACATCCAGATCGCCGAGAACCGTTGGATTGACTCTGTTCCTGAGGAAAGGATCGAGGTCGTTCAAGAATGATAGCGCCGTCATTGAAGTATTCAAGAAAGAATGTGATAAAGTGGGTGGATGTAAATTGGGTGTGATCAGTCCAGATAACCTCAGTTTCTGCGACCAGGTGAAGCTGATGAGCGAGACTGACGTTCTGGTAACGCAACACGGAGCGCAGCTTACCAACCTGATATTCATGGACAGAAACAGCAGCGTGATGGAATTTTTTCCCAAAGCATGGCTGGAATACGCCGGAGTGGGGCAATACGTTTTCCATTGGATGGCGGATTGGGCGGGAATGAGACACGAGGGTGCATGGAGAGACGAAATGGATGAGGCCAAAGATATCAAAGAGGACCGGTGTAGCTTTCCGCCCAAAGAATCAAGATGCTTCACGTATTACAAGGACCGCCAGATCGGGCATAACCAAACCTACCTAGCCCATTGGGCATGCCAGGTTCTTCGCCGTTTTAAGCCCGGAGGAGGAAACCTACCGGAGGATAGCAATTCGGGTACATAATGCACTGCATGGACAAACAAATCATAGACAGATGATTATGTACGGCAGCCAATTATATTTTTTTTGATAATTAAAATTAAAATGTATACACTAAGACCTGAATATTAAACCTTCAAATAATTCAGTTAGTGACAGTTACCAATTAAAAATATTTCATTTTTAATATCTCATCTGAAATTAATAAGAATTGCTATAACTTTCAAATATTCTTTATTAATTCAAAACTACCATTATTTTCACAATTGGCCGATGACTGGCGGGCGGGTCTTTTTTATTATTAAGAAGAAAAAAGAACAAGCTGTTTTAAAAAAAAAAACAGGCATAATCATGGAGCTAATCTATCAATGCTCCAGATTTGTTTCCCATTCACCTGTTTGGCTGAGTATTGTAATCTGTCAATGGAAACAAAGGCATGAGTCTACTGTTTGAAATTACTGCATTCTACTGGGAGTAAAAGAACCACCAACCAACCTATCATGAAGCCGGGATTGCTGTCCTTGCCAAAATTCAAACAGGTGTGGCGTCAACCTGTAACCTCCCCAGCATTCAGGCTTGGGGATCACACTTCTACAAAATTGTAAAAAAGAATTCCATGCCAATATCAGTGCCTCTTTCTGAGCAATTGACAATACATTGACAACAAAAAACAGAATAGAGGGTGTGTAGAAATAATCAGTCACATACCCATCAGAATACTTTTGAAGCAAATCCTTGTATGTTTGTTGAATTTCTTGCCTTTCGGATAAAATGCTGCTCTGAAAAATAATTGTTTGTTTTTGTTTAGTAATCCTACATTACTACAACTTCTCAAATCGAACATAGTAAATGTGACATGACAAACACCTGTTTGCTTGCAATTGCACCAATCTGACTTTCTCGAGGACGACTGTGGAAATATTTCTCAGATTCCTCATCAGAAACTTTCTTAACAATTCCCTCTATTCTCACCTAAAAAATACATAAGCAGAGTTGTGAGAAAAACACAGTTCATTAGAAAAGATTTTATCTCCGCAATGTCACAATTCACAAATAGTTCATATTATAACTGTTATCATACATCAATACTAACTAAAGATTACTTTCTAATTTCTACTGACCATAGTCCCTAGATTAGTTTCTGGGTTTCAAATACTTGAAAATGCATAGAACTTTACGATGTTTAACTGTATAATAACAGTATAACACTTAATTATACCCTTATCTCCGTATTCTGAAATCATTTCAAATAACAACTGGCTTAACCATCAAAGAATTTAGATTTTAGTATTTTACATTTGAAAATTAAAATGTCGTCTGATTCCAAACAAATACTTAATGATTTAAAAATGTTAGAAAATCAAGACATGATAAAATTCCCATGTGATCACTTAAGCTATTTGGAATAAATATTGAACTTGATGATATAGTTTTTTTTACCTGCCGATTCATACTGTTCCAATGAAACAAAAGTGATGCATGAGGATTTTCAGATAAATCACAAGCCTTTCGGCTCTCGTAGTTTGTGAACCTGGAGAAATAATGCTATATTTCAAAACCAAATCATTCAAGAACCAAATGAAAAAATCTTTGAAAATAAAAATACAATCGGAAGACTTCAGCACTTCAGCAATTAATTAAGTCATGGAAATAGTGACATTGGTACACTGACCAGACAAAACCAGAATCATCAACTCCTTTTAGCAACACAATTCGAGAAGAGCTGAGAACAAAATGGAAAAAATTCTTCACTACATCACACACTTAATATGTGGCATATAGTTCATAATCAACTTTTCAAAGACAGAAAAATTTGACTATTGGAGACATACGGCTTTCCTTCTTTGTTGGCAGTTGACAAGGCCATAGCATTTGGTTCTCGCAAGCCAAAAGAAGCTGCATCATCAAACCATTTCTGAAACTGAAAACAGTAAATAGTAAATACTTCTGTATATACTAAAAAAAGTAATTTAGCAAAAGTTTTATTTTCAATTCTGGCTCTGGGCTATAGATTTAACCGTGTTTTTAACATCTTGAGTTTCTATAAGTTTTAACAAAACTAACTTTACAATTGAGACAATGCCCATTATGGGAAGAAGGCTAAAAGTCAATGTAAGCTTATGGCTAATAATTTATATTTGAAAAACGTATTCTTGCAGACAATCCAATTGATGTGATAGAACTCACCTGATCCATGGGATCTTTGGATACTTGATTCTCAATAAATTCCGGTGAAATATAGTTCTCTCTCAGAGATGAAATATTAACTGGTGGAGGCTTTCCAATTCTCACACACATAGAAGTTCCATGATATGGTGGGACTTGAATTCTATACTTGTCAGCAATAGAAGGTGGGATAAATCTACCACCTAGAAAGTGATGTGAACCACAAAATTTCTTGGCACAAAGTTTTGGGGCAGTTAATGATATCTGAAAAAATATCATGGTGTGTGAGTAATATGACAATACATGTGCATAAGTGGAATAACACAAATGCGAATTCAGCACTGACAAGCATATGAGGTTTGATGCATTCGCCATTAAAACCTTCTTCAACATGCCACCCAGAAGGAATGTCAACAGATATGATTTCTGGTGATTTTTTACTTTCATCACCACCGAGATTCTGCAGAGATATAAGCCTTTTGATAATATCATCAAAAGGTGGTCTTGGGTTACCTATACAGACTCAAAACAAACAATCAACTCAGTGAATATGAGTATTGGGTGTTTACTAACACAAAAATTTTATTTTATCCATTCAATCGTATTAAATGGTCAATAAAATTCGATTAATCAATCGGAAATAATATAAATGCACGTTATCAACCTTGTTATTTGTTATCTAATCGGCTACCCTTATTTCCATATTTTCTTTGTCTCCAACAACTAATTTCAGATATTAGATTGGGGGATCTGACGGAGGCAGCACAAAAGATTACACGCCACTCTCCCCCTTGGGGGCTAATATGGAATGCTATTGGGTGCTTGTCGTGGCATATATGGACGGAAAGAAATAAAAGATATAGACAACATATTAGTAGGCCTCCTGAGGTAGTCCTTAAGGAGGTCATTAAAGACATCAGTCTCTCCTTTGATTCAGTGTATTACAAAAAGAGCTGTTGTCACCCTTTCGAGACATCTATGATGGAAGTATGGGAGACCAACTTCCTGAGGCAGCGTATCTAGTTATTATATAACTAGACTACATAGCTAATGGGAGAGAGTCAATGAGCTTTTTGCTCATTTCTTTTTACTTCTGTTTCTATACTCTATTTTTTTGTAAACTTGGCATTAGCCTTATTTTAATGAAATTTAATTGCTTCAAAAAAAAAAAACTAATTTCTAAGAAGAACTTAAGCCAATGATCTGTCAACTACCATATTGATTCCAGACAAGTTTTTGGAAACTTTGATTCATGTTCAATAAACATGGATAAGGTTTTTTCATAGCTTATTTTATTTATTTTGCGCATATAGCCTACATACAACATTCTAAAATGGAAAAATGATCAAACTTGAAATATATTCCAATGACTTCAAGAGAGGGAAATTCTTTTTACCATGATATTTATTCCACAGTGAGTTTCCAGCACTCTTATGATTAGTTTGAAATTCTGTTTAAAAAAATTAAAACTCACCATGAAAGGAGAACCCAAAAATGGCATCTATAATCAGATCAAAATCACTTGAGAAATCAAAAGGCAGATCTTCAATTGACACAAATGGGACGGATAGTGATTCCAACTAAAAAATGAAAAATGTATTAACAGAAGATAAATGCATAATGTGTGAAAGGTCGTTGAATAAATAACTTACTTGAGAAACCAATCCTGTGTAAAGAGACTTGGGTGTACGTTTTGGATAACAAACAATTGGTTTGTATCCAAAGTGGCATAAGTGGCGGACAGCAACAAGGCCATCACCACCATTATTTCCAGGACCGCAGATCACAAGTACTCTACTATAGTCATTTACTTTGTAAACCTGTTGATTAAAAGTTGGCTGGAATTAGATATAATACACATTTGGATGATCAATGATATATAATTTTAAGGCATAGTCAATCTAAGGTTTTTCACAGTTGAATGATGATAAGATAAGGTTTTTCGCACTAAGACAGATACAATTTTCATATCAAGCAAACCAAATCTATAGACGTAGTTATTTCCAAGGGCCAAAAACGGCATGAAAAAAACTAATAAGCAAACATAACAAAAGAAATCCATACCTCCCCTATTGCACAAGCTATGCTTAATCCTGCCAATTCCTGTAAGAAGAAGATACATGATCTCACAATAGTGAAGAAAAAACAAAAGGAAAAAACTCCTGTGATATAGCAAGAAATCCCAAACCATCAACTGATCGATACTAAAACCAAGAGGCCCCATGAGCGCCTGATCAATATCCGTCGCCTGTTTCTGAGTCAAATACGACACTGGAACTTGCTCCACCTCCATTTTTCCACCAGAAAGACCCCTCGCTAGAGAAGGAGCGAGAGCAAATCTCGAAGAAGAAGACAACGATTGAAGAACACTGGAACCCTGAGAGAGAATTTCTGATAAAAAAATCAAAGAACAATTGGTGTGAATAGAGATAAATTGCAAAGGATATGGAAGAAACCAGAAACGGTGATCGGCGGCGACCAAAAGGCGAACGGGCGAAGAGGGAAAATAAAGCTCCTGAAGAAGCAGGTAAGGAAGTAAAGAAGCGAAAAGCCAGGAACATCGCCATGTTGAACTATTCGTTTATAACTTTAGATAATTTCAAGTGTGTTCGTACTTTGTAAATTTTGTCTGTTAAGATGTAATTTGCATAAGATTTTTATCTTGATCTGATCGATCTCTGTTTTACAATTTTACATGAGTGTTGGTCTAACAAATACAGTAAAGTATTTAAAAAATAATACATATTTATAATTTAAATAAATCTATAAAATCACTTGAATTATAACTTAGAACTATTAATTAAAAAAAATAGTGTGTAATATTTTTTTAGTATATTAAATTGGTTTTGAGTTTTGACCTTTTTACTTTTGAGTTTAAATTTGTTAAAATAAACATAAATTAATCAATTAATTTTTTTAATTTAAAATATATTATGTAGAAAAAAATATCATAATATATGTATTTATTATCATCACACTTTATAATTTATTGTAATACATTTATTTCTATGGTATGCCAGTGGACTCAATGAATAAATTTTTGATATAAATATGTTTATAAAATTTATAGTCTTTAAATAAAAAAATATTTTTTTATTTATAAATACTTTTTTGTGTCAATTTTTTTTGACGTGTTCATGTCAGAGTAAAAATAAATTGTGCCAACCATGTTACACGAATTGTAACAAAATCACTGAATATGGAATTACTGATCAAATTCATAATTCATCTGAATCGAGTTTAAAAAAATCGTAACAAAATCACATCACAAAATTCATTAGGCTTAAAAAACTATTAATTGATCCTCCTCTCTAATGAAGATCGTAGATTCGTAGGTCTGTCAACTCATAGATCGAACTGCTTTCAGTCTTTAGTTTAGCTTATTTGTAAAAGTACTTACCGGATACTATTGACCTTCCAAATAAAACTATTAATTAATCCAGAAGAACTGCTGCATTTCAAATTTCCAGAGATACTATAATACTATCTACTTTATTGATATCAAAATACAGGTTAACTTTTGCCATGGAATCAGAGTTCCCTCTCAGACACCTCAGTGACAGTCCAATATCCCTCATCAAATAACACAGGCTATAACTCAATAACAATCAATTCCTATATCAGAGATGAGTTTAAAACAATTAGTCGCAAAAGGAAATCACAGATACACCTTAGTTAACTGTAATAGATAACACTATTTGCATGAGTAGCCTATAAATTATGATAAATTAGAGTTAAAACAGCAAAATTTATCGGACTAAATATATATTAAAAAAATCATAATTTTCCCTCTCAATACGTAAAAATTTAAACAATAAACAACAAAACGATGCTCGCCTCTCTCAATCTGGCCGTGTTGACATTAATTCCGAAAAATCGGATGCCGGTGAGGCTTGAGGACTATCGTCCAATCTCTTGCCTGGGAGTAATTTACAAGGTCTTCTCCAAGATACTCGCCTCCAGACTATCGATCATCCTGCCGGACATCATCAGCCCAAACCAGACTGCATTTGTGAAGGGAAGACGGATCACTGACGCGATTGCGCTCGCTCAGGAGTTCACCCAATCCTTCAACTGCCAGAGCACAGCGAGAAGGGCTTGTGTAACGATCGACTTCTTCAAAGCATTTGATATGCTCAGATGGGACGCAATCGATACAGTAATGGAGTAATTGGGGATAGACGACGCATTCCGACGACTGATAATGACATGTGTAACATCTGCGTCGGTCTCGGCATTAGTCGAGGGATCTCCGACGAGAATTATTAAATGCAGAAGGGGGCTCCGGCAGGGCGACCCACTCTCCCTACTACTTTTCGCGGTAGTGATTGACTATCTCTCAAGACTTATAACACAAGCAGTACGAGACAGAAGGCTCGAGCTGTATACGATGGGCGGGGCGATGGTCGAGAGTCACTTGGCGTTTGTCAATGACATAATTTTTTTTCTGCAGAGCTTCGACAAAATCGATCAACTGCCTCCGGGAGACGCTAGACGAATTCACAGAGTTCTCAGGCCTTCAAATTAACAGGGGGAAGAGCTTTGCGGTCTTCTCCAAGAGAGTAGCAGATAAAGCAGAGTTAGCAACGTTGTTGGGCTTCCAGGTTAGAGAACTACAGATCACGTACCTTGGCACACCCTTAACCGGAAAATCGATAAGATATAAAGACTGCGACAAACTTCTAACGGAGCTGAGGGGCCTGCTCACAAGGTGGAGCCGGAAAAAGCTCTCCTACATGGGACGGATTCAGCTTGTTGATTGGATTTTCCAGGGTAAATTTGGTTACCTGGTACAGAGTACCTCCCTACCCCAAAACATTCTAACGGCGATCTAATCGATCACATACCGATTCATCTGGGGAAGCCAGAAAGAAGTTGCCTGGACCAATATGACGAAAACGAAGCAGCAAGGTGGGCGAGGGGTTCGTGACTACAGAATGACGCAGGCGGCTGCAATTGTGGACAGAGCGTGCCGACTTTGGGATGGAGAGGGGATATGGAGTGTGTGGGTGCGAAGAAGGTATGTGAGGGAGCGGCCTTTAAGCTTAATTGAACCAAAGCAGAACGACTCCTCGGCGTGGAAGATAGCTCACCGAGCACAAATCACGAAATGTGCGCAATTGGGCGCGCACTACACCAAAACATGGACTGGACAGGGTGGGGGGAACTCAATTAAGAATGTGATCGCTACATTACGCCCTCAATTGCCCAAGGACGACTTGGCCAGAGGGATCTGGGCGATTAAAGTTGGGAAGGTGTCGCTGAATCTGTGGAGGATCCGCTGGGGGAACTTGCCTACGAAGGACAGGCTCATTGCATGGGGAATGGCAATTACGGAATGTGTGAATTATGTGACAAAGAGCTGGAGACGATGGATCACCTGTTCTTTGGGTGCGACTACACCAAATGGGTGCTCAGGGAAGCTACGGAAGCCGCGGGCTCGCTAGTAAAGTTTGATGTGGTCAACTCGTTCAAAGAAACGGCATTGGAATTGAATAGAATCACAATTGGATCGCCGGCCTAGGGGCTCAACTGGACATTATTCAGAGTTGTGCTCTTCCACATCTGGAAGGAGCGGAACCAACGAGGGGTGCAGGGGAAGTCTGGACCAAAGCATGACCTGCTCCGGCGATGTATTGCGATGGCGGAGACCGGCTTCGATGAGCGGAAATACAAGCGGAGATCGAAGAATGGCAAGGAACACATAGCGTTGCTGCAATGGGACGCTCTGATGCTGCTCATCCATGACAAGGATGGCAGGGGTTAGCGCCGGCTAGCCGCCGGGCAAATAGATAGGAAATTAGTCATTAGTTTAACTTAAACGATATTTAAACCTCTTTTAAATTAATACCAAAGTAAACTTATCAAAAAAAAAAGACAATAAAAACAGATATGTGGTTACATCTAAACAGGAGTGCACCTAGTGTATTTTTCATAGTTTTGAAAGCACCGCTTTAAGAGCGCGCTAAAGCTCAAAAGCTCTCTTGGAGGAGCGCTTTTTTTAGAGCGGGTAATCGAACGGGTTCGGGTAAAGATCCCCCAATTGCCCAATTACACATATTTTTTAATAAAAAAATCACCTGATATACTTTTTTTGCCTATTCTACCCCTTTATTCTAACTTAAAGTAAAAATTAAATCCAACTACGATTAAATCTAACTTAATTTTAATTGTATGAATTAAATCTTTAATGTTCTATTACATGTGATTTTATACTTTTATAAGATATTTTTAATTTTCTATAGGTTTTATATATTTTTACAGGATATTACTAAAATACCCTAGCGCTTGAAAGCACGCTTAAAGCTCCCAAAGCGAAAAAGCTCTTTCTGAAAAGTGGAAGCGCTTTTCGCTTTTTTGAACTATGGTATTTTTAACTTTTGTATTTGAAACATTTACAAAAAAGTTAGCATTTACCCTTTAAATTTCAAATAAAAAAATTACCATTAAAAAAAAACCTCTGAAAATCAAAATTCACTTCCTCTTTGCATATTCCTCTTCAAAATCCTTAATTCTTTGCTTCAGAACCTTGGAAATTTTCATAAACAAAGAAACAGGATTAATGTAAATAATTGGATAAATTGAAGAACCTGGAAGTTAAATGAACAAAATAAATATGTACCTCTGGTTCATCATAAATAATTTTAAAACGATTCTTCAATTCAGTGTTTATCTGAAGGTTTCGACAAAAAAAAATTACATTCCTATATTATCAAAATCCTGGTGGTTAACCATTGAGATTGGTTGCATACTTGCATACATAATACATCAAGTTTTGCCTAAACTTATTGACATATTGGTGTAACCAGAATTTATAGGAATTACAAAAAAAAAGTAATACCTTTTTCTGCTGCTTGCAAAACTTGAATAAATCTTCACAGAGATCATCATATACCTTGTTATCACCTTCTTTATCAACTTCAGGAAAATCAACCGCAATTTTGAGGTACGCAACCCTTCAAACGATTTTTTTTACAAAGAAAACATGTTTAGTGTTAGGTGCTCGGATAGTAATATATGCAATAACATACTCACAGTCTCACACTACATGAAAACTCTAGAAATCCATACATAAATCTTAGCTAAAACAATGAAATATTGTCATATTGAATATTATATTCAATATTACCGGGTACTCTCAATATAATCGTCCAATGCAATGTAAAACTTGTACTTCTCTTTGTACTTTCTGACAAATTCATTGTATCTGTAAATTTAATACATAAACAAATATAAGCAATTAGAAATAAAATTTATTAAGAAAGTTGTAACATACTAATATGTATGCTCTTAGAGTTCATAAAATCTTAATGCAAAAAACATAATTTTTAAATATACTCAGGAAAGCAGTTCAATTTTTAAATTTTGAATCGTGTGCATCAAGAGTAAAATGTTGCCAAAATTACAGCAGACTTACTGGCAATAGTTCTTTATTGGGCCACTGTGCACAAGAAGATCATTATCAGAATTGATTAAAAAAGACATATCTGGATTAGAGGGAAACTTGGTTCTTTTTGATTTATTGTCCTCTGCAAACATATTATTTTGATAATTGGTAGATATTAAACTATTTTTCCGTTTAGATCCTGAAAGAGTTGTGAAGCCTACTTGATCGTTATGACTGGTATCATCCTCATGAGCAATAGACTTGGATGCCATCAATTCAACTCCTCGAAAATTTGGAGTTTGAGATGACAAGTTCTTGACTATGCCATTATTTGAATGTGATGATTGTCCAACATCCTTTTTACATTTCTCAGGAGAACTATGGGAATGTGTCATGGGTCGGAATTCTTTGATGTTATTTTCCACATATTGTCCTTTACTAACTGCATTACCATCAACAATATTCACCTCATTTTTCTGACAAATGTCATCGAATTCCCTCAATCTTTGTGAGTTAGAGAACATAATTTCATCTGTTCGTTTTACCTTCTCAATTTCTCGAATAACGTCATCAATTTCTATATCATCTTCCCCATCAGTTCCAATGCTGCTGGACAAACCATCACTTCCATCATCAGAATTGTCACTTGATTCACTTTCACTAGAACTATACTCCCCCCCAATGTTGTCTTTACTAGTATTTCTATCAATGGATGGATTTAGAGATGGTTTTTCTAGGCTGAGATTTATGGGACTGCCAGAATCCTTCTTTGCTTGAGAGCATAAATGAATTTCAGAAAATAACTGTACATTTAAATTGCTCTCTGTATTATCTCCGGATGATCTGATTAAAGACAAAAAATGAATCAACGTTAACGAAATTACGAAAGAGAACATCAATAAAAATAATTAGGTGACAAAAGAGCAAAACAAGAGGGAGAAAATGAGATAACAGTTATCTTTGCAAACCAGCTACAAATGGAATCACATGAATGAATTAATAGACGTGTGCAATTGAAAGATCGAGGGATTATTCAATTTGCAATGAATGTTACCTTTTGATTTCTAAAGGATGTTGTTTGAAACTATCGATTCCAACTTCTGGTTTCAGGAAATACTTCCCAGGAGCTTTAAAATTTGCAATCTGGATCATGGAAACAACATGCATTAGTAATTATTAAATCTATAAACAGACTTGGATGCCAAATCATGCTCACATTTTGAATGACACGCACAACAAGCATAACTGACTTGGGCATTGTTTTCATGACAGATCGCTCAAGACTCTGCAAAGTATTTAAAAGGTATCACAAATATATTATCATAACAGATGACGTAAATGAAAAGTTGTGCAAGAAAAAAATATATATACATAAGATAAGTGTTTAATTCAAAAATTTCATCAACTGAATGCCTGGATTTAGAAGCCCATTCAAACTCTTATATTTCTTCTGGTTAATAATACTAATATTTTGAAATTAAAAGTAAAAAATCTGTAAGAAATTTATTTTCATATTTCCATTTCTAATTAATATAGAACTATAGATACTAGATAGTGGTTCATTATTTGGCATTTAACAGTCATATTGTTTCAAAAGCTTGTATCAAATAATATTTTTTATATCTTATGGTCTGGTTGGATATTTAGATAAAAATGTTGAGGTATTTAGATAAAAATTCAGGGTTTTTTGTGTAATAATATTTAACATATAAAGACAATCTTTCGGACGTCTGACAGTGCTCCTTCTTCTAACTATCATTCTTGCCAGAATCCATTGCTATTCCTTGCCGTATTCTCACTAAAAAAATTATATTTCCTTCTGTGCTTTCTTGCTGGTCTTCGAGTATACATCAGTTCAGTCCAATTCGGCCAGAATCGATAACCAGTTCTGAGCGCAAACTCTATGTCAATTATTTTTAGACTGTATTTTATACAAAATTTGGGAATTTAAAAAAATACCAAAATACCACTGGAGTTTTAGCATGTTTAAATCTCTTGATGTAAAAAAGCACTGACTGAAAAAGATAGGCATATTTTTTTGAAGCAGTTAAATATTTTCATTAATAATAATGAAGGGCATTGCCCTAATTACAATGGAAAATAAGCATAAAAAACAGATAAAATATGGTCAAGAGTACAAGACTCATTTGACACTTTTCACACAGCCATACTCATAGTTTTGAAAGCTCCGCTTAAAGCGAAGTAAAGCCAAAACTCTCTTGGAGGAGCGCTTTTTCCAGAGCGGGTAATCGGGCAGGTTCGGGTAAAGATCCACCCGATTACCCAATCACACCTATTATTTAATGATATTTTCGCCTAATATACTTTTTTCCTATTCTACCCCTCTATTCTAACTTATATTAAAAACACCTTATCCCACTTTCAGACTTTCGTTGGATTTAATTTTAGTTGTATGAATTAAATCATTATAGTTCTATTACATATGATTTTATACTTTTATAAGGTATTTTTAATTTTCTATAGGTTATAATATGTATTTATATAGGATTATATGTATTTTTACAGGATATTATTAAAATACCCCTGGCGCTTTAAGCGCTTTGAACTTTAAAGCTCCCAAAGCGAAAAAGCTCTTCCTGAGCTTTTTTGAACTATGGCCCATATTGCCTAGTGTTGAGTACTAGGTTATCTGCCTCTGGAGGTTGGTCTCCCATATTTGTATCGTGCTAGGATGCAATGGTTGACAGAAGCTCTTCTTGAAGCCATCATGCTTAAAGGAAAGACTTATGTCATTTATGACCTCCTTGAGCTTGAGTACCACTTCTGGTGGTCTGAGTGAATGTTGTTGCCATCTTCTGTTTCTTTCTGCCCATATGTGCCAACTCAAGGCTCCAATCATGTTCCACAATAAACTCCAAATTTGAGAATGATGTGTTAGCTTTTGACATGCCTCGGTTAGGTCCCCTAGCCTTATGTCAGGGTGTGAAAAGATAGGCACTTTTCACTCTTTTGAACTATGCTAAGATTAATAGAGAGAGATCATCATTAAGATTTCATTTTAAGATAAATGATAATTGAGTGGCAAAGAAAAGATTTCAAGATGATTTTCTTATTCGAATAAATAGAGACAAAATTATACAAATGAAAAATAAAGAAATATTTACCTTTAAGCTCATTCCATTTGGATTTTTAGATAATAAAGTAATCAGCAAGGTTTGCAAATCTACGGGCTTGGAGCTAGATTTCTTGTGAGCTATATTGTGCAACACTCTATCAGCTGTATTGGTTTTGTTTCCCATTGCAGAACTTGGTGCATTCTCTTTATTTGATAACAAAGTTACATAAGAATCCGTAGCCTCGTTATGTTTTACAGAATTTCCATACGGCAATGCTGAATCATGAGAATCAGAATTTGTAAGTGGAGGTGGAGGTATTGGTAGAGAAGGCACCATTCTACCAGTACGTGCATGCATTAGAGATGTCCTTGATTTGATAACTGGTTTAGAGCCTAAACTTGGATCTGGAAAAAAGGAAAATAAAGAATGGAATCAAAATAAAAGGAATGAGTGGTTGTATTAACAGAAATAACAGAACATGCTATAGGCCAATAATTATGTATAAAATCCAAATAGCAGTGTGGTAAAGAAATTCTTGTGTGATACAAGTGGTTGATGCTTTACAATGCCAACAAAGGTGAAATTTTTAAAATATGCCAAAGCAAAATAATTAAAATTGTATAATCATTATGATGATTCATTCAGGATTAAGAAGTTTGAATTAAATATTCTTATCAATAAGGTGGTATACCAAAGATATTGATGCAGTAGAAGATATTGAGAACAATCAAGTGGGCCCTAGTTGGCTTGACCTTGGTCCACCCAACCCACGTTCCTCTTAAGGAACCTTAAACTCACATCAAATGGGTTGTTTATTACCATTGATGTGAGTATAAATATAAATATATAATAGGCCAAGAGGGAAAGGCAACTATTGAATTATTTATCAAATCAAAGGTATTGCCTTATTTTCTTTCTCTCTGTTATTTCTATTTTTCTACAATTTCCTTTTCTCCAAATTCAAGATCTCCTCTTACACCCTACGAAGAAGATTATCCTCTCTTCTTCAACCTGTTTTTCTGAATCCCTGTCTTCTCCTACATCAGCTGGTATCAGATTCAAGGTTGCACGATCGTATAAAAAAAAAAAGATGGCCGACGACAGAGTAACAAGGCAAGAATGGGAGGCGACTAACAAGGCCATTGCAGACTTAACAGCAGCAACGTGCGATGGTTTCCAAGACCTACGTAGGTCGTTGCTTCCCTTGGAGCAACCGGAAGTCCGACAACCGCCGGATGGAAGAAATGCTAATCTGGCCGACGTGCTTGAAATCGGAGGGACATATCAACGTCGCCCACCAGAAGATCATCTGAGAACATATCAGAGAAGAAACCGCCAACAAACAGAGGGTTATCTTCTTAATCGACGTTCACCGGAGCACCGGCCGGCGGACTTGCAACAAACAAATTTTCAGAGGAGAAATAATGTATATGTGGATCAATTTTCTGAGCTCTATGAGGATGAATATGAGGGACTAAACATTCCTCGTCAAGAAACATACCAAAGGAGACCGCGTTATCAAAGAGAAAGAAGAGAACAAATGGACGAAAATGAATTTTACGAGGCTGCCCCAAGAGATTTCAACAGAAATCAAAAAAATTATAAACTGAAAATGGATTTACCCACATTCAATGGCTCTACACACATTGAAGAATTTCTAGAGTGGATAATTGAAGTAGAAAGATTTTTCGACTACATGGAAATTAATGAAGACCAATAGTGAAGTTGGTAGTGCTGAGGTTTAAAGGCATTGTGTCTGCCTGGTGGGATCAAACAGTAACTAATAGGAGGAGATCCAACCAAAGACCTGTTCGGACTTGGGAAAAATTGAAGAAATTATTAAAGCAAAGATTTCTTCCTAGTGACTACGAGGGCATCCTATTTACGCAATACCATCAATGTTGCCAAGGTAATAGAAATGTAAGTGAATATGCTAAAGAATTTCATCGTTTGTCTTCGAGAAATAATTTGAATGAAACAGAGGAACAACTGATAGCACGATTTGTGTAAGGATTAAAAGGAAAATTTCAGGAAAAATTAATTATGCAGCCTCAATACACCCTCATGGACACCATCAGAGTGGCTGATCAGTTGGACAGAAGAGCTGAAAAATTTATAAAAAATGTTGGAGGCCCATCCAAGTATCCAACATTAGATTCAACCCACCCAATGAGAAGGGTATACTGCCAACACCTGAAAAGAGAAAAATTAATCCTGAAAGTCAGCAAGATGTTAGAATTAACAGAAACTATGACCAAAGAAACACTAATATTAAGTGTTACAGGTGTGGTGAATGGGGTCATAAGTCTAACACTTGTCCAAAGAGAGGAAGTGTACATGTAGTCGATGATAAAGGAAAAGCACTAAGCACCCATGGAGGAAGATAGTTCAGATGGTGAGTATGATGGTGAAGCACCTCCAGATGAAGGACAGAGAATGTCATGCATCATCCACAGAATATGCCACACACCTCAACAAGAGCTGCAAAGTCAGAGGAATAATTTATTCAGGACTAGAGGCACAATTAAAGGAAGGGTCTGTGATATTATAATAGACAATGGATCAACTGATAATCTGATTTCGTGGAAAGCAGTGAAGAAATTAGGTTTAGAGGTGGAGGAACACAAAAATCCTTACAATGTCTCATGGATTCACAGTGGGAATTCAGTAACTGTGGATAAAAGTTGCAAAGTACCTTTGTCCATCGGTAGAAGGTACAAGGATGAAATTATATGTGATGTGGTTAACATGGATGCAGCCCATGTACTATTAGGAAGACCATGGCAGTATGATGTGAGTGCACACTACAATGGCAGAACCAATCAGTATGTAGTTAAAATAGATGAACTGAAAGTAGCATTGCTTCCACTTCTACCTGAAGGAAACACATCTGAAAAGCCTAATTTGCTGTTTTCTGCCCAAAAAGAATTTAAAAAATTATTAAGTGTTGAACAGGAAGGATTAGCAGTAATTCTGAAAGAGGTAACTGCATCAACTAAAGCCTGCATTGTGCATTCCAGCATCAGTGGCAGAATTATTGAGACTATTTCCCACAGTTACAGAGAAAAAAAAATCAGAATTACCACCCCACAGACTGATAGATCATAGGATTGATCTAACACCTGGAGCATCACTTCCAAACCTTCCTCATTACAGAATGAGCCCGGCTGAATCAGAAATTTTGCAAAAGCAAGTTGAAGAGTTACTACAAGAAGGACTCATCAGAAACTCAATTAGCCCTTGTGCAGTCCCCGCACTATTAGTACCTAAGAAGAATGGGGAGTGGAGGATGTGTGTTGATAATAGAGCTATCAACAGAATAACAGTAAAATATAGGTTCCCAATTCCAAGACTAGAAGAATTACTGGATGTTCTAGTGGGATCTAAGTATTTTACAAAATTAGATCTTAAAAGTGGATACCATCAAATCAGGATCAAGGAAGGAGATGAATGGAAGACAGTTACAGAGAGAAAAAAATCAGAATTACCACCCCACAGACTGATAGATCATAGGATTGATCTAACACCTGGAGCATCACTTCCAAACCTTCCTCATTACAGAATGAGCCCGGCTGAATCAGAAATTTTACAAAAGCAAGTTGAAGAGTTACTACAAGAAGGACTCATCAGAAACTCAATTAGCCCTTGTGCAGTCCCCACACTATTAGTACCTAAGAAGAATGGGGAGTGGAGGATGTGTGTTGATAATAGAGCTATCAACAGAATAACAGTAAAATATAGGTTCCCAATTCCAAGACTAGAAGAATTACTGGATGTTCTAGTGGGATCTAAGTATTTTACAAAATTAGATCTTAAAAGTGGATACCATCAAATCAGGATCAAGGAAGGAGATGAATGGAAGACAACTTTTAAGACAAGCAAAGGGTAGTATGAATGGCTAGTTATATCATTTGGTATGTCTAACGCTCCTTCAACCTTTATGAGGTTAATGACAGAGGTACTGAAGCCTCTAATTAACAAGTCAGTTATTGTGTATTTCGATGACATTCTCATATTTAGCAAGGCTAAAGAATCACATATGGAAGAACTAAAGAAAGTTTTAAAGCTATTGGCTGATAATCACCTCAAATTAAATCTGCAAAAATGTGAGTTCTTCTTAGTACATGAAGTAAAAAACAGAAGCATTGGACAGCTGGTCATCCCCATCTAGTGTGACTGAGGTAAGAAGTTTTTTAGGGTTAGCATATTCTATAGAAGATTTATAAAAGATTTTAGCACAGTGGCTGCCCCAATCTCAAACTACCTCAAGAAAGGTATTTTTCAATGGACTGCCCATGCAGAGGAGGCCTTTATAGTATTAAAAAAGAAATTACAGCAAGCACCTGTTCTTAAACTTCATGATTTTTCAAAAGTTTTTGAAGTTCAATGTGATGCAAGTATAACGGGAATAGGGGTTGTTCTCACGCAAGAAGGCAACCCAATAGCATTCCACAGTGAAAAATTATCAGAAGGAAGAAGAAACTGGACTACATATGAACAAGAGTTATATGCAGTTGTAAGAGTTTGTAAAGCATGGGAGCCTTATCTTTTACAGAATGAGTTCGTGATAAAGACAGACCACATGGCACTAAAGCAAGTGAATAATTCAAAAAGCTCCAATAGAATGCACGCCAGGTGGATCTCCTTTCTACAAAGATTTCATATCACCCTAAAGCATAGAACTGGGACCAGCAACAGAGTTGCAGATGCTCTTAGCAGAAAAGACAATTTGCTGACTATTCTAAGAGCTAAAGTACAAGAGTTTGAAAAAATCAAAAATAATTATGAAGATGATGCTGATTTTGGACAACACTGGAAGGTTTGTATAGAAGGAAAGACAGAAAATAATTTCAGAATTCAGGAAGGTTTTCTCTTCTTCAAGGACAGACTTTGCATTCCAATTAGTCCCCTAAGAAGACAGTTGATAGCAAACTTACATGCTGGAGGTTTGGCAGGACATTTAGGCAGGGACAAAGTACTGATTGAACTGAAAAACAGATTTTATTGGCCAAAGATGAGAACTGAAACAGAACTATTCATTCAGAGTTGCAAAATTTGTCAAGAGTCCAAGGGAACAAAGCAAAATACTGGACTTTATATTCCACTTCCAGTCCCTAATAAACCATGGACTGACTTGTCAATGGACTTCATTCTGGGTTTGCCAAAAACAAAAACAGGATTTGATTCAATATTTGTAGTGGTAGATAGATTTTCCAAAATGGCACACTTTCTACCATGCAAGAAAAGTAGTGATACAGTTTATATAGCACAATTATTTTTCAAAGAAGTGGTCAGACTACATGGAGTACCTCAAACAATAGTGTCAGACAGAGACAAAAAGTTTATATCGCATTTCTGGAAAACATTGTGAGAAAGGTTCAACACTAAATTAAATTTCAGCATAACTTGCCATCCACAATCTGATGGACAGACTGAGGTTATAAACAGATCTGTTGGAAATTTATTAAGAACACTGGTGGGAGAAAATAAAAAACAATGGGATGTGTGTTTACCACAGGCTGAATTTGCATTTAATTATATGGTGAACAGATCAACTGGTTTCAGCCAATTTGTGGCAGCCTATGGACACCAACCTAAGCAGGCAGTAGACATATTTGATATTCCATCAAACCAACCAGTAGTAGAAGGTATGGTAAATAAAGCACAAGAAATTTATAAAATGGTAGAAGAGGCCTTAATTGAATCAAACAACAAGTATAAAGCCTCAGCTGATAAAAAAAGAAGAAAACAAGGATTCTTGGTAAGTGAGTTAGTTATGGTTCACATTAGCAAGGACGGAGTACCTACTGGAACTTATTCAAAGCTGAAACCAAGAAACCATGGACCTTTTAAAGTACTGAAAAAGATAAATGACAATGCTTATGTCATAGAGCTACCTGATGAGTATAACATGTCAAGATCTTTCGATGTCAGTGACATAAGGAAATATTTCCCTGAAGCAGAATCTGAAGAGCAATTGAGGACAATTGCACCTATAGAAGGGGTGCATGATGCAGTAGAAGATATTGAGAATAATCAAGTGGGCCCTAGTTGGCTTGACCTTGGTCAAGCCAACCCACGTTCCTCTTAAGGAACCTTAAACTCACATCAAATGGGTTGCCTATTACCATTGATGTGAGTATAAATATAATAGGTCAAAGAGGGAAAGGCAACTATTGAATTATTTATCAAATCAAAGGTATTGACTTATTTTCTTTCTCTCTGTTCTTTCTATTTTTCTACAGTTTCCTTTTCTCCAAATTCTAGATCTAAACCTAGAATTCTTGGTGGATTCCAAGTTTCTACTCCTCTTACACCCTACGAAGAAGATTATCCTCTCTTCTTCGACTTGTTTTTCTGAATCCCTGTCTTCTCCTACATCAGATATGAAAAAAAATACACATGATGAAATACTAGAGAAAAAACATTGGAATGAATCGAATAAAAATACATAAAGAATTGAAGATTTGAACTTGAGGAGACTTACTAAGATTTTTCTTTTTATAAGGAGACCCTTTCATATTTCTATGCTTTGTCCAAGTATTAACTGAGGAAATGAACAAAAATTAGAAAAGTTATTTTCATTTCTGTAGTACGTGCTACTGAATAAATGATGGAAATACATTCAAATTTCATTTTAAACAAAAATATAAAAATGTATAAATTGATCAATTCTGTATAGGTTAAATATTATATTCAATATAAAATCATATTTCCTCTCAATTATAAAATGTTAACAAATTCTATATTTTTATATTCACGAGAAATCCCAAGAAAGTCTCCTCCCTTTCAGATTGTGTTTTGCTAGCTACAATTTGTAATTTTTATTATGATTATAAATTGATAAGTTATCTTTATATCATAATTCTAATCTTGAGAGAAAGAAAAACTTGTTGATTAACACTATTGTTTTTATTTTTTAATAAACAGAATAAATTTCTCACCTTCATTTGGAGTCGTAAAATTGTTCAGTATAGATGGATTTTTTGGATTAAGCACAATGGTTCTGTTACAAAAGAAGGAAAATTATTAAAATGATATATTAAATTAAAAGATTAACTCAATATGTCTAACAAACACTCATCTCAATTACACACCAATTGTCTTGAAAATACATCAAATTCAATATTAAAAACAACCTAATGTCACTGACAATCTGATATACTTTCACTTTTGGAAAAATTGCAGCACAATCTCCCCCACCAACCTAAAAAATCAAGATGTTCATTTATTTAGCTATATGTACAATGTTGAGATTACACAAAATCGTACGAATGTTGATGATTCATAATCCAATGTATGTGTGACAAATAAAAATGATTTTATACACAAAACATAACAGAATAAAGCTAAAATGTGATTAGTATAAAACAACCTGCAGAAATGATGATAAATAATATTGAATCCAGTCAGTGTTACTTAGCTAGTTAGTTATGTTTCCGTTATTATTCCAGATGAGAATGTAATTAGAATTCTATTAAAGATCGTAACCAAGGAAGATCCCTAACAATGAAGGACAATGATATTCTAGATTCTACCATTTCTCACAAGTTCGAGTAAGTAAATAAAGATAATAAAAAATAGAAGTATCTAAGTGGAAAATATAGCTATACGTTCGAGAATTGTGTAACCGTTCTGCTTCTTCCGATTTCATCTTTAGGTTTTGTTTTGCAGATTCATCCAAGACTCGGTGTACATTTAGCTTCCTCCATGCCGAACCACATTCATTGAGTAACCTGTATCCTTCATCATTCATTTGGTGCTCTTGATATATATCACAAAGATCACCAGAGTCTCTCGACCATGTAAATCTAAATTCTTTTCCATCAACATCTATCACCTGGTACCAAAACACACAAGTCTCAAATTGCTATAATTTTAAAACAACAAAGTCAAGAAGAAGGAGAAGAAAACTCACATTAGCAGAAGAATCATTGCAATTAGAATCAAACTTCACCCTAACCCTACCGCCTCTCTCCTCCGCGTTCTTAATTTCTTCAACTAAACCTGGCACGAGTTTTATGATGGTTCCGAAATCAAACGGTCCTCCTCCGGAAACCATCCGGAAGCTCTCAGTCGACTCCGTGTCTCCATTTCCGCCGTGATTTCCAAACGTAGCAACAGGAAGGCGAGATGTGATGGGGGCCACATGTCTGATTGGATGAGGCAGTGGCAATGGTCGCTTCCCAATACCCCGTCCTCCTCGTCCTCGTCCCCGCCCCCGTTCTCGTCCACCACGGTTACGGATCATCGGAACCCAATCAATGAAGTGTTTGAACTGTACTAAGGACTAAGAGTCTAGAAAAACAAGCGACGTTAGGTTAACCGTTAACCCAGGTGAAAAGTAAAATTGAGCATAAATTTACAACCCTACTGCCTTATTCTCTACTCCAGTGCTCTTTTTAGAAAGATTACTGCCTAATTGGAAGTAAAAAAAAGACTGTCAAAAATTAACCACCTAAGATGGTTTGGTGGTCAAAAATAACTACCAAGCAAATTTTCCTAATTTGCCCTTTATTTAGATAATCTAAATTTTTTTACCCGCCAGTATCATTCGTTAATCCGTCCCGAAGACCCGAAAAATGTTACCTGAATACCTGGAAAATGTTACCCAAATTTAATTGTTTTTTCAATGTTCGCCGAAAAGATGATTTCTCTCTGGACTTTTAGCCAGAATCCACCACAGGCTCCGGAACTTCCCCAAACTCAACTATCCGATAATTTCCCCCAAGATAATTCCAGATGATAACTTGCTCCGCACCATGCCCAACTCCTTCTCCGGCGAGGTCAAGAATCCGTCGATCGGCCAATACTCTACCAAATCCTACATTACCGGTACCGTTAGAAGAGGAATTCAATTTAGATCTTACCTGTATAGTTTCCAAACCAGATTCATCCCTCCTGGTAGGGACGCAAGACCTGTCAGAGAAGATGCGATCGAGACGACGCCAATGGGTTTGGGGGGTTTACCGTTATTTCATTTTTTTCATCTTTGTCTATTTTTTTATTACAATGGCATATCCATAAATTTGATTTAATTATAAGGGTAAGATGGTAACTCCCAAGTCATTTTAGGTGGATACTTTTAACATTTTTTCTAACACAAAGAATATTAATAGAAAAGTCCCTAAGCTCTCTAGTATTAAAAAATAAATTCCAAAATTCCCGAATCCTTCATAATCGATAATCTTCATGAAAGCTTCAACTGATAACGGCCAAATCCGTTTACCTGATTAAATATAATCGGATATTCGACACCTAATTCTATCAAATCAAGATTACTTTCAATTTGGAAGTTCATTCTTCCTATTCTTCCTTTGTTCTTGGATTGGGTTTCTATTCTTGCTCACCGTCTTCGTTTTTGATCTTCCATTTTCAGGTAGGTAATCAATCTAGCATTGGTGAATGAATTCCTTTCCGTTGGTGTTTCTTTCTTAATCACAATCTCCGGCGATTCTTAACTTTGTCTACTTTGTTCTTTATTTCGACAAGATTCAATCAAGTTCGTTACAAAAGAAAACTCCCTTATGAATTACAAGCGAGGAAAGACGGTGGGTGGTACACAACACACCCACGCAGACCGTCCATCCATCCATCCAGTCCATGGGCTAGCTTGGCTCCCAATGAAGAAACCGTCTAGGGATAGGATCTATGATCTATCTATACAAAGATATGCACGAAACTCTCTTCTTCGCACGCTCGATGAGAAGATCATCGAGAAAGGTAACCTACTACTAACAAAGAGCTATCGATTTCAACTTTACACTGTTTAGAGCGAGAAATCAGAAATGGCGGCGTGCAACGTAGGTGGCAGATGGCTTCCCAGGGTTACCGCTCTGTACATGATAGAGTGCCTCGCACGCTCACTAAAGCCAATTAGCGTGCGTGCCTGATCTTGATGGATTCACGCCAGCTTTCTATCAAGTGCATTGGGACTTAATCAAGGGATGTTACTGATTCTGATGGGGGGGGGAACTCATCACTATTCACCGCACTCTACTGCAGACTCAACTCTGCACTCTGCAGTAAGTTGAAACTATTTAAGGTTGGTCCAGAATTTTAATTTTCGTAATAAAGACTCGAATTTTGGACTTTCAGCAATTCAACCTAACAGTTACCAGTTATTTTATCAAAAAAGTTTTATAACATTTTCTCATTATCAAATATACCCTCATGTATATGGGCAAATCAAGTTCCTTGATCTGGTCAACATCTTGGACCAAATCATGTTCAATTGTTTACCAACCTAACAAAATCATGTTCGATTGTTGACCAACTAACCTAACCCACCTAATGCAATCCAAATTCCAAACATGGGATCTATGTCGGAACTCCGAAGGTATATGGGGACATAACGGCAAAAATAAGCAAATTATGTATACGCAAATGAAATAAATAAAAAAGTACAAATACATGATGACATAAAAAAGCTGAGGATCCATTCATCCATATTCAGATATTCTGCAGTAGTCAAAGATGTGTACGTACATGTATCATGTATGAAATTGAAAAAGACAATCGGAGATCCAGAGAGCCGGAGAGAACACAAATAAGATGAATGCATCACCCATCCATCGGCATCCCATATTCTTCTGTGGTTCATTCAGTCTATTCTCCTGGCTATATGGCTTTCCCCCCCCTCCACGGCTCCACTTTGAATCAAAAAATCACTCCACTGATAGACTATGGGTGAAAAGAAAAAGAGCAGCAAAGTAGGAAAGCCATCATTTCCTTTTGCGTTCCCAACTGGTGAAAGCAACAGCAGAGAGGGTTTTCCGGCGGTCCCAATCCCCATATATAACAATACAAACAACAGCAGCAACAACTCTCGCTTTTTCTTTATTTCAGGAGAATCATTCAATTCCTTCCACTCACTCCGACGAATCTCTTTTACCCCACCATGCCACCATCTCAATCATAAGTCAAGTATTATCACTCATATCTAGTTATCTATCTACACCTCGATCTACTCATTAGACAGTAAGTAACCCATCCATCCATCCATCCAGTACCCCCGCATCAATCAAATGCATCCTTTCAGAAACATGAGATAAGAAATGGCCTCGTCTATTATTCTGGTGGGGTTTTTACCCTCAGCACCATCTGGAATGATCCGCCGAAGAATGCCTAAAGTCTCGTGTATGCTGATGCTAATGCTGATATTCATGTCCGGACTCTTCTTCTCGTCCTTGGATAATTTCCCGATATGACTTAAATCTACTCCGGTGCCACGACTACCGTCATGTGAATTTGATGAACTAGCAGTGTCCTGGAGTGAGACCCCACCGTCGTCATTCAATCTTCTTTTCTTTACGGGACTTCCAGAGCTGCTAATCACATCAGACACAATAGGCGGATGATAACCGCTTGATGCTTCCTCCTCTTCTTCCTCGCTGTCTGAGTAAAGCAGAGCATCAATTTCCTCAGTGTCTTCATGAATCTCGTCACCTTTCTGCTCCTTGGATGCGCTGCTTTCGTCAGTTTGTTTTTCCTTAACGACTGCCGACGGAAGTGGTGGATCCGCTTCAAAATTGCAGACGCTACTGGGTTGCCTCAGATGAACCGGACTAAAAGAACCGAACATCGGTCTGGTTCTACTACCTTGTCGATCAAAGATGATAAACCTTCTTTGAGAATGTTTCAAAGACGAACTCATCGAGCCAATTCCTGCAAAACATGTCACAGACACACCACCAAAGAATGAGATTCGCAAGAAAACGACAACCGGGACGACGACGAATCAATAAAAAAAATTTGAAGATACATTCAAATCCCTAAACTAAATCCATAGCTTTCAAGGAGAAATTCATCCGATCTGAACATACAAGAAAGAAAGAAGGAGAAAAGGAAGAAGAAATCCTCACAGTATTCGAATTGACCGAAGAGGAAACCGATTCTTCTTCTCCTTCTTCCAATTATCCAGTCGGATCGAGACGGAAAACCCTAGAATCGGCAAGACGAGTGAGATGTTTGTTTGTTGTCTTCTAGCTTGGTGGGTCTTGTGACCTGTGACTGCGAGAACTGACGACTAGGTAGTGAGTAGTGAGTGAGGAGTGGGGAGGAAAGAGGGACATTTTATTTATATCCAACTTTATGACATAATTACCCTCGTCCTTAAAGATTATTACAAAAGTATATTTTTTAGACATCTAGTGATGCACAGCACGATATATCCATAATCCATTTGGAAGTTAATGAGGTTATTGTTACTTTTGGGTGATCATATAAATCGTGCACTAGTTATATTATAATAAAAATATAGAAGAAAATTCTAAGAAGTTCATCTATGATGAGCCAAAAAAAAGGTTCATTTGATTTTGGCCCTCTATTGAAATAAAAAAATATACGAAATAAAAATGAACAATTAAGATTTGACGGACTCTTTTGGATTTATTATAGAAGGACTTGATTAAATATTACTGTAAAAATATATATACAGTTATATTCAAATATTGATTTTCAAAAATATTGATATTGATTTTTATACAGATGAGACTTGAGAAAATATAGTGTAAAATTAGGAAATATTAGTTGTTTGTTCATGTGGTCGGTAGGTAAGTAGGTTATTGTTGGTTGAAAATCAGACAGATATTTTGACACCTGCTCTGGAGTTGTGATCTGTTTGTATATTAGTTAATATTTACGGATATATAAAATCTTGAAGATTTAGATTTAGATTTGGATTTAGATTAGAATATTCGGTATGTATTTAACGATTTAGGTTGATTATTAAAATGTAATTAGGGATTAGTTAACAACGTAGCTGTTCAAAAGTCAGAAATAGTTGTTTATGCATGTGTTTGAGGCATCAAATCATCAATTATCAAACCAATTGTGAAGTGTCCATTGCTTACCATAATGATTAAATAAAATGACAGTTGATGAAGAGAAAGTACAGCGAAATATCATTTTTAGTTTTTATTAATATTATATTTATATATTTTTTAAAAAATTATTAAAGGGGATGTAGCTCAGATGGTAGAGCGCTCGCTTAGCATGCGAGAGGTACGGGGATCGATACCCTGCATCTCCATTTTATTTTATTAAATCTAGGTTTTAATTCCTTAGTATTATTTATTGGACGGTTTGACATTTGGACCTGTTGGCGTCAATGATACATCCGGCCCACTACCACCCGTCTATCATTTATAAGTGGACTAACTAATAACTATTAAAGGTGAGAACGGTCACAGTCGGTCCGAACGAAATCAAAAAAACAACGGAACATATGACAACGGAAATTTTGACACGATTAATAATAGTATCAATTTATTATTTTCCTTTGAAAACACGACACGGATGTACGAAAAGTAACTTAACATTAATGGTGGGCGTGGGTCGAGTTAAACTCAAACCCGAACATATCGAGTCCAAGTTCGGATGGATATTTTCGGTTATGAAACTCGATATGAAGAATTCGAATTTTTTTCATTCGATTTTTTCGGATTGAGTTCAGATAAGACCAAAACCAAACTCGACCGAAGAAATTTATATAAAAAACCTTAAAATATAAATAATCATATAAATAAAATTTGAATTTATATAAAAATTTTATAAAAATTTAATATACTCATTTTATAAAAATTTAATATACATATTTAATAAATTTTTTTCTTTTTTTTTAATTTAAACCTTAATATTATCATCTTCCTTCTCTTCGTCATCGTCGGATCCATCTTTACATTTGAGTTTTCTCATAATAATTATTTAAAATTTATTTGATCAAATTATTTAAAATTTATTTGATCAAATTATTTAAATAACATGGATTTTTATATAATTTTTTTTTAAAATATTAACCTCGAACCTGACCAAACCCGACCTCCAAATTGGATTCGGGTTCTATAATTTTATATGTTCTTGGGTTTTGATCCGAATCCGAACCCGATTTCAAAACTCAGGTTGAGGTTCACGACAGTATAGATCACCTAAACATACATACAAATTTAATGTCATAAAAGTTTAACATGGTATTAGAACACACAAAGATAGATAACCAACAGTAAAACGTATAAGTAAATGCTCTATCATTTTAAAATATAAAACATCCAAGTTCAAAGTTATAGACTTATAGCTAATGATGTTATTACATACAGAAGAAAATTACATACAGAAGAAAATCGAGATAATAATAGCTCGGTCAAAACTATTATGAAACAGTCACGTTAATAGCAGAAGAACCTTCAGAACTTCCAGCTCCTGTGAGGCATCATATAATGACCAGGGCTGTATCTGGCATCGTGAAAGCAAACCCAAAATACATCCTTCAAGTTTCAGTATTTCCGACGATCCCAAATGGGTTCTCTGAGGCTGTTAAAGATCATAGATTGAAGGACGCGATGGATTCAGAAATTGACACTTAACATTAATCATACTTGGAAGCTGGTGCCCCAAGAACCACACATGAACTTGCTATCATGTAAGTGGATCATTGAAACTGGTGAAATTGATCGTTTCAAGGTCCTCCTAGTAGCAAATGGATTAAGACTGGTTGATAGTATCAATATTACGAAGACATTTGCTGATCTTAAGCTTTGCGATAACATGGGGTTGAGAGCTCTGTCAATTTGACGTCTCTAATGTCTTCTTACACGGTGTACTGAAGGAGCACATTTTCATACCAACGGTCAAAAACATCCACAACACAAGATTGACATCCAACTATCTCAATTATGTTATGCAATTAAAATTAACTTAATTACAACAACCAATTATGTTATACAATTAAAATTAACTTAGTACGACATCCAAAAAAATCTATAGAATCCAATGATAGATATCAAAACGGTATATATAGCTCACTTACATATGACATATATGAAATGCGCCTTAAATAAATAACCCATTAGTTAGTTATAGTATTTTAATATAAATACATGTTGTAAGTCTATCTTTGGTCGACCACTTTCTTGGGTCTTAATCTAATCTCGTTAGATTCTCTCCGGTCATCGGTGCTCTCTGTCTTTCATCGTAATAAACCCATGACAGTGTGCAAGTTCATCGCTTTCGTGATTTTATACTTTCAATTGGATTCAAAGAATCACTTTCAGACTAATCTCATTTTTCATACTTAGAAGAAAGTATTATCTTGGCGGAATCATTGAGAGATTCCACAAAGAAATTATTATCGCAATTAGGGAAGGAATTTGCTGTTAAAGATATTGAGGATCTTAAATTCTTTCTTGGCATTCAAGTTAACAGACTAGGTGATGGATCACTCCTCTTATCTCAACATCAATACTTGGCAAATTTGTTACATTCAACATATATGGGGAATCTAAAACCTTCTACTTCTACTACTCCGATGGAACCCAAATGTTCTCTATACGATGACTCTCCAGAGTTGGAGGCAGCGGCGGCAAAATCATTTAGACAAATGGTCGGGTCTCTCCAATATTCGACCACGACCCAACCAGAAGATATCGCATTCACCGTCAACAAGGTCTCTCAATTTATGAGCAAATCAAGAAAGCGCAATTGACTTTGGAATTGAGGGTATTTTCCGATACCAATTGAGGGTATTTACCTACCCTTTCGAATCGAAGAAGTCATGAAGATCATATAATCTTAGGTAATAACCTTATCAATTGAAAGTAACCAAGCAACCAACCATGGTTTCTGTGATTCACGAAATAGGCGACGAAATTTATCGTAAGAATGATCGACGATGATCGGAGGAAGGAAGAAGATGAACAGTGACGACGCAAAGATGGGTGAAATTGGTTGTGTTATTTACCTTTGATTTGGGTGTTTATTTATACTAATTACACTCTGTTATTGCTAACTACTTTCCTAACTAAGTAATCGATTATTACTTTAACACGCCCCCCTCAACCGACGGGGACTCTCCGACGAGGTTGACTCGTAATCTTTGATATACATCTGGCTTTAGTGCTTTTGTTAGGATGTCAGCTCGCTGTAGCTTTCCAGAAATGTGTTTGACTTCTATCTCTCCTGCATTCGTCTTCTCCCGTACGAAATGTAAATCCATTGCTACGTGCCTGAGCTTTGTATGACAGATAGGATTGTTTGCCACAAATGTTGCCCCCTGATTATCACTTAGTAGTTTCATTGGTGTTTGAATTGCTACCCCAAGTTCCATAAGTAACAATTTTGTTTCCTGTAATTCTTCAACTGTGTTTGCTACTGCTCTGTATTCGGCTTCGGTGCTTGATCTGGCCACCGTGACCTGTTTGCGTGATGACCAGTTTACTAGAGTTTCTCCTAGGTATATCAACATTCCTGTTTGGCTCCTTCAATCGGTCGTGTCGCCCCCCCAATATGTGTCACTATAGCCGGTGAGGGTGAAGTTTGTTACTGCCTTCAGTGTTATCCCAAATGCTTGGGTTCCAGATAGGTAGCGTAGTATCTTTTTCAACGCAACCCAATGTAGTGGTTTTGGTGCTACCATAAACTGTGCTAACTTATTTACTGAAAATTGGATGTCCGACCGAGTTAACGTGAGGTATTGAAGTGATCCAATTATTCTTCGATATTCCGTGGATTGAGTAATAGGAGCTTCTTCTGAGAAGAGATCTTGTTGGGCTATCATCGGAGTAATTGACGGTTTTAGATCTGTCAAGTCGCAGCTTTCCAATAGATTCACCAAGTATTGTTGCTGGGACAGGAAGAGTGTTTTCTTGGTACGTCGGACCTGAATTCCAAGAAAGTATGATAACTCCCCTAATTCCCTTAGTGCAAATTCGTTTGCTAATTTTGTTGTGACTTCTTTTTTTTTTTTCTTTTGATGATCCCGTTATTACTATATCATCGACGTATGCGAATAGGAATATTGTTTCATTGTTTTGACCCCATATAAATAGTGATGGGTCCGCGAAACTTTCTTTGAATCCGATATCTGTTAAGAAATTTCGTAGTCTCCGGTACCACATCCAGGGTGACTGTTTCAATCCGTAGAGTGCTTTCTTGAGTAGGCACACTTGGGTAGGATGCTCCGGATCTTCAAAACCGGCTGGGTGTGTAACCACTATGCGTTCATCAATCTCCCCGTGAAGAAAAACGTTTGAAATGTCAATTTGTTTGAGTGCCCAATCTCTGCTAATTGCCAATGTGAGAACTAGTCGGACTGAAGTTGCCTTCACCACAGGGCTAAACGTATGTGTGTAGTCTGTTCCTTCGATCTGTCTCATTCCGTTGGCCACCCACCTAGCTTTGTATCGCTCGATGGAACCATCTTCGCGCTGCTTGATTTTAAAAATCCACTTTGTATTAATAACATTGTCCTCTGGTGACTTGTCTATCAATACCCAAGTTTGATTTTTCTTTAAAGCATTGTACTCCGACTCCATTGCCGATTTCCAGTTTTCATCTAGCATAGCTGTTTTTGGAGATCGTGGTATGTCGATGGCTTCTACCGACAGCGCGTATCGAGGGTTTGGCTTTACTATCCCTTTTGATGCTCTTGTGACCGACCGATTTCCGAGAATTTCTTCCCGTGCATTGTTTATTTGAATTTCTGATGACGTATTCTCTGTTGACGATGAGAATGTATTTGGGTATCCGGAACTTGTCGTGGAACCTGGCAGTGACTCTTCATCGGTTGCGCTTGTGTGCCCTTGATCAGATTCGTTGTGGGTTGACGTATTTGGACCCACTACCTCACCCAACGTTTCGTTGACCTCATTTGGGTTAGAATGAATTGATGCACTTGGATTCGCTCCCCTTTTATTCACTGATTCTTCTACTGATCGATTGCCCGATACCTCTTTCGAACTTGGTTCAGTTGGTTGATTTTGTCCGGTGACGATTGGATAGTTTTGAAAAATAGGGCAGTAGGTAGTTCGTTTCTTGATTTGTGAATTTGAAACAGATACATTTGCTTTTTCCTCCTCGCATAATGATTTATTTAGCGTGAAGTCTTCTCGTTGAAACGCACGTCTCTTGAGATGTACATCTTCCGGCCGACGGGATCGTAACACATATATACATCTTGATTGTGTGGATATCCTAAAAACACACATGGAATTGATTTTTGTGACAATTTGTTTTCCCTGTAACTGCGAAGACATGGGTAACATTTTGACCCAAATACTCGTAATTTCCGGTAATCCGGAGTTCGTTGGAAGAGAGCCTCATATGGCGACGTATTATTCAAAATTTTTGACGGATTCCTGTTATATATGTATGCTGTCGTTAATACTGCATAGTCCCAGTATACGACTGGTATACTGGCATATTGTAACATTGTGAGAGATGTATCTATCAGATGCCTGTGCCGCCTTTCGATCGAACCCATTTGTTGGTGACTGTATGGGGCTGAAAATCGATACCCAACTCCTGATTTTTCTAGACTCTGCAAGTTTTCTGAATTCCATAGCATTATCCGACTGGACCTCTTTGATCTGAGTTCCACATTGCCGTTCAGCATACTTTTGAAATTGTTGGAAGATCGTTCCTACTTCTGCTTTGCTTTTTAACGGGAACACCCAATTGTAATTGGTGGCGGCGTCTACGAAGTTGACGTAATAACGAAAACCTTCTGCCGACACGACCGGGGCTGGACCCCAAATATCCGTGAATATTAGATCTAGCGGAGCCGAGTAGATTGTACTGCTGGTTTTGTGCGGTAAGGAAGTTGATTTATTTGACAAGCACGAGTCACACATTGGTATATTTTTACATTCCGATGATTTTACATTTATTTTGTTTAATTTTTTCATTGACTGTTTATTCAGGTGTCCCAGTCTGGCATGCCAACGTTCGGCTGAAATCTTTTCGCACGTCAGTGCTTCTATTCTTCCTGAAGTCCTCATCGGTAGTTGATAGAGTCCTGCCTCTTCCTTACCTTATGCTATTATTTCTTTAGTTGTGATGTCGCGAATCCTTACCCTCTGTTTATCAAATTCGACAGAGACGGGTTTATCAAATTGGTGAATAGAAAGCAAATTCTTAGTAGTTTGAGGAACTATTAGTATATCCTCTAACTGAAACTCCTTTCCTTTGCAAATCAGTGTGCTTTTACCTGAACCTGTAATAGTCATTGGCTCCCCATTTGCTGCTACAATTTTTTCCGACCCCTTATAATTTTCTGAAAAATTAAGTAGCTTACCATTAGCCGTTATATGTGTAGTCGCTCCGGAATCCGGATACCACAGTGAGACGGCATTGGCTGAAGGAGCACTAGTACCAATTCCAATAGGAATTAACTTTTTGTTGTGAGTAGGTGGAAACTTTGTGAAGTTTACTCTGTTATAGCAATTCAGAGCACCATGTCCTTTGCGAGAGCATATCTGACACGGTGAAGTTTTATTGTTGTAGCTCCTATCCTCGTTCTTGTTGAATTTGGTTACAGCATTTGCTTCAAGACTTTGAGTTTGTTCATCTTGAAGTTCTTGGTCCATTAGAAGTTGTTGGAATTGATTAAATGTCATGGAGTGATCGAATCGTGTTGAAATGGAGGTCACGAAGGCTTTATACTCCGCACCTAGTCCTCCGAGTGCGATGAGTATTATCTGTGAGTCACGGAGCTTCTCGCCGGCCGCCGCCAATCTATCTTTAGCAATTGCAATATGTTTAATATATTGCGTCATAGTCATGTTTCCTTTTCTCACGGTCTGTAATTTCATTCGTAGATGCAGAAGTCGAGTCTCTGAGTCTGACGAGTGAGTTTGCCGGAGAGATTCCCACACCTCGTGCGAGGTGGTCAGAGCCGCTACTTGAGGTAGAATCGCCGGAGACATCGCGGACAGCATCCAGTTCAAGATGATCTGGTCTTGCTGTTCTTCAGATGATCCTTCGACGATGTCGATCTTCCCTTCTGCGTAGTCCATTAGCCGATAGCCTCGGAGCAATGCCGAGAACTGGGCACGTCAGCTGAAGTAGTTATCCTCCTCTAGCGTTACACATTTGAGTTGTTTAATCATAACAACTTTTCCAGGCGACTGATTCGCGCGTGAAGCAACGATTTCCCCTTGTGCTCCGTTCATCGTCTTCTGCGCAGCGGAATGGGATTGCGTTCGTCGTTTGTCATTAACAGAGGAAGCCGATCGCGTTCGTCGTCGGAAGATCGATTTGCGGGAATGGAAACCCGGACCTCGATCAGAGATGACGACGGAGTGAGGAAACCCGGAATGGGATTGAGTTCGTCGTTCGTTGTTAATGGAGAAATCCGATTGCGTTCGTCGTCGGAAGATCGATTTGCAGGAATGGAAACCCGGACCTTGATCAGAGATGACGACGGAGTGAGGAAACCCGGAATGGGATCGCACGGCGGAGTGAGGAAACGCGTTCGGTCAGAGATGACGGCGACGACGTGGAACTCCCCGGATTTATTAAGCAAATGATACCATATCGAAAGAATGATCGACGATGATCGGAGGAAGGAAGAAGATGAACAGTGACGACACAAAGATGGGTGAAATTGGTTGTGTTATTTACCTTTGATTTGGGTGTTTATTTATACTAATTACACTCTGTTATTGCTAACTACTTTCCTAACTAACTAATCGAATATTACTTTAACAAAATTAAGCAACCATGACTTTAATTTGTGACAATTTGGGAGCTAATTATTTAGAAAGAATGTGACGATCTCATACCACTTTGTGCAAGAACAGATCACAACATAATCCCTTGTTATAGAACATGTTCGTTCAGAGAATCAACCGACAGATATCATCACCATGCCTCTACCAATCACTTCAGACAAACTAGAAAAATCCATTAACGAAAAAGAAACATTCATATTATTATAGAATCATCTTCAAATATTATTTCAAACCGATAAAATCTTGAAATAAATAAAAATTACCGACTAAATTGGTCCCTTCAAAAAAAAAAGATGACGGCAGAGGAAGCCATGATTTTCTTCTTAAAAAAATACAAAAACAGAATTTTGCAAACAAGATTTGATGTATTCCTAAGATCCCCAAATCACAAACCATTGAAATAATAGTACAATTTTAAAACCACAGACATACTACCATTCAAATCTCAAACCAGACATTTAGCAATTGACATTAAAATGAAGTTCCAAATCAATCATCCATACAGATTTTTTTTACAGTACTGCCACACTTCAAGTAAAATCTTCTTCGTGATTATCCTGCAAAGGTTACAATTAGTGAGACGAGCAAGCAAGCAAGCAAGCATATGCTTCAACCTAAAAATGTTTCTATATATTTTATACACGAAACCCCAGAAAAAACCAACACCTAACCTGGTCACAATTCCAGAGGGTAAGATTGTCCCTGAGAAGCTGCATGATGAGCGTGCTGTCCTTGTAAGAATCCTCCCCAAGACTATCCAGCTCAGAAATAGCCTCTTCAAATGCCTGCAATGATAACATAATGAGGGATTGTGGTATCCATGGATGGGAATCGAACCTCCAAACCAACCTTTTGTATCCATGGACGGGATCACGATCAGAGTTGTGGCGTGTATGATTAAAAAAGTATAATGGATAAAATACAAGATGTGAATATGAAAAAACTGCATCAGGGAAAATCAATGGAAAACCGATACTGACCTGTTTTGCCATAGAAACAGCCTGATCTGGTGAATTGAGTATCTCGTAGTAATATACGGAGAAATTGAGAGCCAACCCAAGTCTAATAGGGTGAGTGGGTGGAAGATCAGATTCTGCAATAAGCTACATAGAAAGAAACACAGAAATTGTAAGCACACAACTCAACTACTCTATTTTCCATTATGGCCAATCATAACATTCAATCAATTTTAATACAATCTATTGAACAAAACCCATTAATTATCAGTGATTAAGAAGAAAACACAAAATCTAAAGTTCCAGCTAGGTACATGAAAAAGCAACTCAAAACCTCTCTCCATGGCAGATCCAAATACAGTCCAAATTCTAGATAAAATAAAGTTTAAATCATTACCTGCGCTGCCTTGTACGCCTCCATGGTGTTGTCTGCCTCTTGATCTTTCTCTTTGCTAACCTTAAACTCGGCAAGATAGCGATGATAATCCCCCTTCATCTTCATGTAAAAGACCTTAGCCTCACTATTGGCAGCCGACGGGATCAGATGTTTCTGCAACATCTGTAAGATCCCTTCACAGACCGAACTCAACTCGGCCTCGATCTTGGCCCGGTAATCTTTGACGTGATTCACGTGATCTTCATTCTTACGGCTCTCCTCTTTTATCTCGATCGATGAAACTATTCTCCACGCCGCACGACGAGATCCGACGAGATTCTTATACGCAACGGAAAAGAGATTACGCTCTTCCATAGTAAGTTCACCGACAGATGGGACATCGCAGACAAGCTTCTCCATGTACTCCGCCATCTCGTCATACCTTTCGGCTTGCTCTGCGACCTTCGCAAGGTACACGAACTGTTCACGTGTTAGGGTTTGGGGTTGGGTCTCCATTGGGGATGAAGAGGAGAAGGAAGATGCGGGGTGAGTGAGCTGATTTACTTCAATTTGGGGATTGTGGTGGGGGTGACCTTATATGGTCGGGACGATAGGACGTCTAGACGTTAAACTGAGATAAAAAAGTTTGTATTTTTTTCCTCCTTTACTCACCGCGAAATAGAATAAACTACCTTTGACCCTTCTTATCTTTCTTATTATTGATTGGATCTGACGTGTTTGTCATAGAATAACAGCTGTTCTTCCTACCAGACAATTAAATATAGATATTTTAATCGTTGACACTTGACAATTTGTGACATGGGCACCACGTCGGAGTAGTGTGGTGGTTTAAAGGCTGAACTTAACACTATCCTAATCCATCGGGGTTAGCACTTTAGAAGTTAGAACCATTAATGCTGACCGGTCAGTTAAAGTTAGGGGTCATCGTCTAATTTCTATGACCATATAAAAAATAGTCCAGGTTAAATTTGAAAGATACAACAATCAGAAGATAGAAAAAGGTCTTGTTATTGGTTACTGACTTACAAGTAGAGTGTCAAACGAGCCGAGCTTTTGCTTATAGAGTCAGGCTCAGGCTTGTCGAGTCTGGTTTGGTTGAGCTCGACTCGTTAAGCTAAACGAGCTTGAAGATCGGGCTTTATTTGACACCCTACCTACAAGTCGAGGATTAACAAATTTTATTTATTTACTTTTATTTATTCATTTATGACGGTACCCCCAATTCATCAGTCCAGGCCCACAAAGGAGCCCAGAAGCAAGGCCCAACAAGGTGAACGAAAGAGGAAGGCCCAAGTTGCCTCACGGACATTCGCCCGACTGGGTGGACCGGGGCAGACCTGTCGGCCGGAACAGTCAATCCTCCAAGGGTTGCGTCCCAAGTATGTCGGATCTGTTAAACCGGATCCTAGTCCGAAAGCATAGGGTCCAGCGTCCGATAGGAAATTGTATAAATACCCCTAGGGGTGAAGTGTAAAGGGGGGAGATTTACTTGTAATATACTTGTAAGATACTTGTGATTATACGGGAATAGAGATCAGTCACCTTTTCAGAGGGACGCGATCAGTGATGAACCTGACGTGAATCGAACACGTGAAATGGATTCAGAGCAGCCGGAGCGGGTAATTCGGATAGAGGAAAACTTAGAAGACTCGGCGGCAGAGGCGCGCAGGAATCGGCTGCCAATAGTTCCTCTTGAAAATCAAGGTGCGGGCGAACCGGTGCACTTGGAAGAGAATATCGAAGAAGCGCCCTATCACCCTCAGCAGCAAACGTGTGAGGACCCTCGGCTATTTGTAGAGTCAATACCAGAGGATGGTATTTCTGCAAGTTGGTCGGAGCAAAGCCGGTCAAGATCACCGGAGCAACACAGGGGTGACCAGAGGGAGTATGGGAGAACATTTCCCATGCCACGGGAATCAAGGGAGAGTCAACTCCTAGCAGTCATCGCGGATTTGCAAAATAATCAAAGGCAACTTCAAAAGCAAATTATAAATATGAATATACACGAAAACATGCCCGTACGGCCGTCAGTTGGTTATCTGGACCAACAGACGCCAACGGATAGTGAAGAGGCTCTAGCACGACATCTTTTAGTGGAAGGATACCCGATGGGGTGGAGAGCCCCAAAAATGACGTCATATGATGGTACGACGGATCCGGAAGATCATGTTCATTCATTCCGTATGGAAATGGAGGACACTACAGGGCGAAGAGACATTTGGTGTCGCATGTGTTAGAAGAACATTGAAAGGAGAAGCAGTGGGATGATACAGAAACCTTCCTGTGGGAAGCATTAATTCATTCAAAGACTTGGAAAAAACGTTCAAAGTTGCCTTCGGGCATAAAGTAAGGCGCAAGGGTTTAAATACAACTTTGTTAACAGTTGTACAGGGAGACCGAGAGTCAACACGAGAATATATGGATCGGTTCGCGGTAGCAGTTCAAAAAGTTGTTTGTTCAGAAGAATGAGTCCTGATGGCACTAGTTGATGGATTAAGACCAACTAAATTTTCAGGGGATTTAGTACGAGATCTTCCATCAACGTTCGCAGAAGCTATGGAAATATCGTATAAAGAGTCAAACGTGGAGGACTACCACGAGGCAAAATATAAACAGATACGTCAAAGACCGAAAGGCCAATACGATCAGAATATACAGCAAAAGCAGCCAAGGCTGGAAACCCGACCACAAAACAAAGAGGTACCAGAGGGTAACGCAAGAGGGGCCACTTTCCCAAGGGAAAGTTTCATTAATTATGGTCCGCCAAGAGTCACTCCATTTCCAAACCGACAGATATTTTTAGCACTAAGAGAGGATAGGATGCTTCCAGAGCCGCGTCCAATGCGTACGGAAACAGCGATTAATCGAAATCCACACTTGTATTGTGAATATCATGAGGACATAGGACATACTACGGCCGAGTGTTGGATTTTGGCAAGGGAACTAGAGAAAATACAGGGACGGCAAGGTTCACTACCCGTACGGCAAAGGCTACCTTCTCCCCCACCGCGACAGGCAGCACCGGCACCTACAGGACTATAGGGATGTCGGGACGTCAGGACATCAGGACCGTATGGACGATCAGGAAGGAAGGAATATAGGAGAAATATTAGCAATATCAGGAGGAGAGGCAGCCAGAGGAGGAACAGGATTCGAAGGAAAAAGATATAAACAGGATCTTAGTCGGACGGATGGAATAAAAAAAATCAAAGCTTGGGAGGATATTCGTTTTTCAAATGAAGATCTGACAGGAATCACGGTTTCACATCATGACCCGTTGGTTATAACACCTATTGTACAAAGGGGGGATAAGCAAAGAATTAGATTAAACAGAGTGCTAGTGGATACAGGGGCTTCAGTGGATGTGCTGTATTGGAGTGCATTTGATCAACTGGGTTTTTGCAGGGCAGATTTAGGTCCGTGCGGCACACCGATTACAGGATTTGGCCAAGGAGAAGTCCAAATACTAGGGACAATAGATATCCCGGTAACATTGGGAAAGTTTGCGCAGGAAACAACAGTGATAGTAAAATTTTCGATGGTGCCATTTTCGTCCGGATACAACGCAATATTAGGCAGGATAGCATTACATGAATTTGGGGCGGTAACATCATCTCTGCACCAATGTTTAAAATTTCCATCGGAAGCAGGGATATGCACAGTTAAGGGATCGCAAAAGAAAGCAAGAGAATGTTATATAAATTCGACGGGGCAAGTAATGACTGCAGCAGGGGGAAAAAATAAACTCCCGCATACAATCAGGGAGGAACGCCCAAAACTCGAGCCTGTTTCAGACACAGTTGCGATGGAACTAAGTGGTGTCAATGTACAAATAGGTGTCGACCTCCTGCAAGAAATAAAAAATGGTATCGTAAAACTACTCAAAGAGAACGATGACTTGTTCGCTAAGGATGTAGCAGAACTTAAAGGGATCGAACAGAGCCTTACGGAACACAGATTAGCGGTAGGAAAGCACGTGTGATCAGTGAGGCAGAAAATGAGGCCGTTGAGAGGAGACAGGAAAGAGGCGGCGGCGGAGGAAGTACGAAAACTTATTGAGGCAAATTTCATTCGGCCAGTGAAATACCCGGAATGGTTGTCAAACGTAGTAATGGTAAAAAAAGCAGATGGAGAATGTGTGTAGATTTCACAAATGTAAATAAAGCTTGCCCTAAGGATTCGTATCCACTTCCATCGGTAGACCATTTAGTAGACCAAGCGTCGGGGTGTGAATTGCTCAGTTTCATGGATGCGCACTCAGGTTGTAATCAGATACCTATGGCTAGGGAGGATGAGGAAAAGACATCTTTTATATCAGAAACAGGTACCTTTTGTTTTAAAGTAATGCCTTTCAGATTACGTAACGCAGGAGCAACATTCCAGAGGGCTATGGACCAAATATTTAAGCATCAAATCGGGAGGAACCTTGAAGTGTATGTGGATGATATTCTAGTTCGTTCCAAAACAGTTGCAGAGCACTTGGCAGACCTAAAGGAAACTTTTGATAATATCAGGAAAGCAGGTTTAAGATTAAAGGCAAAAAAATGCTCCTTCGGGGTCACCGAAGGGCATTTTTTGGGTTTCAAAATAACTCCTAGCGGGATAAAGGCCCGTACGGAAAAAAATAGAGGCAATAATGACAATGACCCCGCCGAAGATAATAAAAGTGGTCCAGAAACTTAATGGAAAAGTAAACGCATTGAGTAGATTTTTAGCAAGGGGAGCAGACACGTTACAGCCTTTATTCAAATTAATAAAATCATCAAGTCCAAAAATGACATAGACGGAGGAGTGCGAGGAAGCGTTTCAAAGACTTAAGGAACAATTAAGGAATCTTTCAACTCTGCAGCCATGCACCATTCCCAGGGGAACCATTAAAATTGTACATAGCCGCGTCCGATAATGCTACTAGTGTAGTTTTAATGACTGAAAGGGATGGCACACAACGGCCAATTTATTACTACTCCCGCACTTTACAGGGGGCAGAGAAGAGGTATCCACAAATTGAGAAGTTGGGGTTAGCAGTAGTAACAACGGCAAGAAGGCTAAAACCTTACTTTCAGGCACACCCAATAACCATTCCGACGGAATTTCCACTGTTGCAGTTGTTACATAAACCAGATGTGTCGGGCAGATTAACAAAATGGGTTGTAGAGTTAAGTGAATTTTATATAAGTATAGTACCAGCGAAAGCGATCAAAGGGTAAGCGGTTGCTGATTTCTTGGCAGAATTTACACCAAACGTAGAAGAGTCTGAGGGTTGGTGGATCATCCACATTGATGGGTCAGCGAGCAATTCTGGATGTGGAGCAGGCATAACAATCCAAACCCCAACAAAAGAAAAAGTGGAGCATGCAATAAATTTCGATTTTAAAACAACAAACAATGAAGCAGAGTACGAGGCACTATTGGCAGGGGCACGGCTGGGAAAAGCATTAGGTGCTAGACGAGCAAAATTCCTTACGGATTCGCGATTAGTGGCAAACCAAGTTAACGGGGAATTTGTATCAAAAGAAGAAGGGATGTGTCGGTACACAGAAACGGCACGCAACATGATGCAATTTTTCACAGAGTGGAAACTACATCACATAAGCCGTACGGATAATAAGGAAGCGGACATTTTAGCAAGGTTGGGCGCATCTCCAAATGTGCCGAGGGGACGATGGATCCGAGTGGAACAACAAGAGGCACCTTCAATAGCAAAAATTGTGGGAAGTAAAATTCTAACACTAGCAGTAGAAAAAGATTGGAAAACACCGATAAAAAATTACATTACAAAGGGAATAATCCCGACGGATGCGATGGAAGAAAGGAAACTGAAGAACAAGGCAGCCTGGTTTACAGTAGTAGGGGATACTCTTTTCCGTAGGGCAGTAGAAGATAGCATTCCCTTACGGATTTGCGTAACACGCGAAAAAGGAAAAGAAATACTAACAAGCGCACATAAGGGAGCGTGCGACCCACACCAGGGGCAAAAATGCTGGGAAAGCAGGTAACAAGACAGGGCTACTATTGGCCACAAATAAATAGAGACTCTGAGGAACTGGTAAGAAGTTGCAATGAGTGCCAAAGACATGCGAATATCCAGAGAAGGTCATCCAGCATAATGAATCCAGTTACCACACCAGTGCCATTTGCCCGATGGGGATTGGACATCGTAGGGCCTTTCCCAGTAGCATCAAGGGGTCGGAAATTTTTATTTGTTGCGGTCGACTACTTCACCAAGTGGGCCGAGGCTGAGCCAACAAGCACAATATCAGAACATAATGTCATTCAGTTCATCTTCAGGAATATCATCTGCAGATTCGGGGTCCCGTTACAAATAATAACAGATAATGGAACGCAGTTTACAGGGAAGAAAGTGAAGAAATTTTGTGAAGATAGTAGTATAAAAATGAGTTTTGCTCCGGTATATCATCCACAGGCAAACGGGCAAGTCGAAGTTACAAACCGGACAATAACATCTATACTTAAAAGAAAAGTAGGAGACAACCCAGGAACATGGGCGGATTTAATACCAGAAACAATGTGGGCGTACAGAACAATCGTACGTACGCCGATGGGACATCCACCATTTACTTTAGCATTTGGAATAGATCGATGCAGTGGCCCCAGCAGAAGTGGTGTGGCCAACAACAAGGATAACAAATTTTGATCCAAAAGATAATAATTTGGCCATCTTACTAGTCAGAGAAAGGTGTGAGGAGTTGAGAGAAATCGCAGCAATAAGAGATTTGACTTACAAAAGGAGGACAGCACGATACCATAATCAAAAAGTAAACGAAAAGAAAATAAACTTAGGAGACTTGGTATTAAGGAATGGAAGAATCACTGGGCTAGACCAACAAACTAAGGGAAAGTTATCTCCAAAGTGGGAAGGGACGTACGTAGTCGTCGAGAAAGTCCGTCTGGGAATTTACAAGTTAGCATTCGAGGATGGTCAGAAAATAGAAAGAACTTGGCACTCGGACAATTTATCAAAATATTTTTAATAAAAGTGTATATGTGAACAAAGTTTTATTTAAAAAAAGAAGTTATTTTACTAAAACAAGGCCTCCCGCCAAAGCCTTAGGGCAATAAGGCCGTAAGGAATACCAATGAAAGTAAGTCAAAAAGCGCGGATAGGGTAAAAGGTGTCTTTGGACAATTATAATTACAGCAAGAAGACATGTATTAGCAAGGAAACAAGGACGAAGAAAGGCGAAAGGAAAGTAAAAAGCAAAAGTACGTAATAAAAATTCAAAGTACGGAAGCAAAATGTATGTTTTAATTGTTTTTTTTAAAAAAAAATTATAAAGTCTCGGGCTACTGGTTTTCTTCACCCGACAACTCGGAGAGAGTCTTGGGCCAGGCAGGATGTTCCGTAGGGATTTCAGTCGTTTTCCACTGCTCCCACATCGGTGGGTTAATAGAAACAACGGTGGACTCGTATTCAGGGCTCCGAAGATTCACCATGTCACGCCCATGAATCATGCCTTCAACAAAATTCTTGAAGCAGGCACGCTTGTTCCGTTCGGTCATATTCTTGGCGCGTTCGGTGAATTTCACCTTGGCACGGGAGATGTCCTCTTCCATGGACGCAACCCGGACGGCCTTTTCGTCCCTCTCTGCCCTAAGGGACTCGATCTCCACCCTAAGGGACTCGATCTCAGCATTCTTCAAAGTAAATGCCTTGGTCAAGCGAGTAACCTCGTCCAAAGCATCATTGAGCTCACGCGTCCGTTGTATCCCCCTCTTCTGTCGATGACGCTTCATAGCCACAGTTTGAAGAGCCCGGATGTAGCACGCTTCATCAATATCATCAATAGCAGTCTTTTCCAGGGTCATCCAGTCGGCCTCCTTTTCGATCGAGGAATCCAATCGGCCGAACGCCTGTTCATAGATCCCAGCAATCCGGGGGGCTTGCATGTGTTCGGTCACAATCAGGCGATCTCCAAGATTGTGGCTACTAGCAACCGCATCATCAGAGAAGTGGATGTACTTTGTGACATCGCCAGAAAGAGCGTTAGAGGAATCACCAGCGTTAGAAACCATTTCCGTACGGGCCCTCTTGCCACTTCGCTGCGATTCGGATCGTGCAAACAAGCCCGACAAACCTCCTTCGTCAGGTTCGCCTGAAAAAGAAAGGAAAAATTAACAAAGTTGAATGTAAATTACCAGAGGAGACGAGATGCGGGTGAGTAGATTTCCAAGTCCCGGTCATCAAACTAGAATAGTCGATGGGACTCGAACGAACAGATAGGAGGCGGGAGTACACATCATGTTCCTCCGGAGAAAGCTCCCCTACGGAAAGGCTCCCAGCATTAAAGGAGGAGGTGTTTACCCACTTGGAAGGGACTCCTGACAATCCTACGAACTTGCTCTTTACAAAGAAATAGCGGCTTTTCCACCGATGCGAACGATCGGGATAAGAATCGAGAAGTTTATGTCTTATTCTAGAGGAAACCAATAGCCGTGCAGAATTGGGCCGAGAGATAGAGAAAAACAAACGAAAAACACGTTCGAAGGGCTTCAAGTGTAGTTCATGACACAAGCGCTCGAACGAAACAACACGGTCGAGACTAGAGGGGGAAAGCTGGGAAATGGCAACACCAGTATATGACAGAAAAGACAAGAGAAAGGGGGAGGCGGGAAGCCGAAGCCCTAAGTCCTCAAAACCCGAGTAAAGGGTAGTATATCCGTCGGGAGGCAAAGAGGCAGGAGCATCTTTGGGGATCTCAAGATGAGCTATCGCTACAGAGGGAGCGATCACCTGGAAATGACGACGGGCTTGCCGCCTACTGAGAATGGAAGGAGGATCTTCAGAGGAAGTTAGAGAGTTACCGTTGAAATCGGAAATGTCATCTAGGAAGGAAGTGAGATCGGCCATGGGAGAAGATGCGGCGATCAGCGGAAGAGAAACCCTACTGATAGAAAAAAAAGTGAGAATGAGTGAAAGTGGAAAGAGAATATATATAGAAGAATTTTTGGCGGGAAATCAAAAATATTTCCAAAAAATAAAATTTCATACCCAAAGGACGGATGGACCGTACGGAAGGGTAAGTGCATTTTTGTCCAGGTGTAGTCAGTTCGAATACTCGAAGAAGGTGAGGCAGAATGGCCGTAGGGAAGGAACCTGGAGGAAGGCAACCATAGAAGAATTTTCGGTGGGAAATCAAAAGTATTCCTAGAAGATAAAATTTCATACCCAAGGGCCGGATGGGCCGCACGGTACAGCAAGTGTATTTTTGACCAGGGGTCAGCTCGGATATTTGAGGGAAGTTGGGCAAAATGGCCGTAGAAAAGATACCTGAAGGGAAGCAACCATATATATAAAAAAACTAGTCCTATCAGAGTAAGTGACACAAGACCCTAAGGAAAAATAGCAGAAGGAATACCTGCTCAAATTGCTCATAGGGGAATCAGACGTGGGGAACCTGCTAGTCGTAGGGTCCGAAGGAAATAATAACACAGTCGAAAATTGGAAGGAGTTGCCAGATCCCTGATCATCAAGTAGTTACATTCGATAAACAAAAAAAACCACTCGAAGGAAGAGGAAATTGTTAAGAATAAAAATTACATCAGTACGTAAGATAAACAGAAACGAGTTTGTAGGAGTCATAGGAACAACTGCAGGGAACAAAGGAAACATTCAAATACATAATAGAAAGAGGGACACAGGCCCCCCCCCCCAAAAAAGAACAACACATTAAAGAATCCCGTCAAGGCGGACCGCGAGAGAGGAAGTAACGTAGGTCGCCTGGAGGAGGGCCCGAGCGTCCGGCGCGCGGTCCACGTCCCCGACGACGACGAGCTGCAGGTGCGGTGGAACGCTCAGTTGTAGAAAACTCAGTAGCAGCAGGTGCAGGGACCCCGTGGGGGGGGAGCAGTTACGGGAGTCGCGTTAAAGACAGCAGAAGGGACAGGAGGCCCGGACGGAGCACCAGGGGCAGGTCGACGGTTGCTGGGAGCAGTTGCCATTGCTGGAACAACAATACCGGTTCCATTGGAGACTTGCCAAAGAGCGCGAATACGATGCTGGACTTCCAAAACCAGTTGAGACAAACGAGGATTACCCACAGCAAAATCTTCGATATCACAAAGGTATTGAAGAAGATCATCTGGCCAAACACCTCGCTGACGTGCCAACTCATATCCCAGTTCCTCCAGCAGATCATCAAGAAAAGACATGATAAATGAGGGGGAAATGAATGGAATAAAGGAAAACAATCTATTTATAGGAGGGGGGAGTACTGATGGTACCCCCAATTCATCAGGCCAGGCCCACAAAGGAACCCAGAAGCAGGGCCCAACAAGGTGAACGAAAGAGGAAGACCCAAATTGCCTCACAGGCATTCGCCCGACCGGGCGGACCGGGGCAGACCTGTCGGCCGGAACAGTCAATCCTCCAAGGGTTGCGTCCCAAGTATGTCGGATCTGTTAAACCGGATCCTAGTCCGAAAGCATAGGGTCTAGCGTCCGATAGGAAATTGTATAAATACCCCTAGGGGTGAAGTGTAAAGGGGGAAGATTTACTTGTAATATGTTTGTAAGATACTTGTGATTATACGGGAATAAAGATCAGTCACCTTTTCAGAGAGACGCGATCAATTTAATTGTTTTCTTCTGTTAATTATTGTTATTTGTAATCTCTTTATTTTATTTTATTTTATTTTATTTTATTTTATTTTATTTTAATCTAAATCATGTTTAAAAAATATTAATGCTAACCTCGAATGACATTTCCGTTTTTTAGTCCAATTTTTATAATAAGATATTTTGTAGGATATTGTTAAATCTACCATTCATATCAAATCATAAGTTGATCAATCTTTTATCTAAAGAAAAACAAACGATCTAGTCCTTTTATAACAAACCTAACAACTAACAACCAGTCGGTCAGTGAAGTGTAAAGCCCTAAAATCCTAAAACCCTAAAGTGAAAACCCAACACACTCTCCGACCAAGTCTAAAATGAAGCTCTGTTTTGCCGTTCGCACTCCTCCAAACCTACTCGTTTCTTTTCGTCGTTCGTCTCATCTTCTTCCTCTCTCCGCACGGTTGAGCAAAATCCCATTTTCCCGATGCATCTCAGGTAAACCTGTAAAGCAAATATAAACTTAAAATCCATAAAATCGTCGCGCGATCAGACGAAAACTGTGTATCTTGTTTTTTTTTTGCTAGGGCTGCGGTGTTCTAGAAGATGCTTGCGGAGATATTCCATGACTTCCGATGAGGAAGAGGTGGAGGAAGAGAGGATCGTTGAGTACGGTGGAGTAGACAAGAGGCTTGTTTTGGAAGATGACGAGCATGGTGATATTATTTCTGACAGTGAACTGAATTTCAATAATTTCATTATGGATTTTCTCCGCAATGCAGATCTAAAGGTACCCCCATTTTTTTCCTTTATTGTTCTTGCATTGTTTATAATTTTCGCAAGTTTGGTTATTGTGTATTTTGATTCAAAAATTGTAATTCATAAGTTCATTCTTCATAGTCTATAGCAAGGTTTCCTATGCGTTCATGCGATGGCATTTTAAGCATATAAGTATATGCGTACGCGCATATACGTAAATATGCGACATGTTATATTTATATGTATTTTTTATAAATACCCCTGATATTTCCATAATATATGAATAATATAATATAGCAAATAGTGTTCCAATGATCCAATAAAGTTTAAAAGTCTAAATAGTAAATAGAAATTGCATAACAAAGTCTAAAACTATATAATTAAGATTAAGTGATTAACAATAGTCTAAGCCCAAGGACTCTAAGGTCTAAGGAGCTTGCTCAACATCCTCTTCTAAGGACGGGAAGAAGGGGAGTGCTGGCCGACGGGAATCGTTGGTTTTTTATTTATTTTGGGTTTGGGTTTTTTTTTAATTTAGGGTTTTGGGTTTTTTTAATTTAGGGTTTTGGGTTTTTTTTTAAATAAGTAACGGGTAATTGGGTTTTACCCGGCATGACCCGTAGGCCCGCCCCGCCCCAGACCCGAAACGCATAGAACACCTATGCGAGGGTCTGGAATTGCGCATGGACGTTTATGCGACGCATAAACGTCGCATAGGAAACCCTGGTCTATAGTAGTGTGTAACTGATTTGTGCTTATAATATGATTCATAATTTGAGATAACAACCAATCTAGGGCACAGTCCTTCATTTTATTAAATGAAAAACTCAAATGCATCAAAAAAGAAGAAGATAACAACCAGTTTTTTGATAAAAGGGAAAATTCCATTAGATATAATAGATAAGGAAATCAAGTATATATTACAATAATATAATATAAGATGTTGGGAAATGAGCTAGGCCAAGTAGGTATAGTTTTCTCCTCAGTAGTCAGTCCTATTGACATTTGATTTCTTGAATCTCCCTGCTTCAAAGAAGATGTTCACTTCTCTGATTGTCTCCTTCACTATCTATAGTCTAATGCAGCTTGTGCCTTGTATCTCTTAGTCCAAATATGTCAAATTATAAGAGTAAGAATAAATGAATAAAACAAAAAGTGTAAGAAGAGAAATGTTAGTATCGGTGGGATTGTAGGAGGCGTCAGCGATAAGAGCCTGAAGAGGTGGAGCGGGTTGAAAGGCAAGAGTTGTACTCATAAAAAGAACCTTAAGAGTTATACATGACCCCTAATAAATACCATTGTCATTAAGTTCTTCTTTTCTCCTACTATAGGCATTTGTTGGTTGTATTTTCTTTCTAGATTATGGGTGATGGACGATGATTGCTGGAAGTTATGAAGTAGGGGTTCGATATGTAAAGTTGCTAATAGAAGGAAACAGGCAGAAATTTAAAAAGTTGATAAAGATGTTTTAGCAAAAGGAATGAAAGTTTTTGCTCTTATTAGATAGGTGTATATATATACTTGATAATGATATATAACCTCCCAAGCTTTAAAAACCGACGGTTAACCGGCTGACCGGTAAAAAATCCAAAACCGGTAGCCGGTTAGTTGGAACAGGTTTGTGGATCGGCGGGGTCGGGTATGACCCGTACCCGGCCCATTTTTTAAAATTGAGTGGGGTTGGTTTTACAAAGGAATATCACAACTAATATTAATAATCAAAACCACAACTCATGCATTTGTCAATGTTATAAGAGTTTTAAACTTTGAAGTATGTCTACTCTCTCCCAAGCTTTCCTATGCGGCTGCTTAATCGTACTTGAGCTGTTATGCAGTTTCATACCACCCACATAAAATAAAGTATGCGGCTTTTTAATCGAATCCGGGTCTGGATCCGATTAACCCACTCGATTACCCATGTAAAAAAATGAAAATAGGGTAAAAAAATAAATTTTATTTTTTTGCCTCTCCCCTATCCCAGTATCCCCTAAATAGGTAAAAACTTACTTTGTTTAGAACCTTAAATTATATTTGCTTACAATGCTTAAATTGTGTTTTTAGTTGGTACTTTGTTGACAATTGGAACTCATTACTCATTTATTTTAAAATTAGAGGTGTATACCTTTAATTAGGTATTTATAATGTATATTTTGTATTGTATATCTTTGATGTATAATAATATTTTTTTTAAATACCAAAAAAACTCCGCATAATTCCGATTAAGGTAGCATATACATGTTTGCGGAAATGTCAATCGCATAATGGCATACACGCATAGGAAACCTTGCTCTCTCCAAAATGATGAGTTTTTTTGTGGATGCTAGGTGCTATAGGTATCTATGCTTCACATATCTTCCTCTCATTTCAAGTGTCAAGTATAGAGTCTTCACTCTTCATTAATCCAAATTTTTGCCACTCATCTAACCATGAAAACATTTGTAAATGCCTTGATACTGCTCCCCATTTTCTTTTTCCAAGATCGGAAATCACCATTCATGCTATTGCTCTCCACTTTACACCAAATCAAAGTAATAAACACTTGTAGTGAGTAGTAATTAACACATGTTTTTTGTGGTTTTGACTTTTGTGTTAGATCTTAATTGACGTGTTTTTATATAAATTGTCTGCTGATAGTAAAGGCAATTTAGAATACCATTTTATTTTCTGGTGCAGATTGGAGCTGGAGAGACTTACTCCATTTTCGTTTACGCAAGCAGTGCCTTCCTTGCCTTGTTGTTATCATCAGCTATAGTCGGCGCACTAGACAGTGTTCCTCTGGTATGTGTATGCCTTTATTTTCGTCTATGCTAAATTGCTAACAGTCATCTGTGTTTTTTTGCAAAATCACAAATTTTCCAATTTTAGCTTCCTAAAATTATGGAAGTTATTGGTTTTGGCTTCTCCATCTGGTTCAGCTATCGATATCTGATCTTCAAGGTGGTCTATCATAAATCATAAATCTCCATCTGATATTTTTTGACAAGCTAATATCTGATTTCAGTAATATCTGTATACTTGCAGAAAAACAGAGATGAGCTAATAGTGAAGCTCAAAGATCTGAAGCAGCAGATCGTCGGTTCTTCAGAATGATTTGGGCTGAACCACCACTCTATGTAGAATGTAGCCTTGAGAGTTAAAAACTTGAAATATTGTTGAATGGTTTGATTGATATTTGATTATTTGATAAATAATTGATGTTATTTGAGAAAGGTAAAATTTGTCTATTTATATTAGATTGATATTTGATGGTGCCTAAACTCCTATTAAATAACTTCCGCATTGTGAAAATAACTTCGGCAGTTGAGAAAAAAAAATTCAGTTCGATCAAAAATCTTTGAGCAACTTCCGCACTTGCTCCAGAGTAACAAACAAAACAATGGTGAACGGGCCTTGCCTGGACACGATGGGGATAAATCCTTTATAAAGAGCCATTGGACCTTCAGCTCTAACCGTTTTCACCGCGCAATCTATAGCTCCAGAATACACTGGCGGCACTCCCTCAGCGGCAGGTTTCATATTCAGAATTCTCGTCTTTATCACGTCGATAGGGTTGGACGCCATTGCGGCGACCAATCCGGCGATAATGCTTGAAGCTACGTGTGTTCCAAATCCATCCTGCATCGCCCCGCTCCCAACCAATGCCTCCTTCATCTGATCGTATGTTGCCAACTGTGATGCTGTCACCACCATCGCTCTGTTCACTGTCATCGACGATCCCTTCCACAAGCTCCCCACTCCCTCTGATCTCACCATCGTCCGTATCGCATCACCGACGCCTTTATAGTTTCGGCGTTGCTCGATCGGAAGTCTTCCGTCGGCCTGCATACGGACCATCGCCACATCGGCAGGGTTTCCAACAGTCGCCCCGATTCCTCCAGCTATAATCCCGGCGATGATCTTCCGGTAGAAAGGGAGGACGCCGTCATTTTTCGCAGACCATCTAGTCTTTAGAACGTCGTAAATTCCCATCCCGGTGGTCGAATAAACTGATTGTCGGAGCACAGTAGCTGAAATGCCGGAGAAGAGAGCGGTGGGACCTTCTGAACGGACGATCTGCATCCCGATTGTGATTGGGCCCATACGTGGCTGCAGTGGCGTGGGCGACACGCCTATTGTAGCTGTGCGTAGAGCTGAGGCGGGGGCTAGGGTTTCACCTTGGAGTTGCATCCTTACTTTGATTAGGTCAAGAGGATGCGTGGAACAACCGGCAATCACCGATGCTATTCCACCTTCCAAAAAACCTTTGTACCCCATTCCGTGTCCAGTCTGCCTTTCTAACTTTCTTCTCCCTTTCACTGCCTTCTGGTCTGTGTGTGTGTTCGCACAAATTCGTGGAAGAGATCTCTCTCCCGAACAACAAGTGGAACGGGTATATTTTGCTTTTAACCTTAGATTATTAATTAATTAATTAATTAATTAGATTCATACAAAATCATCAATCAATGGTCGAGTGATTGGAAATAAAAGGTTGTTATTGTTTAGTGTGACATGTTACTACTATGTATCGTGTGTTTCTCTTTAGATCGATTTCTCTTTAGAGTTTAGATAGATGTAATTTGGGGAAGATTATCATCTTATTGATGGATATATGTAGATAATTGGAATATATTATTTACGAATTAGGAAGATTTAATTTGCCAATTACAATTTCAGAATCACAAACCCTCTTCTATATGTCGATCCTAGTCTGGTGATCTGGTCGCTTCCCAGACTAGTCAATCCATAGACTTAGATGCAGGTGCCTCACCAGTCAATTGGACGGGGTGCTTTGGATCTTTAGTCACATGCTCCACTTCTTGCTTTGAAAATATTCGGCGCGATTCTGGGACGGTACTCGTCTGGTAAGGTATCCCCGACGGACATTCAATCCGACCGTCCAATCCTTACGTAAAGCTCGACTGTCCGTCAAGTGTGAAGGTGTCGGATGTTCCCAATGGCGGTTCCGAGGAACTGCAATCGAGTACCGCGGAACCAAAATCATTTTCCGATGAGTAAATCAATTGCAGTGTCTGGATGTTTAAAGTAAATCAATTGAGATTTGAGATGAGTAAATATAAGAAATGAACGGTCATAATTTTGAACTTTGAATTAAACGGTATCCATGCACGGTACCATGTCTGATATTTTCTGTGTTTTAAAAACTGTACCAAATAATGAATTGCTTCCACTATTTATAAACCTTGGGGAGGGCAAATGAGTCATATGACATTTCAAAGGCTCGGTTGATCCATGAGTTGGTCCCTTTCTAGTCGATTCTAGAGGGAATCGACTAAAGGGTATCAACTCATATTCCAATCGATTGGTAGACCGACCAGGGAATCGACTGGTCAACTCATCTCAGATAGTGCGACTCCTCCTTTTGGTCCATACTTAGAGGTTGGTCATCTTGTTTGAGCCTGACTTTTAGCTCAAAGTCTACTTACGACGTTCGATCTTCCATGAACTTTTAGGAACTTCAACCCAGTTGTGGGTGTCTGAGAGCTCAATCCTAGGTCATATTCTGAGTATCACCAAAAAAACCCTCAAATTATCATAACTACCCTCTATTTATAATCAAAAATCAAACGGTTATTAAAAAACCTCTCCGAGATCAAATCCTGATTGAGCTGTATTTAATCTTTGGACTCTCTCTCGAAAGGAAAGGACCTTGAGCCCCTGACCGAGCCCGTTTAAATATAGTCAGAGTCCAGAGAGAACGTCAGTTCTGACTTATACTGAGGAATGAGGAAGAGAAACCCACACTCCTCTTTATCTATAAAATTCCACCGTGGCGGCGCAGTCAGACGGAGTTATAGAGACCGGACTAGTGGACTACGAATCACCGGTTGTCGAAGAGAGAATTGGAGTTGTAAACTTCAAATTAAGATGAAGTCAAATTTGGAGGAATATAAAAACTACAACTCCGATGAACATGGAGCGAACAGCGGCACAGTTCAGAGGATGACGTCGACGACTGAACCGAATACTACTGGCATGCCCAGCATCGAAGTCGTCCGAAGATCACGAGGTCGACCACCGGGATCCCGGAACAAACCCAAACCTAAAGTCTTCCGAACTCTGGAATCCATGTCTATGAACTTGATGCGTCCCTACATCCTCGAAATCTCTCCAGGTAATGACGTTGTCGAAGCACTTGACGGATTTTGTCGTCGTCGGAACATCGGCATAACGATCATGAACACGACTGGCTCCTTCTCCAGTCTCACACTCCGCCAACCGTCTTTTGAGTCCATTCATGTCGCTGAATCCGCCGTCACATTCACTGGGAGGTTCGAGGCGTTGTCGATTACGGGAGGAATCATCCAGCCCAATTTCGCATCTCACCTGGCCATCTCGGTGGCAGGTCGACAGGGGCAGATTGTCGGTGGTCTCGTGGTTGGTCCGATGATAGCCGCTGATACAGTCACGGTAATTGCCATGGGATATTCCGATCCGGAATACGTCGGAATACCTGTGGATGAATACAACACTGAATCTGCACCGGTGTCCGGCGAGAGAAGTGAGGGAGTCGAGGAGCACCAACGTCACCGACAACTTGCCGAAGGTAGGAGTTTGGGTACTCAATCGTTTTATGAATTATAGACACGTTAGATAGAAGATAGATAGTTCCTAATTCCGATGTTTTCATATATTAAAAATAATAATTAAAACAATGTAAAATTAGAATGTATTTATCAGATGATTTATCAAATTAATCATATTCGATCGACTTTTCTTTGTGTTAGTTTTTTGTTGCAGCACATCATGGGTTAGCATTATATTATTTCAGTCATTAAGTTAAATATTCAGGGAAACCCATGTCTTATTTATTTAATCAAGGGATTAAAAAGTAATAAAAGAAAAGTTATTGGTAAGAAAACGAAATTCCCATGGAAAACCTGTTGTTGATACCAAACGGAGAGTTATTTTTATGCACGACCTCTTTGAGCGACGAGTGGAGGATGGAGCGTTCTTTCCCTTCAACTTCACCTTCCAAAACAACAACGCTCTTCGTTCTACCTCCGACCGTCGCCATATCCGCCCGAACCGCTCTCGCATTTACCGAACGTTTGATTGCTTGTTGCACTTCGCTCATCAAACCGGGCCGGTCTTCACAGCAAAACGAAACTTTCAAACCTCGTCGGCGAAGGGAATCAGGATTGGAGTCTTCTTCTTCTTCGTTCATTATTTCGTCTATCCCCACTTGGTCGACTTCACCGGGAAGCACTTCATTCATCCATCCGTTCGGCGAGAGTTGCAAGATATTATCAGCGTACTTCCGAAGCTCTTGCATCTTTCGCACCACCTCCATCAACAACGACGCCTTGTCCATCTGCCACCAAATAATGCATCCATTCATTCTAACTAGCTTTAGCTTTGATTCTATAATTTAGGGTATTACCTTGTTGGTGTTAGGAACAAGTGTCCGGAAAGTAGCGAGGTGAGCATTGATTCGTTCCCTCCGTTTCCGTTCCGCCTCGCGATGGCTCTTTGTGATCCTTCCGGTGCTCGTCGACGCCGACGTGGGTTTGCTCCGGAGACCATTATTCATCATTACTGAATATGAAATCGGTTGAGTGATTAATTCAAAGAAATAATTCGAAGAATTAAATACCGTGATCTACCGAGAATGGAAACAAAACACGCTGATATCTTCCATTACTTACCTTCCATTTATAGCACCCACCACCTGCTACCTCGAATTGAGAATGTATCATGTATGTGAAAAGAAAAAGATAAAGCAAGTGATCCATCCATCATCGGATTAAGTAAATCAAAAGGTACGTTTTTTCAAATTCAATCATTAACGGAGATGAAAAAAATGTGCCGATGTGCGTGCGAGGCAAATTAAATGACGGCGCGACGCCGGATTGGGTTTAATCAGTTTGTTTTTTGCATGCATGCAAATTATCAGCTTTAATCTAACCAGATGAATGAATCCGAAATATAGTAGTAGCCAAGAAATTGAATCTAAAACTGGTCAAAAGTTTTCAAGAAATCAGAACTAAAGAACTTAAAGTGAAGTAACTGTTCTGATTTCGAAATTCTAGAAAGATGGACCATAATCAGAGAGATTCAGAGGGCACATCTACCCAGCATTCCCCCAAAGACCATCAGCTTCATCATCTTTCAGTAAATGTAAGTTGCCCAGACCTCCATTTGCCGTATCGAAATCCATACAGAAGCTATTCATATCAAACCTCAACCCATTACTACCACCCCCAATTTCTACTTCCCTATCCTCCTCCTCCGCCGTCGATGTCTCTTTCGTCGGTTTCTTTGCAGCCTTCTTTTGTCTCGTCATACCCGTTTCGAAAGGATCCGAAACCTTATGTTGTGGGAAAACAAGAGCTCGTTTAGCTTCTTCCGGAATGTGCATTCCGGTGAAAACTGGACACCCAGGGAAACCAAGTGGGAACATTCCCCAAGTGCAGTAGTACAACTCAGTTCCTTCTACGATCGGAGGTGGAGACTCCAGTTCCGTTGCCATGAACACTACTTCGCATAACTCACACCGGACATTGCGTCGCGAATGCTTCTTCTCGTACTGATAAGCGCGGAAACAGCTAGGACACAACGTCCAGAACGAATCTAACGGATCGGGGTCTGATGGTTTGGATTGGGCATTCATCATCTCGATCTCTTCATCGTAAAGACGCTTCCTTTCTGGATCCGATAGAAAGTCCCAAGCTTCGGAGACCAGTCTTAAGGCAATATCGGCGCCGGAATGTCTGTTTCGGTTAGGGCAGAGGATAAGGGCGAGGCGACGGTATGCGTTCCTCACGACGGAGAAATCGAGGTTTCCCAAAGAAGAAGAAGAATCTAGGTTAAGGATCGAGTACCAGTCTTTTTTCTCGTTGACACGACGCTGGGAAGCGAGGAGCACATCTGAGACGGCAAGTATCTCGTCGACGCCGTCGGCAAGTGGATCCAAATCGATGGCACGTTCGGCGTACTCTTTGGTCGAGATGAGATCACCGACTTCCAGAAGATTTCGAGATATCTCCATCCACCGTTTCGCTTCCATCCGACGATTATCGTCGACCAGATCCATGATATCGTCGACTGATCGTTTTCTGCGACGACGACCTGGTGGGGTTTACTTTACTGTCGAATGATTGACTGAGTGACCTGACCAGTTACTTAATGACCATCTAAGTCGTCCATCTCATGACACGTGCTGTTTCTGCAAATTATATCGTCCGTTGGATATTATCAAACGTGCAGATTCTGATTCTCCCATGTCCATGGGCCATCCATGGGTCTATGGGCCATGGGCTTTTACTAGAGCCATGAGACCATTTAATAAAAAACAAGACTATTTTAATTAGTCTCAAGAGTTATTACATAATTGTCTAAATCAAGGTAGTTAGTATAATAATACCAATACAGACAACACGAGTGAAGCCAAACTTTGGCTTTAGTATAACTGTATTAACTGATTCTGGCTCCTAATGTGAAATTACTTTCCAAATCGAATAAACCCGATGGATTCATGGGCCATGGGCTCCTAATGTGTATTTTCTCGCTATGTTTGTAATCATATTGATGATTTAATAAAATTTATAAATTATAAGTATTAAACTACACTCTTTCTTGGGCCTGACTGGACCGTGCAGGTTTATTGGGCCGGAGTCGACCTTAACTTAGTTTTTTTTATATCTAACACTAATAGAAACTTGGACTCTTAACACAGCTTCAAAAAAAAAATTGAATTTTAAATCTACAGTCCTTATAAACTACATATCAAATCCATGATATTTTTCTATAATTTTTAAATGAATTAACAGTTGAATCTAGGTTAGCCATGAATAGAATGTGGATCGTGTATGGATTCGGGTATGACCTTACATATATCCTATATGATTTAATCAGGTAAAAGTTTGGGTCGGGTGAAAATCATTGAACAGATAAAAAAAATATATTCACTCATACCCTAACCAAAGTGGTTGGGTATGCCCAAAGTTTAATAAAATAAATAAAAAGCCTAGAATCAGGTACGACTTGACTGATGATTGTGTCTGAGTGCTTCCACCTGATCTTAGTTGTCCAATGATCGCTATGTGTATTGAATAAGGATAAAATGATTTGGACGTTCCAGATTCGTTGGGTGTTGTTGGATGGTTGATTACCATCGACAATGGAGAGGATGGGATCGGAAGTTGGTGAAGAACTGAAGATGCCCTTGGAATCCATTGTAAAATGATTGAGATGAGCTAGAAGAACAAATGTGAGATAGAGATTTGGGCAAAATAATCCTTGATTGTGCCTTTTGATTAATGATATATTTATAGAACAAACATCAGAAGAGGCCTTCTTAAAAAAGCTCAAAGATGTCCTTCAATCTTGACCTTTGATTGAGTTGTGAGATAGATGATGAACTGTGGACCGTCTATTAGTGTAATGATGTTTTTTTTGTGAAAATGCGTCTTAACTAATACTATTCTGTGGTATTATCTCTTGACATTATCTCTAAAAGTCTTGCTTGTAGTTGAGGTTGACAACTGCCAATCCATGTCTTTTTAAAACACTATTCAGTTCTCGTTTTTTTCCACCGAAACTCTCTTTCATTTTCCATTCTTCTCCTACTCGCGAAACCCTTCCCCGACTGTGTCGATTAATCTCTCACTGTAACCGCTGATCATCTGCTATTCTCCTGATCATCGCGACTTCTCCTCTCCGGTTCTCCGCATCGTTGTACGCACGCTTACGACCTGTCGTCTCCGCACATATGTTCTTGTCGACGTTGTTGTCATCCTCCGTTGTCTCTGTCTCGTTCTTTAAATCATACGAAAAGGTCATTCATCTCAGTCTGCCTGCTATATTTTTCCAGCTATTGCATATAGTTTTCCCTTCCCAACTGTGAATAAATTTTTGCCTTCGTTGGACAGATTTTTCCCATCTTCAACGTTCTACTTTGATTTTATGTTCTCGTATTCATTTTGAATTGCCCACCCAACCGACTAGTTTTTACTTTTCTCATTCTCTAGTCATCGTTTGTTTGAGTATCTTCAAAACATTTTTCCAAAATTGTTTGTCTTACCGTTATTTTATTCAGACATCGTTTGTGTTGTTTAAATTTATTTTGGTTGTTCATTGTTCGCCCAGTAAAATTTTGGATTTGTAATCAATATTTTCATTTTGAAAGATTTTTATTGTAAATTTTATTGAATGTTTATTTTGTAATTCTACTAGATTTTTTCTATTGTTCCTGAAAACGTAATAGTCGTCTCTGAAATAATGCTTTGTTCCTCCATTACTAATTATGTTTATTTAGAAGGAAGTGAAATGGATCAGACCAGAGGTAGGCGTGGAAAAGGTGATCACCCGAACAAAGGTCAGGGCAGTGGCCGTGGTCGTGGATGTGGCCGCGTTCCACCAATATTGTTGTTCTTCTATGAATTTATTTGACATGTTCCTGTAATTCTAGTATTGATTGTTCTGTAATTCTATTTTTAATTGTTCTGTAAATGTAGTTTACTTTGTTTTTTGAATGTAGTTTGCGTTGTTCTGTAAAAAGGATGTTTAGTGTTTTTTTGAAGTTGTGATTAATGTTCCTTATGTTCCTTATTATTTGTTTCAAGAATTTATGGAGTAGCCGTTTAAGTTATGTCGGGGACAATGGTTCAAGTATTTTGGAGACAATGTCGTGAGTGAATTGAAAGACAATGATATCAATAAATTATTTAAGGAACAATGTTTTCATTGATTTATAAACAATGGTTTCAACCATTCAATAGGCATTGGTGTAAACCAGGATTCGTTCATAAGTATGTCAAGTACCATACTTCAACAAAACGTGGAGACAAGTATGACTAACTTCGGCAAAACGTGAAGACGACACACAACTTCAACAAAAAAATGACACAAAATAAGAGATGGCAAACGAAGAGTAGATAGAAAAACAGAGAAACATGCGGCTGGAGATTTAAGAATAGTAGATAAAACGAAAAGAAACCTAGATTAACATTTGACGCAAAAAAATAAAATATAGAGAACCATGCGGTTAGAAAGATAGATATTTTCGAGTATTAAAAATAAAATACCTGGAGGTGCTAGCGATAGTACCTCGTACCCAACTGGCGGAGTCTGCGGGTTGAGCCGGCGTCGGATGCTGGGCGGCGTGCAGAAGTACTCGTCGTCGTCGCTGCCAGTGAGGTCTATGACCTCGTGTTTACGTCGAAACCGCAGTTCGCGATCTAGAAGACGCCAGTCTCCGTTGGTAGAAGCTCCCCCGGTCTGCAGTTTTCTTACCATGCATGTTGGAAGAGAAGCGTCTGTCCCTGTAGAATGTAAGGAGGAGGAGTGGAAAAATTCTGAAGAGTTTAGATGAACGGCTAGGTTTTATAACTTAAAGAGTTGTATATTTTTCGGATAGAAGTATTACACTGTGTTTAATATCCTAGGTGTAAATTGTTGCACCTGTTTTTCAAAATAAAATTGTCACAAAATCGGTAGTTAATAATATTTATTATACACTCTTTCATTGATTATATGGTTAAATTTTTATTAAAAACATATTAAATCTCCATTAATTTTTTTTAAATATATATAACGATTTGATATTTACTCACGTCCCCCAAATTTTTTTTCCTATCATCATTACGTTTTTTGCTTATATTCAATTTGTCGTTTCAGCTTCCCTCTTTTTTTTCAAATTTTTAGTAAACTACAAAACGAACTTTTATCTAAATTAAAAGTTATTGTCAGTACTTTTTGCAATTGATTTATTAATTTTTCAAAGTTGATTGATGTGTATTTGATGTTTTGGAATTTACAACTGACTACCCTCGTCAACTACAGTAATATATTTAATTTTCTGTTTGAAAATCTGATTGATTGATGTCTACAGGTAATCAACATTTAAAATCTCATTAAATACTACTTTACTACAGGTAATAATGTCTTTTTGTCTGACAATATCTTTTCGTATTTCGGTTCGATCGGTTGAACTGCCCAACATTTTTGGGATAGATATTTATCACCAAAATTCTATCTATATTTGCTTTTGTCCTCATATTCTTTCAAACGTGTTGATCAAGCCTGCATAGAATAGATTATAGTTAAATCCTATTCGCATGAATATGAATACTGTTCTGAATGAAACCCTAGTCCGTCAAGTTCGAGGCCCGTACGAATCATTATTCCGTAAAAAAATATAGGATAGTATTCTAAAAAAATACTCAAGAACATTAACGCTATCAAATTTAAAGCTCAAACCTTAATTGTAATTGAACTTTACCAACAGACAGAAAATCGTAGTCAGAAAAAAGAAATCATTCGTAAACGGAATCATGCTCTAATCTGTATTCGGAATAAAGTAATGAAATCACAATCAAATCGGAATAAAGTAATGAAATCACAATCAAATCGGAATAATGAAATCACAATCAAATCAGAATATGAAATCACAATGAAATCGAGTCATAAGAATGAGAAAGGAAACCCATCGTCGAAATCAGATAGAAGACGAATAGAAATTTCCCTAAAAAAAAGAAGACAACAATAAGAAAACGAATGGAATTTAATTTGTCGAGTTATGTTATCAATTAGCATAATAGAAATCAAAATGTTATAATAGAATTTAGAAAGTAAGTAAAAAACATACCAATCTATGATTTCTTGAGCTTGTCTCAATCTTGTATCGACGATATTGGAAGGTAACTCAGCCTCAACCAAAATATAAAGTGGATCCCACAAGTGTTCATAGCCTGGTTAAACCAAGAAGAAAGATCACTCCTGAAAATAGAGAAATTAGAAGCATGTGAGTGTGTTCTGCACTTTTGTGTCTACTTTTTTTAGGGAATGGAAAATGAATTTGGGCACATTTATTTACCTTTCCAGGATCTTTTTTCGATCCTTTTCCTCTAATGTATACACGATAACCTGTGGACAAAATTGAACTGGAGCAATCACACTCTGTTGTAAATTTTGAATAGAATGATATAAAAAAAAATGATTTAGATAGCATACAGTGGGATATGTATCTACCGAAATGTCCATCATTGTATCAGCCATAATTGTTTGAATGCGTTTCCGTTTCTGTGGATACTTGTGAGAACCAAAGAAAACTAAAAATGCTAAGGAAAAACCGAAGGAAATATATGAAACAGAGAAAGGAATGAATAGAATCACTAGAAGAAGAAACATGGGAATAATAAGAAACTGCTGGAAAAAAGTTAATCGAAAATGCTGAAAAAGCATAAAAAGATTATAGTTCACTTTATCAATTTATTAAAATGTCTAAATGATAATTGATAAGAATTATGAATCTATGAATTATGAAAATTATGATAACCACAAATCTACAAAGGAATTGCACAAAACAGAAAAATAAAAATTTCAGATATGAGAATATAATATTGCACGCACAATTGCAATTCCCACAAAATCGACAGTCTGAAATCCCAAAAGGCAAGAAGAAATCAAAAATTAATTCCCCCAAAAATATCGCAATCTGAAATCCTAAGAGATTTGATATAGTTGTTGATCGCATTATCTAATCACACATACATAATTATCAATGCATGAGCAAACCGAAAAAAAGTCCCAGAAAAAAAACGAAAGGAGAGGAGAGTAAAAAAATCGGATGTGTTGTAGAAATTGCTGTCTTCCTCTATTCAAATCTGATAAGTTAACTGAATGTAAGTAACTATAGTAGCAGAACAAAACAAAAAGGGATAAAAAAAAGACAGTCACTCGAAAAAGAGGAAGAAGCATGTATAAAACAAAGCAGAAAAGCAAATTGAAAACATTTAGGGAATCAAATAATGCTCAACAAAAGACGGTAAACAATCTGAGGAGGTAAACAATCAGGTAAACAAAATACGACAATCTGACAATAAGAGGAATGGAAAGAAATAAAAGAAGTTGGTAGATGGCAGAAGATGGAAAATGGAGAAATGAAAGAAAAGCACACTTAAGGAAGAAATGAAGATCGGAAAATGTGATAAAGATGGGAAAATGTGATAAAGATGGGAAAATGAAGAAACCGTGGGCAAGATGAGAAAATGAAGAAATGAAGATGAAGAAATGAAAAAAGTTAATCGAAAATGCTGAAAAGGTTATAGTTCACTTTATCAGTTTATTAAAATGTCTAAATGATAATTGATGAGAATTATGAATCTATGTTAAATGTGGATTGCAAAATTATTTCCTAATCCCATCTCAAAAAATAATCCATTATTCCAAATCACATGTGATGTTACGAATCAAAACTAAAAATGACTAAAATACCAACCTGAAATTGCCGAACAAGCCACTTCTCTCCCTTGATGAACTCCAAAGAATTCTCGTCTGCAATAAAAGTACCTAAGAAACCTAAAACAAAAGGACGGCTGCTAACCAAATAAATATCCCCATAGTACCCTAACACATTTTAAAACCCCATAGAAACCGAGTTGGAAGAGTTAATCGTAGATCACTTTCTCTGAGAACAACACTTAAACAATCTGAGAATACCCCAACACCGAATTCAATGTGAAGCAGAAAAATATCAACCCGATGAAAGAAAACACGATAAACGAAAAATACTTTCTCCTGAGAACAGTATAAAACGAAAAACACTTTCTCCTGAGAACAGTATAAAACGAAGAACACTTTCTCCTGAGAACAGTATAAAACGAAAAACAAGAAAGATACTATAAAAAACCCTAATCGATCTAAGGAAAGTACAGGAAAGAACATGAAAGATACTATAAAATGAAGAACAGGAAAGAACACCAAAATAAAATATCAATCCGAAAGAGGAAGCACAGTGTTACCAAAACAAAGGATCGATGAAGCCTAAAAAGTAAACATAGTGAACCCAAAAGTCACCGGTTTCAAATACGAAACCCCAAAATCCAAAAGTGTGCCCAAAACTCAAAACCAAGTCTAGAAGAAATCCTAATCCAAAGAAATCCAGAAAACACCAGATAACCCCATCGATTCATAAAACTGGACAACAACCCATTGAAAGAAAACGAACCAGAAAATCAGAAAGAATAGGAAACAGAAAATCGCACACCCGAAGGTCGGCGGAGAGAAAGAAAGGTAGTCGGCGGAGAGAAAGAAAGAAAGTCGGCGGAGAGAACGTCGGTGGATTGAAAAGAAAGAAAGGAAGTAGATGGGGATATTTATTAACCCTAAACATAGACTCTGTACCTATAACCCTAAAAAGCCTTTTACACCTATAAATTGTTGTAACCTATATACCTATAACCTATAATTATTACCACCGCTTATAAAAATCAGAAGACTAATAACGCAGATTAATGAAAAACGAGTAAGTTTAAATTGGATCGCCGATTTCTGATCCAACGACACTACAAAAAATCAGCGTATTTTTGGCGGCAAATTTCGTCGGCCAGGCCGCCGGTATAATGGTTCCTGGCGGCCAAGCCGACGAGATTCCATCGCCGGAGTTGCTGTCGCCGGAATGTTGAAATACCGGCGGCCAAGCCGCCGGGAAAAAATTTTGGATTACGATTTTCCGGCGGCCAGGCCGCCGGGATATAATTTTCAAAAAAAAAATTTCCGGCGGCCTGGCCGCTGGTCAATATTTCCCGGCAGGAAAAAAAATTTTCCGGGAAGAAATTTCTGGCGGCCTGGCCGCTGGTTCACTTTTGAAAAATAAAAAAAAAATTAAAATTAAAATAAAAAATGAAATTGAAAATAAAATTAAAAATAAAATTGATATTGAAATTGAAATTGAATTTGAAGTTTAATAATTAAGTAACTTATTTTCAGTAACAAATTCAGTAAACCCCCAAAAATTCATAACCCCCAATAACTTATTTTAAGCCCCAATTATAAACCCCCAATTTCATAAACCCTAAATTAGAAGGAAAAAACTACAATAACTACAATAAATTGGAAAGTAACCCCCAAATAAAAAACCACCAAATCATAAACCCCAAAATCATAAACCCCCAAATCATAAACCCCCAAATTAAAAACAACTAAAAAAGAAGAGAAGAAGATGAACATAATGTAAACCATACCTTGAAGATAATTTCGACAATGACCGGAGAGAAGTGGCCGGCCGGATTAGAAGAAGGCTTCAACCTAAAATAAATTTAACATAGAAATTAAATGTCACTAAATTAACACTACATAAACACCAATAAATACTACAAACAGTACATATATCATATTAAAATGAAACAGAATTCCAAAATTTAACTATATATCATTTTGGCAGGCAGATCATGTGCTATGCATAACTGCTGTACTTTCGGAATTCCAAAATTGGATCGTATTATTGAAGACCATAGTGTAGTGTACAGAACAATAAGAATGGTAAATACAAGTTATATAGAAGCATCAAAGAAAAATCACGTTAATTTAACCAAATATGCACAACTTGATTTCATTTTTCCATACCTCACATATCAAAAAAACATTTACAAACATCATTTTAAATCCCAATCAACCAAAAATCCTATTCAAAGCAAAAATAAATTCCAATTCAAAGCAAAAAAACTTCATTTTGTTGCTCTTACCTATTCAAAGCAAATCCTACATTTTGTCCCACATCGATTTGCATGAATACGAAAATTAAAATCAACTTCATTTTCATTTTTACATCAAAACAATGTACCACACTTGATTTTACATGCTGTCATAACATTAATATTATAATGGAATTGATTTGCTAAACAAAAAAACTACATCCTGATTGCAACCATTACATACATAAAAACATGCACAAATATCACGTCAATTCCATTAAAACATGCACAACTTTAAAAGGAATTTCAATACCTAATTCTGTCTACAAATTAAAAAGGAATTTCAATCACATATCGAAATATATCCCACCTCTGTTCCACATACTAATTTCAAGCACATATCAAAACATCATTTTAAATCCTAATCAACCATAAATCCTAATCAAAGAAAAACTAAAATCTACATTCAGTGATTAAAATCCTAATGAAATAAAACCAAAAATCCTAATCAAACTAAAACCAAAAAATACTCTGTCTACATTCATCATCATCAAAACTACATTCATTTAAGTCGGATTCTAGCCATTACATAGATTGCAAAAAAAAAAATCTTTCCACATAGAGTACGACACCCTAAAATCACAACTAAATATATTAAAATCACAATTAAAATCAAAACAGTACATATATTACAAATAAAGTCAATTAACTAAATCAAATATAATTAACTAACTAACTAAATCAAATATAATCAAAATAGTACATAAGTCAATTAATTAACTAACTATAATTAACTAAAATAAACAAAACTAAATCAAAGCACCAATATCAAAACCCCTAAATAAAACCCCCAATATCAAAACCCCTAAAAAGAGTAAATCACAATTACTAACCCCACATCACAAATTCCCATCACAAATTCACAATGCATGATTTTTTTTTTAAAATCAAAAGACAAATCATTGGAAAGTATGATTTAAAATCATAAACCCCCAAATCACAAATCAAAAGACAAAATTAATATAATTTATAAAAACAGTAAAACCCTAATCTAAATTAACTAAAATCAGTAAATAATAAAAATAAACTAAAAACAGTAAATAAACCCCCCTAAATAACATCAGTAAATAAACTAAATAAAAACCAACAAATAATAAACCTAACATCAATAAATCAAACCTAAATCAAACCCTAAAATCTAACTACAATAAATCAACCTAACATCTAACCATAAAATCAAACCCTCAAATACATATATAAGCCCCCAAATAATAAATACATAAACCCTAAATGTCATAAACCCACAAATACATGAACCCCAATGTCATACAACCATAACCCCCTAATTTAATCAAATAACATACATCAAATGAAGAACAAAATAGAAAATGTAGAAGAATAGAAAAAGATAATATAAAATATAATAAGATAAGATAAGGAGAAGATGAAGAAGTAGAACATGAAGATGAAGATCAAGAAGGGGAGATTATTACCTTGGGGAGGAATGGCCGGAGTGCTCAATCAAACGCCCTTGGGGAGAACTTTCGAAACCTTGGGAGAAGTTTGGGAGAGTTTGGAGAAGTGAGGAAACCGTTGGGAGAAATGAGAAAAGTCTGGAAATTTTTTTCTTATATAAAAATTTCCCGACGGCCTGGCCGCCGGGAAATACTTAAGTTTCGTTTGACTGTACGGGGGACCACGGCGGCGCAAGTTGTAATTTTAGGGTTTCCAGGCCAGGCCGCCGGCTACTGAAAAAAACAAGCGGGAAAAAGTATCCAGCGGCCAGGCCGCCGGGAATTTTTCTCCCAACCGTTGAGGGTTTTAGTATACCGGCGGCCTGGCCGCCAGAAAATTTCTCTCATTTACGAGGGAAAATTATGCAGGCGGACAAGTGTAACATTCCGGCGGCTAGGCCGACGAAAGTATCTACCGGCGGCCTGGCCGCCGGGAGATGGGCGCCAGAACTGCGCTGGTTTTTTGTAGTGACATGTAGGTTGATTGTGTCCCCGGATCCGGCAATCAACGGATTGGGCGGAGATGTACTCGGTGTTTTATCCAATGAAGACCGCGGTTGATTGACAAGAAAGTTTTAAAGTTTAAAATTCATAATATTCATTCATTGAAAATAACTGCTTTTATAGTAGGGTTCGTTGACAAGCAATTTAATTAAAACATACTTGTTGGTACTAAAACAATTTCCCCCAAATGAACATTTTCAATTTATGTATAAGATGAATGTAGTAGGTCTAGGTTGTCTGTAAATTATGTATACTATAAATGGAAAACAGAGGCAAATATATGTCAGTGTATGCAATTTAATTTATATTTACTTATTTATTATATAATATTTATAAAAAATATATATATATAGTCAGTGCCTCAATGGTCACTTAATTAACAAAAAATTAATTAATTAAATATGATCACCTAGCTGTAGACTAAATATGTTGTAAATTAATTCCATATATATATGCAACTTGTTTGTGCTGTTGTTATTCATAGCAAATTAAAACGAAAAACGGACGACCCACGGATTGATTCCATTTGCAATCAGACGGATGACCGACGTGAACATCACCGGCGTCAACAGGAGGACAGCATCGATCGGCTCACATCCCCATGGTGCTACGGACAACATAGACTGGACGACGTAAAGACACCACAATTCCTGCATGATGAACTGGATGGCGTACCTTCTCCGTCAGGATGAACAAGAACAACATGCCAATACTGGAACCGCGATAGGTTTTAGATGAGGTTCGCGATCCGCAACCATCCTCACTTAAGTGGAACCGCAGCAAAAAAACACCCTATATATATCCTAAACACATAGGTGGTTAGGTATATGGCTATATGACACAGAGGAGGCATACGGCATAGAGCTGAAAAGGTAAAGAAAAATTGAACATGTAGTGTGGCATGTATGACAATATATGTGTCTGTATATTGATTAGATTTGGACGATGTTGTTGATTAATGTGATCGATGTTTGATTAATGTGATTAATCTGCAGAGTACCGTTATGTTCACCTTCAACTCTAAACTGCATTTAGTAAAATCTTCTACCAAACTATGGTTACAAGGGCAGATTTCATTGAAAAACCAAATCGAATATATCAGGAAAGCAATAGGGGTGAGTGTGATGAATTTATCGGAAGATCCAGATAGTCATGAATTACAACAAAAGCTTATTGAAGAGAAATTTATACTTCGGGATCTGCTTAAAAGAGAGGAACTAGAGCATAGACAATGTTCAAGAGTGAACTGGCTGAAGTTGGGTAACTCTATATAATACTCGATTTTTTAGCCAAAAAAACAAGGACCGGAGCCTAAGGAATTCTATGTTGTGCAACTTAAATGATCAAGGGAATCCACTAGTAACAAGGGACCAATTGGAAAAGAAAGGAGTCGCTTATTTTAAAAAATTGTTTCGCGAGAGACAACCTTTGAACAGTAGCACTGACAACCCTTTGAGATGGTTCCCGAAATTAGTGGCGGAGGAGATGAATCATTGGATAACGCGGAGGCCAATGAAGAAGGAGGTGTGGGAAGTAATCTCTAGTTTGTGTCCGGAAAAAGCCCCAGGCGCGATGGGTTTACGACGGGATTTTTCAAACGATATTGGGGACATATTAAAAGAGATGTGATGGCGCTTATAGAGGATTTCTTCGACGGACGAGGCTTTTTAAAGCACATCAATAATACATTCATCACTATTATTCCTAAATTTCCAGAGGTCTCGCATATTCGAGATTATAGACCCATCTTTGGGGTAAACACAATTTATAAGATCATATCTAAGTTACTGGCTAATAGGATTGGGCATGTCACCCCAGAGCTTCTCTCAAGCAATCAAACGGCTTTCACAAAGGGTAGAATCATTTCTGATAATGTTCTCCTAGCGGAGGAACTGCTACGAGGTTTCTATCAGAAGGCAACGGCTAAACGGGTTTGTATAAGTCTTGATATTACTAAAGCATTTGATTCGAACTGCTACGAGGTTTCAATCAGAAGGCAACGGCTAGACGGGTCTGTATAAGTCTTGATATTACTAAACCATTTGATTCAATTAGCTGGGAGGCGATCCGTATTACTCTAGTCAGTATGGGATTCTCATAGGCATTGGTTAGACTCATCGTTCAGTGTATCTCGACCGCGACCTTTTCTATCCTCATAGAGGGGGAGCCTTTGGCTCAATTTGGCAGTGGGAGAGGACTTCGACAAGGGGATCCACTTTACCGATCCTCTTCAATTTAGTTATGGACAATCTTTCGCAGTCATTGCATCTTGTCGAAAAATGTGGAGAGTCGTTGGATACATTCGTTATGGGGGGCGACCTCTCCAACACACCTAATTTTCGCCGACGATGTGCTATGCTTTGCAAAGGCAAATCCTAAATCTCTGAGGGCAATTAGGTAGTTCTGGATGATTTTACAAAAAATTCAGAACTGAAAATTAACTGTACCAAGAGTTCGATGATATTCTCCATTTCATATGAACAGATGAAGGATGATCTACTACAGTTGATGGGGTTCCAGGAAAGCCTTTTACCGCTCAAGTACCTAGATGTGCCTCTAGTTGGGAGGGATATTAAAGGAACGGATTGTGCCCCGCTAGTTGATCAATTAAATTCTTATCTTCAAAAATGAAAAAACAGAGCATTGTCATATGGAGGAAAAGTTCCACTTGCAAATTGAGTTTTAGTAGGGAAGCTACAGTATTGGTTCTAATGTCTCAAAATTCCCATGACGATTATCAAAAGAACACGGCAAATCATTTATCGGTTTATATGGGGAAACTCTAAAGGTATGGCAAGTAGTAGAATGGTTTTGGCTAAGGAGGACGGGAGCCTAGGCTTGGCGAATCCGGTGCTACTCGCAAGAGTTGCTAGGGTCAAATGGGCACATAGTATCTGGAATGGGAGTTCTCCTTGGGCGGTTTGGATGCGGGCACGCTATACCAAAGGGAGAGAGTTGACTGATATCCATACTCATCCCAAAGATTCCCTGATCTGGTCTAGCATTCTGAGAGCCAAAGAGGATATCGAATTATGCTATCCAGCAGAGTTGGATCGCTTAGTCAGTGGAAGTATAAAATCGAGTTTTATAAGAGCAAAATTATTACCGACAGCCATCTCGATCTAATCCTCTGGCCGCTGGAGTACGTGTGGACATGCCGAACCTCAAAGATGACCTTCTGCTTATGGAGATTGAGATGGGGAAAGCTAAAAACATTCGATAAATTGAGAAATTGGGGGATAGTCGTACCAGCAAAGTGTGTCATATGTGATGTAACTGAGGAAACGGCAGCCCACCTATTTTTCAATTGTGATTTCAGCTGGACTCTTTGAAACGAATTTATACGTTTGACAGACTATGCTCCATGGAAGATTATGGATATCACAGCGATAAAGCAAAGAGATATAAGTGTGGGTGATATCATAGAAGGGATATCTAAATTCAGCAAGTCAGCACCATGCTGGGGACTACATTGGAATGCCCTTGCAATATTTATATGGCGTCTTTGGAGGGAGAGGAACCTACGACATAAGGAGGGACTCTCTCGGCCGGTTAGAGACTAGTATATATGACTAGTATATATGACTACCGCCTATTTTAAAAAACGCACAGGTTAGATTTGGAAGATACAGTTATCAGGAAGTGGGAGGAAGCCTCGCTATTGGTTACTGGCCTACAAGATGAAGAATAACAAACTATACTTATTCCACACATCCTATCAAACTTTTAGTTGTTTAATTAATTGTTTTTTTTTCTTTTTTATTGTAGTTTTGCAAATTTTTTATTTTCAATTTAAATCGTCTTAAAAAAAAAAAAAAAAAAAAAAAAAAAAAAAAAAAGGTAAAAAAAGGAATTAAACTTACAAAATGTGGTTGGTTGGATTAGGGAGATAACATGATCGAATATTCGAAGAAGATCGATTCAAGATGGAAGTGTTCCTTAGTTATATACCAGTGACTGCATATCTTCGTTAGCTGTATAGGCGGTCATCATTGTCAACATAATCTACTGTATATCAATTATGAAACAATTAAGTACCTGGCCAGTGACCACCTTCATTGATGAGCTAGCTAGCGCATGCATATATATGTAAGATCGATCGTTTGAGATCTGAATTCTGAACCACCTACCCTACTAATCTACTATACCTATTGGCCCCAAATCTCCTGTCATGCTCTGTTCAGTTTACCCAATATCGTTACCTACAGTCATTATGCCCCCACTACCAAAGCGTCCATTCATTAATTATAGAGAGAATGATATATTCGTAGTGCTACCTAGCTATCTGGCCCACTACATCTGCTTGCCTAATTAAGTTCCTAGCTAGCTAGCTCGATTAAAAGGCTAGCTGGCTGGGTGGGTGGCTCAGTATTCCGCATTCACTTTCAGACTTTCGGCATGGGGGACCTCAACCTGCATGCATGAGCATGAGTGCATGACTATGATCAATTCATTAATTAATTAATTGAATTATTCAGATGAGATATTTGGTCATTGATTTCCCCCAATATAATTATTAATGATGGGAGGCAAGGCGAGGGCGGGGCTTACCAGTTACCACGCCCTTACAGATTTGACATTTGCATCAAATTTGCATGCATGCAAATTACTATAATCTCTGTTATCCGACACCTAATTTCATCTAAGCTTGTGTTTTGTCTTTTGTTGGTGGAGAAGCATTGATTGAAGCGATAGTCCAGATTCTGAACAATTGAATCCATATATTATTGACGACGTAAAATTATGTAAATAAATAGATACGAAACTGCCGAACCCACCTCGCTGTTGGGTCGCTTTCTGTCTTTATTCTCTCTGCGGTCCATACTGTTATCCGACCGCTACTGCACACTATTTAAATAAGGGTGACATTATATATGGCTTACATGTCGTTTTTCACAACTTGCCACTCCATCTTATTACTTATTTATACATTAGCTGTAAGCCTGCAAACTACATGGATCAGATGTCACGCAACTTGCCACCACTTAAACACGTTCACCATTTCATTATCGATCAGACAACTGCAAAATCTTGACTCGTGAGATCATAGACCAGTACCACTGTACAACTACCACCCGGGCCGGCCGTTTCATCACTCCGATATATTAAATTACGTAATTATGTTCGATCTTATATGATATGTTGATGACCCATGATGTTGTACGGACAGCGATCGACACTTTAGATTCGATTCATATTCTGATTCTTTTTCAATTTTTCAGTTCCCAAACTTCCCGATCGATCCCTTGCCTCATTTTAATTTTTAATTAGTAAATACATAACAGTTAGTCTTATAGCTAGGTCTACAAACAACATAAACGACCACAAATATGTGCTGTCCCAGCCCTCATATATACCTAAAAAAAAGTTGAACAACCAGCTTAATTGGTCTCTCTTATTTATTTTTCTCTACAGATGGATCGAATTACAGGCGCATGCATGCATATATGCATGCTAGTGTATATATAATTTTTTAATTGGGGCAGTCTAATGCTGGTTTTAAAGTAAAACTCGTAGATTATTACGACAATTTAATCGATATGATCGATTATACGTACAGGGATGGGAATGGAATGGGATGGGTCCCTACATGGATTTTATTTCTTTCTAACCGATCTTCAAAATATGCATCGATCAGGCATTACTAATTGATATGTACACTCAGACCCAGGCCCATTACTGATTGTTTCCATCACTATCTATTGTTCCTTTCAATAAAAAAATTCAATCATAAGTTATCACAGTCTTCTTCCAATTCTCCATATCGAGCTCAAAAACTTCAAATATATATAATTATAGACCAATCTAATTAAGAAATTATAAATAATAGGATATATATGCATACTATGATATAGGATTGGGCATGCGTCGGGTTTCCCTCGGGTTTGTCTAAACCCGGACTCGAGTTTTTAAATCAGGTTCGAGTTCGGGTCAAAACCCGAGAAGGTCAAAAAATATTAAACCCGGACCCGGTTTTGATGTCGGGTTTGGTCGGGTTCGGGTTTAATAAATTGATTGAATATTTTGCATAAAAAATCCTGTTGTTTAAATAATATTTAAATTTTATAAAAATCAAATAAAATGGTTTGTGAAGATAGAGAGGGTTTGTGAAGATGGAGAGATTCGAAGACGGTGAGGAGAGGTCCGACGACGGCGAGGAGAGTGCAGGCGACCGTGAGGAGAGGGTTGGCGACGGCGAAGAGGAAAAATGAAAGTGGAAGATGAGAGAAAAATGAAATTAATGTTTAAATTTTAAGATATATATAAAATTAACTAATTAATGTTTATAAAAGATGAGAAATTTATAATTATATATATTAATTTTTTTATAAATGTTTTATATGAAATTATATTAATTATTTATATTTTAATAAATTTTTTATAAATTTCTTCGGGTTTGGTTCGGCTTTAACCCGAACCAAAAAAATCGGATAAAAATTACTCGGGTCGTTCGCATCGGGTTTTATGACTGAAAATATCAACCCAAACCCGGACCCGACATGTTCGGGTTTGGGTTTGATCCGATCCACGCCCACCCCTACTATGATATACATATACGTTTTTATTTATAATTAATGATATTTTATAAAAATTAATATCATTATTCGTCATTCGATTATATACTTTATACTTAACATATAAAGTCTCTGCATGTTATATATAATACGTAACAACCGTCCGTCATCATCATTAATTAAGACGTTATTGAAATAAAAAATCTCTAAAATTATATATGACCGGCATAGTTAGTAGGTTAGAGAAGAATAATCTCTAGTCGATCTAAAGTTGTGAAGAAATTTTTTTTTTAACTATTGAGGATATTTTTGATCTCAATTTTTTTTGTTAACTATTAATTAATTTGGTTTTACAAAAATTTATATTTAACAGAATTTTAACCGATTTATTATTACCATTTATTAATTATTACCGATCGATAGGTTGGAAGTTGGAGTGTAGATCGATGGGAAGGGAAATATTTAACTATTTAATTACTGAATAAATTGAAAAAATAATCGCGATTCCTAAATAGTCAGCCAAACCAAATATATGGATCAATTTATATATCAACTTTCGATCTAGATGTTTTATTTTTGTCGTCGACTCAAATAACAACAGTGGTTTAATTAATTTAATTAATCGTTGAGCTGCCGAGGATCTATTTGTCTGACTGTATAACACACGTATATATAAAAGGAATCACCCTGCTTTCCTCGATCAACCCATTCTTGCCATGGCAGCTGTTTCAAACAAGACTCTTCTGCTCAGCGATCTGAATAGCGACGTCGTACCAATCCACTACATCAGACCCATCTCCGAACGCCCAAATCTAACAGACATCATCACTTCCGATATTCCGATTGTGGATCTTCGAGGAATCGATGGCGCAGACCATTCTTCGATCGTCAAGGCTATCGGTCTTGCGTGTCAATCTGACGGCTTCTTCCAAGTTGGTTCTATTCAATCATCTTTACTTCAATACCTGGCCTACCACCATACCAAACTCCAAACCTATACGTACATATATTCATTTATTAACTAATATATTATATATTGTTTATACACGTACGTACGTATGTACGTACGTACACTCTCTGCAGGTCAACAACCATGGTATCTCTGACACAATTGATCGAAAGCATGCTTTGCGTAGCCAGGGAATTCTTTCGGTTGCCTGAATCGGAGAGAAACGCCAAATACTCGGATAACCCATCCAAGGCCAATCGGTTGTCCACAAGCTTCAACGTCCACACCGAAAAGATTGGTTGTTGGAGGGATTATCTGAGACTTCACTGTCACCCATTGGAGGAGTTTGTCCACGAATGGCCTTCCAATCCTCCTTCTTTCAGAGACGTGGCAGCTCGGTATTCCAGAAAAATCCGAGAATTGGCATGCAAGCTTCTGAGTTGCATATCAGAGAGTCTCGGACTGGAAAAGGATTGGATGGAGAAATCATTAGAAGATTTCGGTCAACACATGGCAATTAATTACTATCCACCATGCCCCGATCCTGAGCTTGTATATGGTCTACCTGCTCATAAAGATCCAAACGTAGTAACACTCCTCCTTCAAGACACTGTCCCTGGGTTGCAGATCTTGAAAAATGGCAACTGGGTTGCTGTCAATCCCATCCCCAACAATAGTATTATCGTCAATCTAGGAGACCAAATTCAGGTTCTTAGTAATGGAAGGTACAAGAGTGTTCTTCACCGGGCAGTAGTCAACAGTGACAAGGAGAGGATATCGATTCCAACATTTTGCTGCCCATCAATGGATGCTGTCATCGAATCCCACAAATCTTTTCTGAATCAACACCACAACAAACAGCTTTACCGAAGCTTCACCTATGGGGATTATTACAAGGCGTTTTGGAACAGAGGACTGTCTCAGGAGAGTTGTTTGGATTTATTTACAAACCCTTGACAAATTTTACAACCAAATCCTAAACTTGTTCGATTGTTGTTCCATCCGTTCAAATATTCAATAAAACAATAATATATTTTGGACTAGATCATTAAATGATTAAAGAGTCATATTATATTATAATTTGTGATAATGCATCTCAATTCTTGAGAAAAGACAAATCACTTGGATTTTTTTTTAACTTTCAACTCCTAATTCCAAAACCACAATTTTCACGAATTCTAGTCGTCTTTTGGGAACCACTCAGATTGATCCTATATCTTTAACTTGTCCATGGGTATGCCTGTAATTTTCATGACTAATCGGTTATAAAAAAATCTTTTTTTTTTTTTTTTTTTTTTGCAAATTTTATTACCGGAAAAGATCTATGTATGGCCATTGAAAAAATTGGGTAAGGCTGTGGAGCATTTCACGGAACCTCATATGGGTCGGACTGTCGGCAGGGTGATTTCTGAGATCTAAATCCTTGCATATTTGCCATACTTTTGGGTTTTACCATCTATTTTCAATCTACATGGTCAGCCCAAAATATGGACTCAATGTTAGATGTCATTAAATGGTTCTGAAAAAAAGCCCAAAACCTAATTAACGTCTCAGCGGTCAGTATCTAAAATTCAGAATCCCCCCCGCAGGAGCAGAAAATCTGCAATCATTAAATGGACCTGCAACTCTATCTTTTCCACCTACTTTCTACAATCAACAGAATCTCAACGTATTTGACCTTCGATCTTCTTCTATTTTGACGGAGTTATAGGTTCTCCATTTTGATTACATGGGTAATAATAAGGTTTGCGGAGATCGAAGCTGGAAAGCCATGCAAATATGCAATGATTCGAAGCAAGCACGAGCTGACTGAAACTGAAGTCTGCCGACTGCTATGGAACAAAACACGTAAGAAGAAAACAAACGAGTGATCTTTTTCTTTTCTTTTGTTTTCACAGTGAGAGAGAGAAGTCAAAATTAATCGAATATAGGCAATAATGAAACAAGAAGAAGGAGACAATAATCCTACTTTAACTTATTTTAAAAAAATCGTAGCTTTAATTTTTAACTTCCAGTGGTAGTTTAAGACAAGAGCAAACTTCCAATGCACGTATGTATGAAGAAGATCGAACGTCTTTAGGATTTCACTCATTCTGCTGCTACTGCAGCACCTCACATGGAGTGATGGAGAGGAGAGGAATCGAGAATTGCAATATATAGTCAGTCTGTTGGATTAGGACAATAATTTAAGCTAATTGGCATTGGTTTGGGTACGTATTTGCTACCTAGTGTTATTACTGACATGCATGTAAGTTGTAACGATGAGAACCAAATGATGAGACAGAAATCGAAATATATGTTGAGAAATATTGCAGTCATCATCGACCACATCACCGTCTGTTTATATTTGTCTTCTACCTATTTGTATCATTCATATCTCAAACCACACACCGGATAAGATCGATGGACATCGACTGATCATCGGCAGTTTTTATAATTTCTCACTAAATTTCTAACAATCAGTACTCGGTCAAGCCGGTAATTAAACCAGGACGAACAGACTTGTACATATTATAGCGAGCAATATTGGCTTGTTGTTGCCAACTTGACATACACGCATATGGGCCATCTCCGGCCGTATATACGTTCAAGTTCCAGTGATAGATAGCTGTAAGCTGTTTGATGGTCCCCAATTTCAAATTTTCTTCCCCCCCCTAGCTTCTTCTTTCTATTCAGTATTTATGAGGAAGAAAGAGGTGACTCACTGATTAAGGTCTACCATTATACATTGGAGTGGCAGCATTGCAGATCAGAGATGGCTGGCTGGGCTTCCTTTTCTGCTGCACTGCAGGTACCGTGGACCTCTACTCTATTTCTCTCTTTTATTTATAGACGCTTTCACCCTCTTCGCCTCTCTCTCTAAATGATCCCGTGCTCATCATTCCATTACTGTTACAATATTACCATTATCATTTTTTACCCTCGCTGGTATCTATTTAAGCCCGCCCTCCCTGTAGGCTGTAGAGCACACAGATCTATTTTATCCACCTCAACTCACAACCATCATCTTCTTCTTCTTCGTTATATTGAATACACACGCATTCAAGACAAGTGATGGAATATATGAAATAGAAGCAACGAGGTAGATGGGATTTAATTTGTTCTTCTACCTTCCATAATTCCTAACTATTTATTTTACACACTTATACATACATCGATGGTTATAATGCATCCATCTTTATTTACATGCATTTACTCCAGTATCAGAACATCTTCCGTTAGCTACGCCAGCCAGCACTGCTCTGCTCATGGAAGGCCACTTCAATCCTTTCGTAAGTCAATCGCATTAAATATATCCTCCATCCATAATCTGCACTGCTCTCTGCAAACCCACGGCCACGCCCATTTATTTGGGCTGATGTCTTATTAATATACAGTTTTGTTTTTGACGGTCATGTACGTTGTTGCCGTTGTTGTTGTTCAGTTCTATGGGGACTACATGGGTTTGGATTGCTTGGAGGAAGATGGCCAACAGCAGCAGCATATAACTGGAATCGATAGTTGTTTTGTAGACTGCAACAACGACGCAACAGCGTATGATTCTTCTTCCGTTATGGACACCGCCCAGTGTTGCTATCACCAAATGCCGTTCCTCCACATGCTGCAAGAAAAAACGGCTCTTTTCGTCGAACTGGAATCCCATCCAGAAACCAGGCACCAGCAACAACCGCAGCCACAGACGAATAGCTTCCAGCTTCTTCTCAGGCTTCAAGAGGAGCAGCTTCTACTCAACCGGCAACCTCCTCCTCCGCTGCCTCATGCGAAGATTTCTTCTTTGGAAATTGACAGTTGTGTTACTGCAGATGTAGCGGGCGTGGAGAAGGTGAAAGTAGAGGGGGAGGAAAAGAAGAAGAGAAAGAGGTGTCGATCTTCTTCGACGGCAAAGAAGGCGGAGGAAGCTGAGAGTCAACGTATGAGCCATATCGCTGTGGAACGAAATCGCCGACGGGTGATGAATGACCACCTCGCCGCTCTCCGATCTCTGATGCCACCTTCCTACATCCAACGTGTAAGTCTGTAAGAAAAGAAATCTGTACCGTCAACTGTGTATTTTCTTTGGAATCATATATCCAACGGTTGTTATTTGATACGAGATCAGGGTGACCAAGCGTCGATCGTGGGTGGAGCCATTGACTTCGTGAAGCAGCTGGAGCAACGGCTTCAGTCTTTGCAAGCGAAGAAGCAATCTAGAGCCGCTCAATCAAGATCCAACGATGAAAGTAGTGATAATCACTGCCCCTTCGATGGATTTTTCACCTCACCTCAGTACGTCATGCAGAAACCGTCCTGCTCGTCTTCCTCGTCTTCCTCGACATCGGAAGAACCGGACGGAATGGGTTATGGTGGAGGTGGGAATCGTGTTAGAAGTTTTACCGAATCCGCCGCTGATATCGAGGTGATGTTGATTCAAACACACGTTAATCTAAGAATCTTTGCACCGAAACGAGCCGGTCAGCTTGTCAGAGCCATTGCTGCAATGGAGGAGCTACAGCTGACTGTGTTGCACCTCAACATCACATCAATCCATGACTCCGTCCTTTACTCGCTCAATCTCAAGGTAAACAACAAATTGATGATCGATCGATCGATCGATCTATAAAATTTAATCTAAGTCATTAATTAAAGCTTCAAAAACTTATAATTGCAATGCATGCAGATGGAAGAGAAGTGCAGGTTGAGGTCTGCTGACGAGATAGCCAGTGCAGTGCATCAGATATTCTCCCACAACACATAATTAATTGCGGTCTCTGAGAGGCCAAGACAATAAGACCCTAAACCCTAATTGTCAATTGGCATGTGTGTTCCTGCAACGTACGTAACAGCCTAAGAGACTAAGAGCTAGCTGATGCGCGGTTTAAAGTACCTTGGCGTTGTCTCTTTATCTTGGTGAAATAGGACTGCCGGCGACGGCGAGTCGAGGACGACGGACGTCGGAAGGATGCAGTGCTTCAACGCATCATGTGTTGCGTCATTTATAAATGTGGCAAACAAAATAATCATAAAATAGAAAGAGAAGGAAAAACTTCATTTACGATGGATTATTAATGCTGTGGTGATCTGTATGATTAATTAATTATTCGACATGTGTAGGGGTGACTGTCTTTGGCGAAGGTACTTTTTGAAAACAACGATGATAGGGAGAATATTTTGGGAACAATGCATTCCAGGCTTTTCTCCGACCTTTCACTGTTTGTCTATTACAAATATACAAAATCTCTAAGCCGTCGATCTGCACTATAAAGAATAGACTATAGTAGCTGGCTGTTCCTCCCTCCACTATAGAGTTATTTACTTATTTACAGAGGAGAGAGGAGAAAGAAGAAGCTTCCCCTGGCAATGCAAATATATACAATGGCAGCATACTTTGAATTGTTTGATTGGAACTTGTTGGAAGGAATCAGAATCTTTCTTTTGGGTGTTTAGATTATTTTCTGTAATTGGGAAGTAATCAGAAATTGAGAATCAATTTTTTGTTCGATTTTAATTTTCTGATGATGCACGCATCTTCGTGACAGTACAAGTCAGCCTTGCTCAGAGTCAGATAAGAAGCTAATAGAATGTAAAGGCATTCTAAATCCTGGTATCGCGATTTGCAACAAATAGTGGACGACAAGGCTCGGTCGGCCTCGGATCCTTTTCAAACCCATGTCGCTAAGTAGCTAGCACAATACCTTATCATTGAGTCGACACCTGACAAGTATTTTTAAATTTTAATCACCTTAATCGATACGAATTCTCCTTAATTATATCGTGTGAGTGATTCTTACCCTTCAAACTTGCTACCTCCACGCCTCCACCAAATCACCTTTAAATTGGCTTTTTAATATATATATTTTCAAGAAATTTCTTCTATTATCTAAATAAAAACACCATTACAAATTATAGAAAGGAGAGCAATAAACTATCTTAAAATAGAACCTTCTCCTTGGGTTTAAGAATAGGTGGATCAACATCAATACCCATGTTAGCAGCAGTCCCTGCTATGATTCGCATTGCTGATTCAATACTGCTACAATTTAAGTCGGGGAGTTTCTCTGTTGCAATTGCACGGACCTGATCCACTGTTACCTTCCCAACCTTTTCTAGCTTTGGCTCTTTAGATCCTTTATCAATTCCTGAAATGTCATTACAAAAATCAACAAGATAATCTCAAATAAAAATATCAGGACAAGACTTAAAGGTTGGAGACATCTAGTCCTCAATAACATTTCGCTCTTTTGATAATATATATAGCTATGAATTATGATATGATGTGTTCTCATATCATACATACTATGTTAAAACACAAGTGCTGAAGTTTCAATTACCCCTTCCACCAAATTGATCATTGAGTCCACTCAGATATTTTATCACTCAATGAGACTCAAAGACTAACTCTATGTAAGGGAGAAAGTTATTTAAATGTACGAACATCCATTTTGACAATAACATATTCCAAGAATTAGGGATTTTGGCAACTTTATGAAACAAAATACAGAGTGGATTTGGGACGAAATTAATGATATAAACTTGTAAAGTAACTAAAAACGATGTTAAGATCTTTCATTTTTATCATCCAAAGTTCGAAACCAACATAGCATTTGTGTTGTTTCTGAAATGCTATTCTGCTTATCAAATATGAATAAGCAATCATCGGCAAGGATGGGTGAGCACATACCTGCAGCCTTGAGGAGAAGAACTGATGCAGGTGGAGTCTTGAGAATAAAAGTGAAGCTCTTGTCCTGTTAATAAGGAATATAAAAAAATCTTACATTTCCATCAATTTTATCATCTTACCCATCTACAAGTAATATTTATGCACAAAAACATAACAGTGACAACAAGAGAAGAGAAATGACTACTTACATCAAAAACAGTGATCTCAACTGGGATGATGTATCCTGCTTTATCGCTGGTCTTCGCATTGTATTCTTTGCAAAAAGCCATAATGTTCACCCCTTTCGCCCCCAAAGCCGGTCCTATTGGAGGAGCCGGAGTTGCCTTTCCAGCTTCCAATGCAAGTTTCACAATACCGACGACTACACATTTGGATATCACAATGAAAAGCACGTGATTCCAATTTCAAGAAATGATAATTGAAAAAGCTTACGATGAATGAAAGAAAGAAATGTACCTTTTTTGCTTTTCCCTTTGGATTTTGGTGGTACCATTGCTTTTACGGTGAGGGGTTTATTTGAGCTGGAGGAAGAAGACCTGCTACTGTATAGAAACGGACTGTTGAAGGAAGAGCTGGAAGGTAAAGAGGGCAGAAAGGAAGAAGTGAGATTTGGCTTCCGGTGAGACGAGGAGGATGACAGCGGGGTCAAGCAGATGGAGGTAAACACGGTGGCCATTGAGACGATGATGGATTGAGAAAAATGAATTAGGATAGAATAAGAAATAGACCTGAGTTGTCGGAATCAGATTAAGTTTTGCGTTCACTGTTACTGGGTCGGATCCGACTTGGAATCCACTTATTCTCTAAAATAAACAATTTGATGTGTTTGATTATTTTAATATTTTCCGATTAGACATTTATGGTACTACGAATCTGCTTATTCCTAAAGCAACCTCACACACCCGATCCAGTTTTTTTGTGACTTAGGCACTCAACATCGCTCCACCCGTGCCCACTGGGGCTGGCTCATGAGTCGAAATGAATGAATTCATGATGAAGAATTAATCAAAATTTAAATTGTGCAGATTTCAACCTGTTGCGTCTCCTCAATTTTTCAGTTGGAATTATGTGTTACTCTTTTGTTTGTTTGGAGGATTGACTAATTCTTTTATTTGACCTACATACATTTTGCTCAATCACATCCTGTTCAGGATAAGATTCAGAATTTACTCCTTGTGTTGTGTATGAGTGTGATTCTGATTCACTTCCTCACCAGACACTTGTGTTGGATTAGCAACATCTGTTCCCAAATTACTTGTAACTTCCGTCTATTATAGACTCTTGACTTATATTATTTACAGGATTTACTCTAAGAGTATTCTCATGTGTTGGGTAAGTTTATGTTATAAATGATTTTGAGAAAGTTTGAATTTCTGTTATCTGGATTTATATATGTTATTAGTGGTTTCCTGAAAAGTTAAAACATTTTCATGAAATCTAACACCAAACATCTATACCGTCGTGTATGTGTTGGGTGAGTATCCTAAAAAGCAGCACCTGACCGACCGACCGCTTTTGGAATGACAGTAGCTAGCTCAGGAGGATTATACCATCTTTTATAATAAACCTTATACTTAACTTCTAACTATATTCCAACTACTAACTATTTTAAACTCTAGCAGGGTAGTGATTAATGAAATTCGTTTATTTAAGACTATAAATAGACCATAGTAGAAAATGATTAATGCAGGCATGATGTTCAGACACAGCAATTCAAGGAAACAAATAGAATTCATCCAAGACACCACCATGGCAAACTTGATAGCAGCTAATTCTAATAATGCCGAGGACAATTAATTCAATCTATAATTACACTTTCTAGATACATGTTTGTTTGGCAGTTTGCTAATTTTTCACTGACCATTCCATTTGGTTGAAATTTTATTTTCTTTATAAAATTTTGCTAATTTCAAAACAAAAATTAACAACATACGTGAATTCAATAATCCATATGTTACACGTAAGTATAACATATGGATTTCGAAGATTAATATTTTGAGTTTTAAATATGATCCTTTCCTTCAAAAATCCACTGGGTTGAATTTCAGTTCTTAAAAAGTTCCAAGCAATGTTCCTGATCTAAGTTTCGGCTCCAAAATTTCTTGTAGTACTCTTCGTAAGTAAAGTTTCTGTAAATGGGCAGATAGTTTTCCCCTACTAGTTTGTATGGCGCACTGATGTTAGTAGTATTGCTGGGTGCTAGGAACGAGGCAACGGACAATCGAGCTATGCTCTCATTCACGATTGCACGATGCCACACACTTTGGTATCTACCGTTACTCAATGCCTGTAAATGAAGACGACAAAGATGATCAGTCTATTATCTATTAATATTCCTCAAAAATGATCGGTAGTCTATTCATTATCCGTAACAGTCAACCACACAAGCAGACACCGATTGTATTTCTTACCTGTAATTGGTCACCTATGTTTACAACAAATGCATCTGGATAGGGGTCGACTTTGATCCACTGGTCATTATTGAGAACCTGCAGTCCGGTGACCTGCTGGTCCTGAAGAAGAATGGTGAGGGCATTGGGATCGGTGTGAGGTGGAAGACCGTAAGTAAGATCAGGAGCAGGGCAGGGTGGATAGAAGTTTACAGCCATATGCTGCTCTGGTTCGCCCAATATCTTGTTTATTTCGTCTTTTTCCAGACCCAAGCTTTCAGATATCAACTCCACAAGTTGAAATCCGAGCTTACGTACCTGTTTACAGTATTCGCTTACAATTTCCCTGGAAACAATGATTAAAATTTGGCAGTTTTAGTAAAAAAAGATTAAAATTGGACTGAATCTATCTACCTATCCATCTATCTAAGCAGAAGAAGAGACAGCTAGGTAGGAGGATTGCTTACTTGAAGGTAGGAGGATTGGAAGGCCAGTTGGGAACGTTTTCCTCCAGCGGATAAGCATGGAATCGTAGATAATCTCTCCAATTATGGACGGTTTCTTTTCGGACGTTAAAGCTTGTTGACAGTCTCGTCTTCTTGGTAGGGTCGTCCGAATAAAGTTTGATTTTTTCCTCGGATGGAAGTCGGAAGAATTCTTTTGCCACTCCCTTTAACTTCCCAACCAATTGGGCGTCCACCCCGTGATTCACGACCTGTCTATGTCGGCCCAAATACCCAATCGATCAATAATGAAATAATAACCTAATTCACAAATCGAGCCGTTGGGGATTGGAATTAAGTGATGCAAAGTACATACAAACCTGGAAGAATCCGTACACACGACAGGCGTTTTCGATTTGGTTGACGAGTTCAATCGTGTCGGAACAACCCAAATCAACGATGGGTATGTGGTCATCGTCGGCAACTTCCTTTAATTTCGGCCTGTCCTTCACTGACCGGATGTATGACTCAGGCAGAAACTGGTGAGGAGATCCGGTAGATAAAAGCTGCCCTGCCATGCTCTCCGGATGGAGAGTTGCATAATCGGTTTGGTCCGTGTGGGTGATGTATATATGGTCCTATGTAAAATAAAAGTGACGTCGTCGTGGTCTCCCACCCCTGATGTCATCGGTTTTCGTTGTCGGTTGCCGTTTTTCCCGTAACAAAGATAACCTCTACGCTCCTCCCACCAAATATATATAATCACATTACTCATCGTCTATTTCGACACGAGTTTTTGTTTACGATAGTCGATAGATATATAAAATGCTCCAAACCAACAAAATCAAATTGGAACCATTCATTAAAATTTAAAATCATTTGATCCCACGACTTTTTATTATATATCCTTTGAAATAGTCTTGCAAAATTATTAATTATCCCACGACTTATAAAATAATAAAATAAAATAAAATACTTCAGAAGTTAATAACGTATTCTATTTAAATTGTCGGACTTAATCATTAACATCTATTACTAATTTACTAATTCGGTAGGAGCTCATTAAATATTAATTGATGTTTTTTATTTGTTATCGATTAAAACACTCTTTCAACTATAAAACTACAAAACGCGTAGTCTACGTCTTTTTTTTTAATCAAGGTCATTTAATTTAATTTAAAAATAGAGAGAATGATATAACAATCTTTGAGACAATATAACACTCGTCCGGTTCTACGGGTGGGCGTGAGTCGGGTTAAACCCGAAACTGAATACATCGGGTTTGGGTTGATATTTTCGGTTATGAAACGCTCGAATCCGAGTATTTTTTACCCGATTTTTTTGGGTCGGGTTAGGGTTTGACCCGAACCAAACCCGACTCACTCGATATCCAAAGAAATTTATAAAAAAATCATTAAAATATAAATAACTAATATAATTTTGTATAAAACACTTTATAAAAAAATTTAATATATATAATTATAAATTTGTCATCTTTTATAAACCTTAATTAGTTAATTTTATATCCTAAAATTTAAACTTTAATTTCATTTCTCTCTCCTCTCTCACTTTCATTTCCCCCTCTTCGCCCAAAGGTTTTTTTATGCAAAATATTCAATTAATTTATTAAACCCGGACTCAAACCCGACCAAACCCAGATAATTAATATTTAATAACACAGATACACACTTCGTCCGACACACGTCGATTTATTTATTTCTGCGTCTCTCTCCGACGCTCCCCTACTTCACGTCATATATCCTAGTGTTTCCCTCTTCTTCCATTCTGTCCAAGTTCTGGTTGTTTGAAGAGCGCGAAGACTTACTAGTCATTGTGTGATGGAGGGATCGGAAAATGTAGGGGAAGCCAATTCCACAGAGTGGAGATCGCAACTGCAAAGCGAAGCTCGTCAACGCGTTGTCAATAAGATGTAGTCTGAAATCCTCTTCTATAATTTCGTTTTTTAATCGCGTCTCTGTTATCTATCCCTCACCTGTGATTTCGTATCTTAGCATTTTTAAAATTAATCGCCCAAATGATTTCGAATTTTAATCGAGAGGGGTGAATATCAATGTTTTCTTCTCTTCATCCTGAGACTCTTTTTTCAATTTTAAATTTTGGAGAGTCTTTTGTTTGATGTTTTCTGATTCTTTTTTCATTGTTTTCTCTACTTTCCTACGAAAAATAATTGCGCCTTTATTTTAAAAAGCTTCCTCAATCCATTCATTTTTCTATCACTTGAAACGAAGGAAACATGCTAATATTTTGAATTCCGATACAATAATGGGGAGATGAAATCAAATTTATTGCCTTACATCTATTGACCATGTGAATATATACGATTTCAGATTAACTCATTACATCATAAAATAAATTACAATGATGCCAAACTGCTTGATTCTAATAATATATACAATATATTGATATTCCAGAATGGTTACGTTAAGGAAACACTTAACAATTTCTGGGAATGAGGGTTTGGGGGAACTAAGGAACATTGCTGTCCGGTTTGAGGAAAATATCTATAACGATGCCCAGGTAATTCCCTTAGTTCTAGTTTTATTTTAATTACATGATCTAAATTTCCATGATTCATTCTGTTTAATTTTTTTATTTATCTGAGTATATTTATAGTGTACTTATATATTCTAAACATCTAATTTGCAGTAATAAGTGATTTGTTTGTTATTTCATCTACATTTTTCTTTGTAACAAACTCAGTAGTTAAGTACTCTGTATAAGTTACGAGGATCCAGAAGATGACTCACAGCATTTGGTAAAACTCATAATATTAAAACTTAGTTGTGTTTTTGAAAAGATCAGTAAGTTACAATGTACGTGCTTTTATTTTTTCAAGAATTCAGTAGATTTCAATCGTTATATCATTATGCTACACCCTAAATCAAGCAATATTAGCATGGACTTTAAGACATAAACAATCTCTCAAATACTTAAATATATGACCCTACCATTAATGGTAGCTTTTCTATAGAACATTAGAACCAACTAGGCATATAACTTCCGTATTGTGTTTAAACCTCGATACTGATCACTATTCACTATGACTGCTTTTACTATAATATAACAATACTATATAATAATACAAAAACTTATAACTAAAAATATATTATGTGATATATAAAATAGTCTATTTTAGTGTAACGCCCTCAACGGAGGAGGGAGGATGCGAAGAGTTAGGAAGAGGAGCAAATTGGTAGAGGAATTTCTAGGAGGAAGAAGATTGAATTTTCATAAAAGTTTTATATCCTCCGATGGGGGGATTACTTCCATTAATATAGCAAAATGAAACAGCAAGGACAAAACAGAATGCTAAAGTGAAAAATAACAACTTAACTAATAAAGGAAATCATCACGTTGGGTAGTAGTGGTCTTCCTTTGGGAGCGCCTGGGTATGTTGTCGGTGGGTGTCCCCCTTATACTGACCTTGTCCTCTATCTCCACTTGTTCACCCACTATTGCCATATCCACTGTAAGGGATATTGGCCACGTTACATTTAGTTATCGATTTTTCATAATATTCTTTTTCGGTTAAACTTAATTTTATGTTTAATGATTAAGGAAAAATCACCCTTTGCAAAAAAAGGCTAATTGGTTTTTGGCAGTCTGATTATCGACGGAAGATTTCAATGAAAATGCTTACAATGGAGCAGAAGACACATGGAGGTGGTGTCAATGGTAATTCCTTATCATCAACTTCTGGTGCAGTAAATCAAAGCTCCGATCCAGGTAATTTTAAAACTCAAAAGTAAAAAAATTCTTAAAAGAAACTTAGATAGTCTTAAAAGAAATACGGGAGAGTATTAGATACGTTGTCGAAGAAAGTTGGTCTGCCAACATCAAAGTATGATTATCTCCAGAAGGTGACAAAAACTCTTCCTATGACTTTCACCTCTGTAGGATATGTTGATGTCTTTGAGTAGTGTCTCTTGTGGCCTGAGTGATTGTTTCTTGTGCCTTCTGTTTCTTTCAGTTCAGATGTGCCAATCTAGCACTCCTGTTGAATTCCATAGGAGGCCCCATGGTGAGAGTTGTTGGTGAGTTTTTGACAAGCTTCGCTGAGGTCTCCTAGCGTAATGTCAGGGCCAATGAGTGTGGGGATTAGCATGTTTTGGATTTTCCAGAAGGCATGGTTTAGATTTTCAGATAGGGGGGCAGGAGAGCTCTGCAATATCCGCAATTGAACAATAGGTGATTCTTGGATTCATCTTGGGTATTGCAAAGTAGACATACTACTAAAATGTGTACCCCTCATCCCCTTAGCCTTTGGAAAGTCTTTAAGTTATCTCATTTGATTCTCCAAATTATGATAGAGAATTTTGGGGCATGTGTTGCTATATGTCATTGTCAATCTGGTCCTTGTGTCCTATTACTTTGATGGCTTCTAAAATCCCTCCCAATTTTTTGATCTGGGAGACTGCCCAGCCTCCATATGGAAGATCGAATAGCTTGCCCTACAATCAAGGATAACATCAATGCCTTCTCTACCTACTATGAAACTTTTTTAGAGATAGTAGTCTATGGAATGCTTTGTCTGGATTGCTAGTAGGGGTTTTCCTTTGTTATGCCTATTTTAAAACAAGTTTACTATAATGGAGTTAGAGTTGTCCTAGAATCTTGAGGCTCTTTGAATATCCACTGCATTAGAGATAATAGGTAGGTTCCTAACCCCTAGTTCTCTTTCTGGCTTTGGGATAATTATTTGTTCCCAAGGAATTTCCTTTCTTCCATCCCAAATGAAATTATTGGCTAGCTTCCTGATTAGGGTGGATCCCGATCATTGCTAGACGACGCTTCGAACAAGCGTTGGGGCAGAAACTCCACCCGGAAATCAGCTCGAACTCTTCAGTTGCTCAGGCTCTACTCTGTTGTAATTTCTCTCTGGAATACAACCTGCTCGAATGAATGGAAGTGACCCTCTATTTATAAGACCTCTTATGGGGGTAATCTGGTCATTAGGATTGTAACCGCTTAACTGCTCAGATCTGGTTCCAAGTCGACTTTCCTAAGGGTCGATTTTATCCATATCGACTTTTCCTGTTCGACTTTCTAGATAAGTTGACTTGGAGCCTCCCATAATCTATACGGGTGTTTCCATCCACTCTGGGCTATCCGAAACTCCGATTGCTGGTGTTGTGACCAAGTTTGAGATACTGTATCACCAGCATTCCCTCCTTCATTACGTACTAGGTTTCCTGAGAGATGCTTTCAGGAACTGTTAATGCGATATGTATGTTAGATCCTGTATCACCAGTATTCCTCCTCTTTGCCTGTCGTGGTAAGGACCATTGGTGATGTTCTCTGGATGTATGATCTTGTGTCACCAGGGTTCCCCCTCTCTCAGCAGCAAATATCGACCTGTACTTTGTAACTGAAGAGTTTGATGCATAACCCTATATTACCGGGGATCCCCCACCTTCCGTAGAAAGTGTCAACCTGTACCTCGTAATTGAAGCGAGCGAGCTGATTTCCGCACAAAACTATTCCTGACCCTATGGACGTTGTTCGTTGGATGCGTTGCCGAGCATTGGTCGAGTTCTTCCTCTCTCATCAGTAAATGCTAACCTGTATTTTAACAGAGGTTTTAATTTTCTTCGGTGGTGTGACCATATGGCCCCTGCACCCCCGAGTCCCCTTCTAAAAAAGGGTTATAATCATTCTCGGTGGTGTGACCGTAAAGCCCTTGCACCCTCGAGACCTTTTCTACAGAGATGATTTTAATTTTCCTTGATGGTGTGACCGTAAGGTCTCTGCACCTGAGACCATAAGGCCTTTGCACCCTCAAGACCTCTTCCACAGAGAGGATTTTAATCTTCCTCGATGGTGTGACCGTAAGGTCCCTGCACCCTCAAGACCTTTTTCACATAGAGAATTTTAATATTCCTCGATAGTGTGACTGTAAGGTCCCTGAACTCCTGAATCTCCTTCTGCTACCGTTTCCGGTCAGAGAGAATTTTATCCTTCCTCGGTGGTATAACCATAAGGCCCATGCACCATCGAGACCTCTATAGAGAGGATTTTGATTTTCCTCAGTGGTGTGATTGTAAGACCCCTACACCCCTGAGTCTCCTTCTACTACCGTTTTCGGACAGAGAGATTTTTATCAATCCTCGGTAGTGTGGTCGTGAGGCTCCTGCACCCTCGAGACCTCTACAGAGAGGATTTGTTTTTGTCAGGGATATTTGTCATACACCCCTTGACTTGGTGAATTTTTCAGCTTTCAAGGGTATTTATCGCACACCCCCTGACTTGGTGAATTTTTAAATTCTCAGAGGTATTTGTCATATTCCCTTGATTTGGTAGATTTTTCAGATTTCAGGGGTATTTATCGTACACTCCCTGAACTTGGTGAATTTTTAAATTCTCAGAGGTATTTGTCACACACCGCATTGACTTAATGAATTTTTCGAATTTCAGGGGTATTTATCGTACACCCTCTTGATTTGGTGAATTTTTAAATTCTCAGGGTATTTGTCACACACACCCTCCTGACTTGTTGAATTTGCATTATACCTTAATCTCCTGCTCAAGCCGGATGGCCACATTTGGTCACTCTTCCCTAGCGTTGCAAGATATTCGGTTCGTTTAACAACCGAACCCGAACCGAATAATTCGTCGAATACTGAACTTTTTTTACATCATCATAAAATAAACATTAAAAAAATTAACATGTCCATCTGACCATCTTTGAAAAATAAACAATAAAAAAACATTGTTTATAGTCTTTTTTTTGTTGAGTCAATCTTTAATTATCTTTTCTATATACTATATTAATGAAAAATTAATATATATTATATTAATGAAAAATTATAAAAATATACATAAGTTATGAAATATATAATAAAAAATTATATACTATAAGTTTATAATATAAATATAAAATAATAAAATATAATAAAAATTTTAAACGAACCGAACCATTCGTTGAATCTCAACCAAGGTTTGAGTTCGATTCGTTTAATTAAACGAATCTATTTCAAGATTCGGGTTCGGTTCGTTTATAACCGAACCCGAAACGAATCGAATAGTTCGTCGAATATCGAACTTTTGTTACAACGTTAATCTTTACTCTTTAGTCATCTTTTTTTTTTGTTGATTAAAAATCCAGCATGTCATCATCCTAAAAATTAAAAAAATTAATATATACTATATTAATGAAAAATTACAAAAATATACATAAGTTATGAAATATATAATATAAGTTTATAATATAATATAAATAAAAAATTTTAAAGAACCGAACCGTTCGTCGAATCTCAACCAAGGTTTGGGTTCAGTTCGTTTAATTAAACGAATCTATTTCAAGGTTCGGGTTCGGTTTGTTTATTACGGGTTCGGTTCGTTTAATAACCGAATCGAACTCGAAACGAACCGAATAGTTCGTCGAATACCGAACTTTTGTTGCAACGTTACTCTAACCTGTTGAAAAACCCTCCGTCGAAGAGGATGAGGGTCGAGTTTATATTTATCAACGGACGGTTATGCCCTTAGAGTATGCTTACTCCCGTGGCTGCCAAAGATCGCAAGATCATCCCACGGTCTCGACTGAGGAAGAGTTTCAGCAAGTGCAATTATTAAGGATATGTTTAATATAAAATGTTGATATAGGATTTTTAATGCTATATTATCTCTTATATTCTTATTAACTCCTTTTGTTTATATGGTTTGTGCAGAATTTTTTGAGATCCCCTCATCTGCACAATCCCAAAGATCTCCGCCGAAGCAAGGGGAGGCCCCTTCTGTCGGGGTTGCGTCACGGGAGGCACAACAGAAACGATCCCCCCCTCGTACTACAAGTGAACTGCCGGGGAGGAAGAGAGCGTGCAACTTCCATCCGGGGTCAACTTTCCAAGGCTCTGGTCCCTCGAAGCCCTCTTATCGTACTACCGAGGAGACACAGTTCCCGGCCGGTTACTCCAGTTATCATCCAGTTCACCATGGCAGCAAGGCTCCATACATCCCTGATACTGAAGCGAGCTTGGCTGCGTTGAAGAAGATATCTACCTATGGGTTAAATAAACTAGTTGCTGAAGTGGGCCAGAACTTGGCTAATGTAAGTTTATTCTGATACTTCTTTGTTTACCTATTTGATTACTAATGTTTTGTTTCTTTAGCTTGATCATTTATACAAGGGTGGTCTTCTGCCTCTCTCCGATATTCGGGATCATCAGAGAGTTATGGAGGATTTGACCACTACGCGGAGTAAGCTCAAGACCGCAGAGCAGAAATTGACGGAGTCTGCTTCTGCCAATACTTTCCTTCATGGTGTCAACTCCAAGCTGTCGAAGGATTTTGAAGCTAAGCAGTCCTGTGTATCTGAACTGGAGACTAAGCTTCGGGAACTGCGAGAAGAGCATACTACACAGGTGGTGCTTGAGAAGACCCAGGCCGAGGCTAAAGCGACATTGAACAAGTCCCTTTTGGAATCCTTCGAGATTACCCTTGGGGAGTACAAGTCGCTCGTCCTTAGCCTGGAAGCTGAACGAGATGATCCGTTGTCTCGCCCGTCTGTTGCTGACATAATGGCGATGTATAATGAACAGTCGATCCAAATGGATGTTCTTAAATTGCAACTTAAAGAAAGTGAACATTTCGTGGACGAGCTGAAGGTTAAATTGGCGCAGAATGAGTTCAAGTTTGGCCCAATCATATATCCGGAGGAGGACAGAGTTGATGCTGTTGCGGACGATGAAGATATTGAGACTCTGAATCTGGACGAAGACCCGCCTAACACGAAGTAGTGATCAGGACGCAGTCGATAATGCCCCATCTCCTCCCCTACTGATATTTGAAATATATTATGTGATTGTTCTTTAGTAACACTTCTTATGCTTATAAAAACAATTTGTTTGGCTTGGTCATCTTAGTTGCTTTCCTATAGGAGTCCCTATAGACCTTTTGGGTTTCTAGTACCGTCGCTCTCTTTCCATCTTTGTCTAGATATCTGAAGCATTGATGGTAGGACGAGGGTATTGATTTAAATCCGTGGATGCTTAACCTTCTTAGGATCCCATTGAACGGAGAGTTGATGTTGACCACAATAAAGTGTGCAGTGCACGAGATTCTTTCTTTTCTTTCACTTAAAGATACTTCTAGGTCGATTGTTCCCACTAATGGGGTTTCAGTATTTGTGAACCCGTATATTGCTTCCTTTGTTGGGGTTAACTGTTCTTTTTTGAAACCCATCTTTTCAAAGACTACGAGGTATAGTATGTCTACTGAACTTCCGTTGTCTACCATCACCTTGGCTAAACTTAAATCTTTTCTTATGTCTGTTTGTATTACCAATAGATCTTCGTGGGGGCTAACTATGTTATCCAGATCTTTTTCTAAGAAGTTGATACCCTCTCTTGGGTATGACCTTTTCTTTTGGGGGTTTTCTGGTTTTACTGTAGTGTGTAGGACTTTTCGGGTGTAGCTTATGTTCTGCCCTACTGATCTTCCCCCAAAGATGAAGTTGATGACTTTTCTTTTTTGGTTGTCACCAGAGTTGTCATCTGAACTTTTTGAACCGCTCTCGCTTCCCTTTACCCTTTGGTGGCTTACACCCTTGTTTGGATTTTTCTTGGACTGTGTCTACGTATTGTTTGAGCTTTCTATTTTTTACATGGGTGTCTAGAAAAACACTTAGTTCTCTACAATGCTCAATCAGATGGTCATGGTCCTTGTGAAATACGCAATACCTTTTACTCCTCCTGTAAGCTTCTTTGACGGCATGGTTCTTCCTTTCTTCCTACCATATATGTCTTCTCGAAAGGTATTGAAGGTGGTAAAGCCGAGGTCATGAAATCTTTGAAACCTAATCTCAATTAGATCATATTAAACTCTAGAATTGGTTGACCATGTTTAAACAAAATCTAAAGTCCATTTAGGGTCAACAAGTCAACATCTTGACTTTACTACTCAATAGGGTGATTTGATTTTAAATTAAACCTAATCTCAATTAGGCTCATATTAAACCCTAGAATTATGTGACTATATGTAAATTAAGTCAAAAGTCAAAAGTTTAATTCGTGGTCAACATGTCAACACTTCTTACCATGTGATTATTATTATTATATTTAACCTTGATTATGTTTGAATTAATATCTTCGATCAAAGAAATAGGTTACTCACATGGGATAAGAAAATATGTTTTTCTTGGACAAAGATATCACATGGGATGAGAAAATATGATTTTCTTGGATAAAAGAATGTCTCACGCGTTCGAGACATACATGCTTTAAAAGTTTAATTCGACACTTTACCATGTGACTATTATTATTTAATTTTGATTATGTTTAAATTGACATCTTTAATTAAGAAATTAGGTTATTCACATGGGTTTAAAAAGAGTGAGTTTCTTGGACAAAGAGAATGACTCACATGGAAGGGAGAGCTTACTCACATGGGATTTGTGCACACTCACATGTTGGAGACAACAAGAATCAAAAAGCTTATTTCAAAAATAGAAGAGCTTAGTTTTTTAATCCAAGAGCTTATTTCTCATTGAAAAAAGAAAGAATCTCCAACACATTTTGGATTCTTGTGAAAGATCAAGGAACCATTAAGTTAAAATCCAATGGAGGAGATCAAGTGGCCCATGCTATAAATAGAGGTGCATACCAAGTGAAAACTCAACCACAACACAAGAGCTTTTCAAATCTCCACTTTGAGCTCCACATTTCCACCACCTTCAAAGCTTCCAAGCTTCCAACATTCCAAGGTTGTGTCCAAGTGCTCTTTTGCTCAAAGTTCTACAAAGCTCTACACTTCTTCTTCTAATCTTCTTGAGTGATCCATATCAAGTTGAAGTGTTGTCCAAGACTCTTACATCTTTTTGTTGTGTGTTTCACTTTAGTTGAGAGAGGTTGTTCTCAAGATTACCAAGGTATGAAGTTATTGAGCTGAACCAAAAAGCTTTAGGTTGGTTTTATAGAGTTTCATGGTAAAACTTTTAGGTTAATTTTACCTATAAAGATTCAAGGTTGATTTTATAGAGTTTCCTGGTAAAATTCTTAGGTTGAATCTATTTATAAAGATTCAAGGTTAGTTTTATAAAGTTTCCTGATAAAACTCTTAGGTGGAATCTACCTGCAAAGGATTCAGGTTTTGCCAATACCTCTAGGCAAGTGAATTTCGTGAGGGTACATCATGAGACTGGATGTAGGTCGGTTGAGACTGAACCAGTATAAATTCTTTGTGTTCTTTTATTTTTCGTTTTCTAATCTTTATATTCTAATAAGTTAAAAAGAAACAAAGAGATCCCTCATCCAATTATCTGGTCATTATCTAAGGTTACTTCAAGTTAAATTTATTATCCAGTTATCTTATTATTTATATACTTTAACTTATACTACAACTTTTGTTTTTATAAGAGAACTTAATATTCATATACTATAGTTGCCTTATAAAGTACTATTATTCGAGTTAAGGTCTTTATCCAGTTAACTGATCATTTATAATATATTTTAACTTATAATATAACGTGTGTTTATAATATAACTTAGTATTCATATACTACAGTTGTTTGTATCTGATAAGTTGACTTAGTATTTATATACTATAGTAAACTTTGAAAGAAAAAACATTACAGTATATTATAAAATACAATATTATATTTATTAAAGTTACATAATAATATAATATTACTAACAATATTATATTATTATCATATTAGATATTGTATTTCTTTAAGTGCTTTACAGATCTTCCGCTACAATCTACATTAATCGAAAAAAGGTTATTAACCCTCCTCTAGCCTCGGATCACGATCCAACAGATCAGTGTTCGTCGACGTTTCAAACAAGCGTCAAGCTGAAAACTCCCTGTGGAAATCAGCTCGAACTTTTCAGTTGTTCATCTCTGCTTCGCTAGGATTTCTCTTTGAAATTCAATCTGCCTAAATGAGTGGGAGTGACCCTCTATTTATAAGGCTTTTTATAGGGATAATCTGATCATTAGGGTTGTAACCGCCTAAATAGAAAGGAACTTCCCTAAAATATTTGCGAGTTTTATTTCCTTATGATACAAGTTATTATTCGTTAGAGTTTTGATTGAAAATAGAATTTTGTATAAATGAATCCAAAAAAGGGTACGGGTAAAATATAAGAGATAAGTAATGAAATATAATCAAAAATTGCCTAAAACCCAAAGAGTTGGGGTGACGCTTGGGTTATGAGTGGGGTTGGGTTAGTAACCTAGTGACACACAAGAGTCCTCGGAGAGACCTTTTGTGCACTTGGGGTTTTATTCTGACCTAAGTTAAACGAGTAGACGAGGACGAGACTTACCGAGGGGTTCAAACCTCGATATGAACAGAGCGAACCATACCGAGGCAAAAACAAGTAAAGGATGGAACTGAAAAAGTTAAATTTGATGGATTGTGCCCCGACGGGGGAGTCTGGTCGAGTGAACCCATGGGGAAACTGAATCTAAAACGAGAGGTTAAGTCTGATAATGTGACCCTTCAGGGATGTTGGTCGGGTGAACCATGAGGGAATTCGAGTCTGAGCCTGACGAGACGAACGGCCCGACGGGGTAATCTGATTGAATCACTCCTTAAGGATGATTCGAGTCTGGTTGAGACTATGCTCCACACAGGATTGAGTCTGGAGAATGGCGAGAGTCATTCCAATGAAAGGGCTTCGGGCCCTAAGCGTTTGGATGGACGGACACCATAGAACACCCGGAGTAGAACATGGGTAATAAACAAAGGGAATATAGTTGAAAATAAAATTGAAAAATATGTAAAAGTTTGAGGCATCTGTACTGAGTTGAATGAAAATTCATATTCGTTCATGTTTTAAATTGCAGTTTGGGGCATCTCGTACATGGTTTACCAGGGAGTTTATCGTTTCCGCACCTTATGTTTTATGAGATTGATGTTCTGAACCCCTATCTATGTAATAAAGGCTTTCAGATAATGTTTTTAATGACTCAAGGCCGGAGTGACGACCGTTACCATCGATCTAGATCTCTCTCTCTTCTCCTCTCTCTCTAGCAGCTAGTGTAGACTCATTAAAGTTAACTTACTGTTGATCCCTAGGTGAGCAGTATTAATAACAACATTATCTTGCTAATGGGGATGGGCTTGCCAGATACTTATCTGGGTTTAAGCCGTAGTCGGGTCGGGTCCCCGGGGACGACCCGAGTGGTATTTGGGTCGGACTCGGGTTTGACCCTGAGTTACGGACTGAGGCACTACTGTTAGCCTTGTGCCATATACAGTGGATCGATGGTATCATCAGTGTTCATAATGAATGAATAAATTAAATCAATGAAATTACGGTATATCACAGTAAGGCCTTAATTGGTTGGATTTGTTTTCAACATTGGTGTTTGCCTTTTTCTTCTTCTATATTATTTAATGTCCAAGCTAAGGAATAGCCGTATAGGTAGTTTTGTTATTGTGTAACCTAGGATGTCGTGGAGGGGGACATCATCTCACAAACCTTGGAGAATGTTGAGGAGTTTTTTATTTTATTTACTTTTAGACCAGAAAAACCTTGTACAAGTATGGGAACTCATTAAGGATATGCTTCAGGCTGATATTTTCATAATTGTATTCTATTAAGTCTTCTGTTGGTGTGTGGGTTCGCCGGAACAAGCACACCGTCCCACCTCGTACGAGTGTCTCTCTCTAAGAATTATCAACCCCCTCCCCAGGTGGTCCAGGGGAGGTATTTATAGCCTTCACTCGCTGTCCTTGGGCCTCGTGGGGCTCGTACGTCGGGCCCGTCCGTCCGTCTGGGCCGCCGACCGGGCCGGTTCGGTCCGCGGTCCATGGTACCAACAGTACTCCCCCCTTCCTCGGCGGGCCGGGGCCCGGGGCCGTCCGCCCCCCTCTCGCCCCCACCCACCTTCGTTAGTGCTCCTCGATCCTCCGGCCCATCCTCCTTCCCTTTCCTATAAATAGGCTGCTTGAGTCTCCTATCTTTTACATCACCTCTCCTTTCCGCTATGAGTATTCGAGATATCCTTGAGGAGTATGGTCGCGAAGTGCAGCTTCAGCATGCCACCTGGGCCCTGTGTCTGCTGTCGCCTGCTGGTGTTCCCAATAGTGTGGCCGTGGCCGAGACTCAGCGCCTCAACGCCGTGTTGATCGACGTCCACCGTCGTCTCTCCCAGATTCGTCGCTCCGACATTCTCGCGGAACTTCCTGCCGTCACCTACCCAGATACCTCGGGCTCTGCAGGCACCTCGCGTGCTTTCCGCGCGCATGGTACGATCGCCGCTCCTGCTGCTGCCGCCGACCTGATCCTCTGCCAAGGCGTCGTCGGTCGCGCGACCCTCGTCGCTCCCGTGGGTCTTCGTCCCTCCCGGCTAACGACCTGCGTCCCTTCCTGTCGGGGTCCTCGAAACCGGACCGTTAGGCCTGTCCCGGAGATATCCGCGATCGCGATCGCGATCACGTTCATCCGGGCTGTGGGTCCGCCTTCACGGGACGACGTCTGGGGCGCGCCTCGTTCTTCTCTCCTATTTCTTTTTTGTATCCAGACTAGCTGTTGTTATGCGTTGTGTATTTTTTCCCGCCGTACCACCGGCCGTTGTAACACTTGATTTAATTTAATGAAAATGCCTTCGTTTTTTTTCTTCGTTTTGACTGTCTTCGCACGTCCGTGCAGATTCGCGCTACTCGGCGTCTTCTGTCGACGTTGCCCGCATCCTTCTCGAGCTCTGCCCTCGTCCGTTGCGACGGGTCCCCCTTTCGCCGACTCGGGCGTCGGCTCGTTACGTCGTCCCGTTGGTGGGGTCCGCCTGTGGGCCCGTCTGGACACCCCCACCACGTTCCGCCTGCTTCGTTCGGCCGTTGGACACCGCCGGGCTTACGTCGGGCGTTTCTCCCCCGCCCGCGTCGGTCCTTGGCTTTCATCCTGCCCCACGATGGATCGGCTCCTGGGCTCCCTCGGAGGCCCCTCGGCCTATCCGATCCTGACCAATCCAGGTACGCGACGCTTCGACTTCCGCGCCCCCCTGAACCCTTATATACACCCCCCCTTTTTCACTCGCGACTGACTCTTCTTCCTCTCTTTTTTTCTCCGACTTTCTCCCTTCCCAGGTTGCTAATGGCCTCCGCTTCTTCCTCCGATTGCGTCCAGGCCGCGGCCGGCGCCCGCACTCTGGTTACGTCGCTTTTCGTCGCTCCTACCAGCAAGGACCCCTTGTCCACCGTCGGGGTCGACACGATCCGGGAGGCGTTGGCGAAGATGGGCCAGCCGGATCTGCTCTTTACCGAGGCCGGTGACCGCCTTGCCTCCGATCCGCCGCCGGGCATGGTCGCCCTTTACACGCCTTTCGCCGATGTCGGTCTCGTTCTCCCGCTTCCCCCTCTGGTGGCCGAGGCGATGCACTTCTTCGGTATCGCCATCTCTCAGTTCCCTCCGGCCGCCATCGACCGCTTGATGACTTTCGACCTTCTCTTGCGTCGGGATGGCTGCCACATCTGCCTGCAAGTCTTCCTGATATGGTTCACGATGATTGCTATGACCACCGACCCCCGCCGTCTGCTAGTCACTCAGAGATCGGGCGGCGCTCTCTTCGATCAGCTGGTCGACCGATCTCACCACTGGCGGGACCGCTTCTTCTTCGTCCCCGTCAGCGCCCTTGGGTCGTCGGAGTCGGACGCTGATGTCCCCACACGCTGGAACCTGTTAACGTCGTTGAAGTCTCGGACCGCCGCTCCCGCTCGAGATGACTTGGACCCCATGGCCGCTCTTACCCAGGAAGTTCTTGTTGAGATTTACCGCCACGGGCCCGTCAATGCTCGGACGCTGGCCTCGTCCTGGGCCTACGACGACCACATGGCGTTGCCCGTGAGGGCGCCCTATTTTCGGGACGGCCCGCCCCGGCGTCCGAGAAAGAGGCCGGTCGACGAAGTGCAGTTCGAGGCTCCCGATACTTCCCCTCTCGCCGACGCTCCCGATACTTCCCCTCTCGCCGACGCTCCCGAGGCCGGGCCCGACGCCCTTGCCGGTTCGGACGCCCGCCTTCGAGACAGCCGGTTCGACCGACGACAAAGGAAGAAAGCTCGGGCCGAGAAACGTAAGTCGGTCGCTGCTGCCATGGGGTCGGTCCCTATTGAGGACTTGGACTCTCCCGAAACCAGCCACTTTAATCCTCCGCCCGGTGGGGTCCTTGACCAACTCCTTCTATCCGGGGGGTCGGATCCCGAGCTCTTGGATACTGAGCCCTTTAAGTCTCTCGTGCGGGATTTCCAGAAGACGTTCGACTGCTGCACCGCCCCCGTCGATCCTGCGTCCTCCTTGCCACGCCTCGGCGGGATCTTCAAACAGAGACTTGCGGACGTTCGTGCCTGCCTGACGCCCGAGGATGAATTCGTTCGACTGCGCGCCCGTCCTCCCTCGGCTGTCGACCTTGACCTGCACCACCTGATGCTGCAACTTTCGGTCCTTACCCAGGTTCGGCTGGAACAGGGCGTTGAGCTGGACGGGGAGCTTCAGCGAGTGCGGGCCGACCTTGTGGCGGCGAGGACCGAGCTGGACACGGTCAAGCGTGAACGGGATCTTCTGACCGCCGACGTGTGCCGGGCTGCCGAGGAAGAGAAGGCTCGGGCTGCTGCCGCGGAGAAGGCCGCGAAAGACGTTCAGGATGCTTTTGTCAAGGCCTTTGTTCCCGCCTTCGAGGACTGCTTGGCTGAAATGAAGAAGGACCATGCCGCCCTGATGGCGGACTCCAAACGCAGCGGTTTCTGGAAAGGTTACGTGCACGGACGCCAGATGAGTTCGCTTGCTTACCCGCCCCTGTCGCGCGCCGTTGTGCCCCGGAGCCGTAACGAGTGGGCCGACTGGAAAGAGACGGGCGTTCCCCCCTATCAGCCTCCCATGGATGTGAGCGACAGCGAGGAGCAAGATCTTGAGGCTGACTTCCCCGACTACGTGGACCCTCCCCTTGAGTAGTAGGCCCGTAGCGAATGTTTTTTTCTTTTTTCGTACGGGAAGAACAATTATCCCTGCATTGTAATAATACTTAACTTTTTTCCTGCTTTTTTACTTGCTTGTTTTCTCTCGCTTTTGCGTCCGCTTGCCTTGGCTCGGTCGTCGATCGTTTTCCTCTTCCTTTCGCTTTCGTTTCCCTACTTAACTTTCGCTTTCGCTCTTCCTCTTCCTTCAATCGTTTTTCTTGTCTTAGAGAAGCGGCCTGGGCCCTTCGGACGTTCCCGTGTAGCCTTTCGGCCCCGGGGACCTTCCGTTGGCCTTTTCGGCGGGCTTCTCCGGTTTTCGTTTGCTCGGGGAAACGGCCTGGGCCGTACGGATTGTCTCATGTGGTCGTCCGACCTCGAGACCTTTCCGCCGGCCTTTTCGGCGGGCTTCCCCGTTCTTTGCTTGCCTCGCAACATATCGCTTTCGCATTATTGTTGCGTTCTCTTTGTTCGAGGAAACGGCCTGGGCCGTACGGATTATCTCATGTGGTCGTCCGACCTCAAGACCTCTCCGCCGGCCTTTTCGGCGGGCTTCCCCGTTTTCTTTTCACTAATGTTCTTTTAACGGGTGCACTCCGGGTGCTTTTTATTGGGCATCACGCGCCGTGGTCGGGGGCGCCCGACGTTACACGAGATGGGGGAAACAAAATACAACAGGAAAAGTTGTCCCGCGGGCGCTCCGCTTTACCGTCTGTACTTCTCCAAGTTGTCGGCATGCCACGTCCTTTCAATCTCTTGCCCGTCCTCATACCCCAGGCGGAAGATGCCCGGCTGAATCTCGTCTGTGATGACATATGGGCCCTCCCATCTTGCTGACAATTTCCCCTTTGTCTGGTCGACTCCCGTTACCTTGGCGTTTCTCAACACCAGGTCCCCTGGTGCCAAATTCTTGTCGGCCACTCTTTCGTTGTGGTACCTTGCTACCCTTCGTTTGTAAGTGAGGTCCCTGATGGACGCCTCCTCTCTCGCCGACGCTACCAATGTTTTCCCGCATCGAGTGGGGTAGGCCTTCGCCCGACGTCATTACTTCGCCGACCGAATTGAAGTAGCACTCGCGCGCCTTCTTCTGGGACCCCCGGACCGTGCACACCCCTCCCTCGGTTGGGAACTTGAGGCACTGGTGGAGCGACGACGTTACTGCCTGGAAAGCGTGCAGCGCCGTCCTTCCCAGGATGGCGTTGTATCCGGATGTGAAGTTCACGACCGTGAACATGACCTCGACCGTCCTTGCTTGGGCATACCGCCCTAGGGTGACCGGGATGGAAAACGTCCCCGCTACTGGAACTTCTGACTGGCCGAATCCCCTGATGGGGGCCCGGCATGGGAGTAGGTCCGCGCGGGCCAGGCCGAGGTCGACGAAAGCATTCCAGTACAGTATGTCCACCGACGCCCCTGTGTCCACCAGGATTCTGTGTAGTCGCACGCTGGACTTGTCTCCCCTTTGGAAGATGGGGGTTATGACTAGGGGATCGTCGTGGGGTGTGGTGATGTCCTTCATGTCGTCCTCCGTGAACGAGATTTCCAAGTTTATTCGCGGGCGCTTGGCCCCTGTTGTCCGGTCCACGTCGGACGCGTACCGTCGTCCTTCCCATGGATCGTCGCCCCTCGAGGCTCCTCCCCCCACGATGGTGAGGATGTCCCCTATAGCTTCGTCCGCCGGCTCCTGCTTCGGCACTTGGTGTCCCGTGGGTATTACCGTCGGACGGCTTGTCGTCGGGGTTGGGGGGTCTCCGTTTGCGGGTTTCATTTTGTTGAAGACCTTTGCTAGGTTTAGGCATTCGGCCGTCGTGTGGCCGTTGTCCTCGTGGTACTCGCAAAACCGACGGGTGTCCCTGAACGCCGCTGTGTCTTTCCTCATTGGCCTTGGCGGGGGTAGGGTTCCTGTTCCGCTCAACGCGAGGAAGACCTGCCTTTGGTTTGCCGCCGGGGCGGGGCCTACCTCCCTCCGCCCCGCTGCTCCCGGGTTGCCGGTTCTGTACGCGGGTGCCTGCGGTGCCGTTGGGGGCTTGGCTTGCAGTTGTTGGGGCTGAGGTTGGCTCTGCTGTTGCCCCCCCCCCCCGTGCCTGCGGGGGCGCCCTTCCCCCTCTGCTGCCGCCTGTACTCCTGGATCTTCGCGCCCAGGTAATCCTCCACGTTGCTTTCTCCGTGGGATCTCTCCATGGCCTCGGCGAAGGTTTTCGGCGGCTTCCTTACTAAGTCTCCCGCGAAGAACGTGGACCGGAGACTGTTCGTTAGGGCGTACAGCACCACCTCCTCTGAGATCCCCTCAATCTTCTGCACCTCGCTCGCAAACCGGTCCATATACGTGCGCGTGCTCTCCGATTCTCCCTGTATGACGGTACTGAGGGCGGCCTTGATTTTCGGCCTTCTTCGACGGTGTGCGAAAGCCGCCCGGAATACCGCCACTAAGCCTTCGTAGATGTGCACGGACCCTGTCGGCAGCGTCCTGTACCAGGCTATCGCATCGCCCGTCAGGGCCCTGCGGAACATTCGACACCAGACGTCCTTCCTGTTCGTCCTGTCCTCCATGTTGGTCTTGAAAGAGTGCAGGTGGTCCTCCGGGTCTGTGTCGCCCTTGTAATAAGGGATCTTCGGGGCCCTCCAGCCTGGCGGGTATTCCTCGTCCAGCAGGTGCTGCGCTAGGGCCTCTCCGCTGCCCCCCTCCGGCGCCATTGCCGCAATGGCTCGCGGGGCCTCCATGGGTGGGGCGTCGCTCCCGGGTCTCCCGTCTGGGGGGGCGGACGGCCCGTACATGGGGTCTCCTCCTCCGCCCCCGTCCGACTCCAGGGTGTGGGGGGTCACCGTGAGTTGGTGCACCTGCTCTTGTAGTTGACGCTGGCTCTCCTGTAGGGTGGATATCAGTTCCACAAGCTGCATCCTTTCCCGCTTGCTCTCTCTTTCCGCGCGCTCTTTCTCCTCCGTGCGCTCCCTTCGCCGGAGCCTCTCGTGCTCCTTTTCCCTTCTCTCCCGGGACCGCGACCGGGACCGCGTTCTCCTGACCTTGGGTGGGGATGCTGGTTCACTGCGCCGGCGCCTTCTGGGTGACTCCCACCCGTACCTGATCTCCTCGAGCTCCATACGTAGCCTATCCTCCTCGGCGCCCCATTCCTCATTGGCCCTTACCTCCTCCGAATACCGGTCGCGGGAGTGGTGTCGCGCCGGCTGGTACTCCACTGCTGCCCGCTCGGGTCGCTTTGAGCACTCCCCCACTTGGTATTCGCTCCTCGTCATCCTCCTCTCCGGCTGTCGTGTGTTCGTTTCACGTCAGGTTCACCACTGTTGGTGTGTGGGTTCGCCGGAACAAGCACACCATCCCACCTCGTACGAGTGTCTCTCTCTAAGAATTATCAACCCCCTCCCCAGGTGGACCAGGGGAGGTATTTATAGCCTTCACTCGCTGTCCTTGGGCCTCGTGGGGCTCGTACGTCGGGCCCGTCCGTCCGTCTGGGCCGCCGACCGGGCCGCGGTCCATGGTACCAACATCTTCCTTTGTATATTTTCTTTCATTATTAGTTGCATAATATCGTAATATAATGAATATGAATCTTTCTGTCTAATTGATATTTCTCTCAAAGTCATTTATTTTCTTCATTATATCGTCATTTTTATTTATTTTTTGCACATTCTGATTTATGGTCAAATAAGAATTTGGTGAGGTCGGGGATTTTTCATGAGAAACAAAGGGAAAGAGCACCAACTCCAAGATTTGGCGATTTCTCTAATCTCCAACTCTTCAACCACCCTCAACTCTCTCCGGTAAGAATCAGATCCACCCTTAGGTCATCCTAAGGCTTCTCTACAGGTGGAGAGACTATCACAGAAAGTAGCGAAGTAACATTCAATGATTCTTGGGGAGGAATTGAGAAGGTGGGTGGGTTTTTCCTGTAGAAAGATGGGAAAGACCATATCAAAAGAATAAAAGATGACCAACTGTACACTTGAGTTTTTTCATTCACCTTTCTCAATCACAACTTCAAGGAGGATAGTAGTCTCCCGAAACAGGTAGGCCATTCAACCAGATCAGAAGGCAAACATATCTCAAACAGACAAAAGGACAATCCAATTTACCCTTTCTATGGCTTCATCAACAAATGGTTGCCTTTATCCCATGCTATTGGTGATATAAGAAGACTCCAATATACAACCCCATGAAGCGGAGATGGATCTATTTTGCTCAATGATTGAAATTCTAGAGTTTATAGAAAAATTAAGCCTCATACTCAGGGTACTAGGCGATCCAACAAGTATGAGAGCCATAGCTTGCATGGAAAAGAACAAGTTGGATTTATCTGAACAATTCCGTATCTCTTGATACAGAGACTACACTTTCTCAATATTCTTTAGAAGAATGTGAAGAAAGCGATGATCGGAGTATAGTGTGCACGGAGTCTCGGTTGCTAGGGTTTTGGAGATGGAGATGAAAAGTCGAGTCGTTTGGAAAGAACCCAAAAGGTTTTTAGATTGTATTTGAAAAAAGATGAATAAAAGTTTTAATAAAGTAACTATTTATACTAAGACTAACTATACCATAAATTTAACTTAACGGGCCTTGAGGAATGGGCCTGACTAATCATCTAAAATAGCTTAAGATAATAAGATTAAACTAAGGATAATAAGATTTAAACTAAGATAATCTGTGTATTCTCAATAGAATGGTTGATTATCTCAAATATTGTGATCGGACGTGGGAAATGATGGGCGACACCCCAATCATGATTAGCAAGTTAAATCCGCGATTGTATTCTGACTAAGACCGTGCCAACACCATCTCCATTCCGGCTTCCTCAAGTCCTGAAACAAAGGGAGGTTAAGTGGACGGACCTTCACAGGGGAGTTCCGTGAAAGTGAAAAGGAGAGGAGGGAGGGTAGGTCCTCGTCGACGCAAATACACAGTGAGGACTGGATAACCACCCCCCTCGTTTACTCAAACACAGGGTCGGACAACTTGTGTTACAAGCTAGATAGTCTAGCCTCCACTTCCATAACTCCAGTTGGAAACAGTGTACAATCTTGAAAGGAACAGAGAGTGGACCCTAGCGAGAGGAGTGTCACCGGAGGGGTGTCGGGTATGATTGCCTAAAAATCGCCTTTGGAGTCGCCTAGAAACGTTTTTCTTCTCTCATCGTGTATTCTACGTTTTAACTCTTAAACCTTTATGACACGTTTCAATTTAAATATTAAAAAGAAAAATTCAATAAATTTTACTACGATTTTGAATTTTAATAATAGCAAAACTACAGAACCACTAAACCAGTCACATACTAATGATCGGCCTGTATCAGCTGCAAAGTGTTCCGATGCGAAAGGTTGAAAATCCTGTCCGTCGTATTAAAAAATTTGGAATGGACGGCAGGAAAAAATCACGGTCAATTGGAAAGAATTTTGGTAAACCGGTAGAATCGGGTGTAATTTTTTTAAACCCGGTAAAATAGGTTTACGAGTGCATTATAGGGTGTAGAAAATGTCAGTATAGATTTCAAAGTGTCACTTCACACACTCTTCTTATATCTCACACCCAATTCCTCCACGCCCATCTCAAACCCAGAACCACCTCCCAATCTTTCACCACCCAAGATCTCCTTCACTTCCTTCACAAGAAGCTTCGTTACCATCCCTCCTTCGCAGCCTACGATCTCGACGTGTTCCGATGGACGACAGAGGTCGACTCCTTCCGGCACGATCACAATACTTTCGAATACATGGTAAAAACCTTGACAGTCACGGATCGGTTCGACGGCCTCAGGTTTGTTCTTGGAATCATGCAGGCTTACCCTTGCCCATGCTCCGACGGTATCTTCGCATGCCAGCGGCTGGAATCCATCTACAGATTCGCGCTCAACGCTTTCTGCCGGACCGGTAGGGTCACCGAAGTCGAGTTCTTTTTCGACGCAATGAAATCGTCAATCGACGGAAAACCTAACGTCGTGATGAACGGGTTCTGCAAGGGGAGAAAGCACGTGAAGGTGGTCGAATGGTATGACCGGATGTCGAAGAAGGACAGAGTGAAACCCGATATTTTCAGCTTTAACATCATGATCAGCAGCTACGTTCGTAACTCTGTGTTCGAGACAGCGTTGGAGGTTTTCAAAGAGATGAAATTGAAGAATTGCAACCCAAATGTTGCGAGTTTCAAATCTCTGAACACCGGATTCTTCAAATTACGAAGATTTGACGAAATAAGTTGCACCACTTTGATGGAAGGATTGAAAAGGAGGAAGATGATCGATAAGGCGTGTTTTTTGATGGAGGGAATGGTGATGCAAGGTATGATTTTGGACTGTGTTACATTCAATTTAGGATTTTGGTCGGTGGGTTTTCACGGGAAGGTAGGAGAAGACAGGAAAACTGTCTTGTCGATCAAATGTTGGATCAAAGATTTGTCCCTAACATCACTTCTTACAACTTGCAAGATTTCATGAGAGATTTTGACAAAAATGAAGAAATAATTGGGAATTGAACGAATCAAACATGAATCAAACCAAAAATGACAAACAAGAATGAAATTTATTCTGGTTGTTGAATCAAACAAAAATGACAAACCCAAAGAAGAGTGAAAGCAAGAAGAACAGAGAGAATCGAATTTAAAATGGAAAGGGAAGAACTTATATTTACAGTCTGCTTTGGATGTTTATAACGAATTGGATCTATTTGGGTCGGTTGGATTATTTCTGATGACTTTAGTTACAATATTTTGTTAAAATAGATACATTACTAGCTATATGTAATATCAATAGTGACATTATTAAAATCAAGTCGTAATAGCATTAACAGAAGACTAACCAGCATCGCATGTGATCATCTTCGAAAGATCAAGTCGTAATAGCATTAGTAGTGTAGGTGTACACACTAACCAGTAATAATAGCATTAAATAGAAGACTAATCATAATCCCATGTGATCATCTTAGGAAGAACAAAGTCGTAATAGAATTAGTAGTTTAAGTGCACGTACGCACTAAACAGTAATTGAGTCTGACCATTGCACGAAGTTATAATAGCATTAATGGAAGACTAACCAGCATCGCATGTGATCATTTTCGAGAGAACCAAGTCGTGATAGCATTAGTAGTGTAGGTGCACGCACTAAACAATAATTGAGTCTGATTATTGCACGAAGTCATAATAGTATTAGTAAAAGACTAACCAGCATCGCATGTGATCATTTTCGAGAGAACCAAGTCGTAATAACATTAGTTGTGTAGGAGCACGCTCTAATTAAGCAATGATTTCTTGTGATTATTGCACGAAGTCATAATAGCATTACTAGAAGACTAACAAACATCGAATGTGATCATTTTCGAGAGAACCAATTAAGTTGTAGGGTCTCATCATTGACGAAATCATAATAGTATTAGTAGAAAACCAACCAACATCACATGTGATCATCTTCGAGAGAATCAAGTCGTAATAGAATTAATAGAACTGGTAGAAAAACTATTCCCTGATATTAGAAATGACAAAGAGGTAAATTAAATAAAAAATAATTATATTACAAAACCCATATGTAAATTTATACCTCACTCGAAGCTAGGTTTGGGCATGGGTCGGGTTTCCCTCGGGTTTGCCTAAACCCGGACCCGAGTTTTCAAATCGGGTTCGGGTCAAAACCCGGGAAGGTCAAAAAATATTGAACCCGGACCCGAACCCGGTTTTGATGTCGGGTTTGGTCGGGTTCGGGTTTAATAAATTGATTGAATATTTTGCATAAAAAACCCTGTTGTTTAAATAATATTTAAATTTTATAAAAATCAAATAAAATGGTTTGTGAATATAGAGAGGGTTTGTGAAGATGGAGAGATCCGACGACGGTGAGGAGAGGTCCGATGACGACGAGGAGAGGGCCGGCGATCGTGAGGAGAGGGTCGGCGACAGCGAAGAGGGAAAATGAAAGTGGAAGAGGAGAGAGAAATGAAATTAAGGTTTCCACTCTGTGGAATTGGCTTCCCCTACATTTTCCGATCCCTCCATCACACAATGACTAGTAAGTCTTCGCGCTCTTCAAACAACCAGAACTTGGACAGAATGGAAGAAGAGGGAAACACTAGGATATATGACGTGAAGTAGGGGAGCGTCGGAGAGAGACGCAGAAATAAACAAATCGACGTGTGTCGGACGAAGTGTGTATCTGTGTTATTGAATATTAATTATCTGGGTTTGGTCGGTTTTGAGTCCGGGTTTAATAAATTAATTGAATATTTTGCATAAAAAAACCTTTGTTGTTTAAATAATTTTCAACTTTTATAAAAATCAAATAAAATGGTTTGTGAAGATGGAAAGTGTTTGTGGAGATGGAGAGGTCCGGCGACGGTGAGGAGAGGTCCGACGACGACGAAAAGAGGTCCGGCTACGGTGAGGAGAGGGTCGGGCGAAGAGGGGGAAAATGAAAGTGGAAGAGGAAGAGGAGAGAGAAATGAAATTAAAGTTTAAATTTTAGGATATAAAATTAACTAATTAAGGTTTATAAAATATGAGAAATTTATAATTATATATATTAATTTTTTTATAAAGTGTTTTATATGAAATTATATTAATTATTTATATTTTAATAAATTTTTTATAAATTTCTTCGGGTTTCGGGTGAGTCGGGTTTGGTTCGGGTTTAACCTGAACCCGACCCAAAAAATCGGGTAAAAATTACTCGGGTTCGGGTCGTTCGCATCGGGTTTCATGACCGAAATATCAACCCAAACCCGGACCCGACATATTCGGATTCGGGTCAACCCACGCCCACCACTACTCGAAGCGTCCGTCGCTGAAAGTATATGATAGAAAAACTTTTCTGCATCTCCTATTGAAATAAGAGAAAAATAACGTTTGTAAAATTCACTGTTAGTGCTAAAGGAATTAATTTCCTAATGTGTTTTAGGAATCAACAAGGACTGTTATAGAGTTATCCAAGTGATTACAGACCTACAGACAATTCGTCCAAGGACTGAAGAATAAATACTGAAGAACTTTGGAAAGAAGTGCAAATGTTACAATAAACCCAATTGGGCCAATTTTGAATGTTGGTTGGGCCAATTCCAATATTTAGTTAGTTGATTTTGTTATTAGTTGGTTAAAATATGGATAAGTCAATTTGGGTTTGTTGTAAATTTTTTCCTATAAAACTAATAGTTGTAAACTAATAATATACTTACTATTTTACACATTTGGGTATTTTCAGTTAAAACGAAAATCCCTACTTTCTTCCCCTCTTCTTGCACACTTCATTCCAGCGACGATTTCGGCAAGCTCACTCGCTGATCTTCTTCGATACTTCAGCGACGTCTCCGGCAGTAGAAAATAAAAAGTGCTTTATGAATAACTTGAGATGAGAAGAAGGTGAAAGATGAGTAAAGAATGAATTGAAAGATGAGCTAAGATAAAAAGATAAAACTCTTACACGATTTGACATATTTTCAGAATTTGAGCATTAACAGTTATAAATAAAGCATTATTTTACTGAGGTATAAACATCGATAAAACAAACATTAATGAAAGGACGGTAGAGTTGTAAAGGTAAAAGAAGAGGGGTGATGGATGTCAAAAAATATTTAATGATGACAAGATAGTGACAACAAATAAGAAGAAAAGACAAAAACATGATGAAAAAAAGAAGATACGTTGAGGGAGAAAGAGAGATGAATATTTTTTTTTTAAAAAACTAACAACTACAACGTGGTGAAAAAAAAATTTAAATTTTTTTGAGGAAGATATATTGCAAATTGACTCAACCCAGTGAATTTTTTTTCCCAAAACCAGAGGACAGGATGATTTTAAAAGATTTGGAAGGTTGAGATGTCTTCTCACCTGATTTTAAAATGAGAAGGCCTTCTCACTTGAGTTTTTTTTGTACTAAAGATATTATGACACTACTCACATATTCACATGTCAAATTGTCAATGCTATTTTAAAGATACTTAAAATAATTGATTGTGTAATTTCCAATCTATCTTCAACAGTTCAACATGTTAGGCAAAAATGCAATGCTTTTAAAATTAACTTTTATATATATCGACTCATCCATTACATCGTCTTATGGGTTAAATCGTAATTACATGACAAATTGTCTTGTCTGCTGTTTATAATTTGGTTGAGTTGTAATTATTTCCACATTCCGAGGATATTTTCGGAAAAATGGGTAATGAGTTTTTTGAATCTGGTATTATTTAAAAAAAAATTACCTGTTTTTTATCCTTTTATAAGTTTTGTTTACACATTTACACCTCTATTTCTTATAATTCTACCAATCATAAATAATATTTTGTAAATGTAAAAAATCCAGATTTAGTTTCCCGTTTTTAAAAATAGTTTATAATGGATTCGGATACACCCGAATGGCTGAGTTGTTTTTCACATCCGATCTATATAATCGTCAAAATACACTTATATTCCTATCTATCTATATTTCATTTTAAGACAATAATAAACGGATACACACTCTCTCTGACACACGTCGATTTATTTATTTCCGCGTCTCTTTCCGACTCCGCCCACTTCATGTCCTGTTCGAGTGTGTTCTTCCCCTCTTCTTCCATACTGTCCGAGTTCTGGTTGTTTGAAGAGCGCGAAGACTTACTAGTCATCGTATGATGGAGGGATCAAATAATAGATGGGCGCCCGTCCATGGTGATGTTGGGGAAGTCAATTCCACAGAGTGGAGATCGCAACTGCAAAGCGAAGCTCGTCAACGCATTGTCAATAAGATGTAGTCTGAAATCCTCTTCTATAATTTCGTTTTTTAATCGCGTCTCTGTTATCTATCCCTCACCTCTGATTTCGTATCTTAGGGTTTTCAAAATTAATTGCCCAGATGATTTCGAATTTTGATCGAGGGTAGTGAAAATCAATGTTTTCTTCTACTTCTTCCAGAGACTTTTTTTCTTTCCAATTTTAACTTTTGGAAAGTCTTTTGATGTTTTCTGATTCTCTTTTCATTGTTTTCTCTACTTTCCTATGAAAAATAATTGCACCTTTATTTTAAAAGTCTTCCTTAATCCATTCATTTTTTCTATCAATTCAAACGGAGGAAATATGCTAACATTTTAAATTCCGATACAATAATGGGGAGATGAAATCAAATTGATTGCCTCACATCTATTGACCATGTGAATATATACAATTTGAGATTAACTCATTACATCATACAGTAAATTATAACGATGCCAAACTGCTTGATTCTAATTATATGCACAATATATTGATATTCCAGAATGGATACGTTAAAGAAACACTTGCCAATTTCTGGGAATGAGGGTTTGGGGGAACTAAAGAAGATTGCTGTCCGGTTTGAGGAAAAGATCTATACCGCTGCAACGTCCCAGGTAATTCCCTTAGTTCTAGTTTTATTTTAATTACATGATCCAAATTTCGATTCGTTGATTCATTCTGTTAAAAAAAAATTTATCTGAGTACATTTATAGTATACTTATATATTCTAAACATCTAATTTGTAGTAATAAGTGATTTGTTTGTTATTTCATCTACATTTTTCTTTGTAACAAACTCAGTAGTTAAGTACTCTGTATAAGTTATGAGGATCCAGAAGATGACTCACAACATTTGGTAAAACTCATAATATTAAAATTTAGTTGTGTTTTTTAAAAGATCAGTAAGTTACAATGTACGTGCTCTTATTTTTTCAAGAATTCAGTAGATTTCAATCGTTATATCATTATGCTAAACCCTAAATCAAGCAATATTAGCATGGACTTTAAGACATGTAAACAATCTCTCAAATACTGAAATATATGACCCTACTGTTCAACAATAATGCTTAACCTTCGACCTGAGGAGTTCACTTTGAGTCTTCAAGGAAGCTTCGACAAAATTGGAAAATAGATCGACAGGTTCCCAAACTTTCCATCTCAGGTCCTCAATGGTAGCTTTCATATAGAACATTAAAACCAACTAGGCATATAAGATATAACTCCCATATTATGATTAAACCTCGATACTAATCACTATGACTAATTTTACTATAATATAACAATACTATATAATTATACAAAAATTTATAGCTAAAAATATGTTATGTGATATGTAAAATAGTCTATTTTAGTTATCGATTTTCATAATATTCTCTTTCGGTTAAACTTAATTTTATGTTTAATAATTAATGAAAAAAAGGCTAATTGGTTTTTGGCAGTCTGATTATCTACGGAAGATTTCAATGAAAATGCTTACAATGGAGCAGAAGACACATGGAGGTGGTGTCAATGGTAATTCCTTATCATCAACTTCTGGTGCGGTAAATCAAAGCTCCGATCCAGGTAATTTTAAAACTCAAAAGTAAAAAAATTCTTAAAAGAAACTTAGATAGTCTTAAAATTCTGGTGATTGTTTGGTTCCTTTCTCTGTTTAAGACACTAAGTGTTGAGTTCTTGACTTTTCTCATTTCTGTAGCAATGCTAAAGAATCTAGTGTTTCTCTCAGACCACCAGAAATGGTTCTTAAAGAGGTTTTAAATGACATCAACAACTCCTTCAGGCCAGAGAGCTTCAAAAAGAGTTGTTGTCACCCTTTGGGACCTAGCACGATACAGATATGGGAGACCAACCTCCGGAGGCAGATAGCCTAGCTTCTATACTAGGCAATATGGTTGTGTGGAAAGTGTCAAAATGAGACTTGCTCTCATTTCCATTTCCATATTTATATCTATATCTTATTATTTTATTGCTAGTTCTCATTGTATCAGGGAAACGCCCCTCATTTTTATAAATGAAAAATTTAACTGCTTTAAAAAAAAAAAATCTAGTGTTGCTAATTGCTATTACCCAATTTTAACCAAATTCCCTTGCTTTTTTTGTCTAAAGGCCGCCTCTTCTTTGTGCATGACTTCCTTTAGGTTTTTTCTTTGGTCACCAGTCTGTTGGTCTTTTCTTCCATAGTATCCAAATCACTCAGGGTCAGAGACGAAGAGGTCACCATTGGTGAAGTTTCTCAGGAAGGTTAGAAATTTATTCGGTATTGTCCTTAAGGCTGAGAGAACAGGGACCCTCTTCCTTTTCCTTCCGGTGATGTGAGAATTTTTCTTAGATTTCAAGGGTGTGCTTGTCTGTCTTGGAATTTTCTTATGTCTACTTCTTGATCTTTTGCAGTCACAATCGGAAGGAGAGAGTCCCTCGCAAAAATTCGCTCTTAATTGTGGGGGATTAGGGGTGTAGACAGTAGGGTCTGCTTGTTTGGGGAGTTTATATTGCCCAAGTATATTGGGTTATTGAACATGCAGTTTGTGTTGACTTGGATAGTTGATCATTCTATTGTGTGTAAATATCATTGTAAAGTCTTGTGGGTCATCAAATCCATTGTTGGAGTTAGGTTAGCGTGTTGTCTATCAAATATTCAGATCAGAGATTGCCTTTTCATCCGGTGGTTCATAAATTCAGGGATTTTGAGTAGATTTTATTCCAGTTTTTAGGTGAACCATCCTCCTAAGAGAGGTTTCCCGGTGTATTAGTGATATGATACATATATATGATATCATATATATCATATCATATATATGTATGATATCATATCATATCGTATATATGATATGATACGATACTAATTAGTGATATGATATATGTTATTGTAGTATTAATCATATCATATATATGATATGATACGATACTAATTAGTGATATGATATATGTTATTGTAGTATTAATCATATCATATATACGATATGATATGATACGATACTAATTAGTGATATGATATATGTTATTGTAGTATTAAGTTGTATATATATGATACTCATTGTGAATGAAAAGGGATCGAGTATCTCTCCCACTTATTTACATTTCTTATATGGTATCAGTTTGTTAAAAAGAGAGCTTCCTCGATCCTGAATTTTCTCCTCAACAGTCCTTCATTTTCTTGAATTCCGCTGCAATGGAAGACGACATTGTTGATAGGAGTGGAGTCGCAAATTCAGATGCTTCCAAGATTGTTTTCACCAAACATCTGAAGACTGTGATGCTGGACCGCTCAAACTACTTCGCTTGGCGCGCGCAATTTGTCGTCATCTTGCGAGGACATGAGCTGCTAGATTTTGTCCATGGGAGAATTGACCTATCGGATGCTATGGCCAGAAAACAGGATCAATTGATCCAAGGATGGCTACTATCGGCCATGTCTGCACCGATGCTCGCATATGTAACTACATGTAGCACATCGGCTGAGGTATGGAATGTTTTATAGATCGAATTTGCATCGAGCTCTAGGTCTCGAGTGCTTACATTACGGCAGAAAATTCAATCTGTTAAGAAAGGGAGTCGATCGGTCTCCGATTACATTGTGGAGATCAATTCCCTCGTGGAGGCACTAGCAATTGCAGGCGAGAAGATAGAGGATCCAGATCTTGTATTACTTGTCTTGCAAGGTCTTGGAGAGGAATATGAGTCTTTCATCCAGAATGTTACATCAAGAGATGGTGAGGTTACATATCGCAAACTCCAATCTATGCTAACTGATTTGGAAGAACGAGAATACAGAAGAACAAATTCCACATCTATGACACTTAATGTTGTCACTGAGGTAAACGAGAAGGGATATAAGGATCTTAAATCTATACCATGTCAAATATACACAAGAAAAGGACATGGGGCTTTAAACTGTTACAATAGGATCAATTTATCCAAATTTCCTCCTACTCATGGTCGAACTCTGTCATCTACTGACCCAACTAAGGCGGCCACTGCATCAGCAAACATGATTTATGATAATTCTATTTGGTATCTAGACTCAGGTGCCACAAATAATGTGACAAATCAGGTGGCAAATATTCAGAAAATGTCACCATATGAAGGTAATCGAATGATTTTTGCTGCAAATGGTAATCCTATGCCTATTACACATACTGGATTTTCTGCTTTTATTTCTAATAACAAGAATTTTGTTATTAATGATTTGTTATTTGTTCCATCGGCATCCAAGAACTTGCTATCTGTGAAGAAATTTTGCACTGATATTTGTGTGTCTATTGAATTTCATCTACAGAAGGTAATGGTAAAGGATCTAGATTCAGGAGAGTTGCTAATTGAAGGAGATTCTAGTGATGGATTATACAAGCTTCCTGTCCAAATAAATCAAATGGAGGTCAATCAAGTGATAGAAGGGAAGGCTACGGCTAGAACTTGGCACCATCGATTGGGACACCTCCACACTAGAGCTATGAAGTCAATGGCTAAGAAAAACATGATTAAATTTTCAGATATTTGTAATGATGATATTAATTGTGATTTTTGTCATATCAACAAAATTCACAAAAATCCACATATATCAAGAAATACGATTTATGCAATTCTTTGCAGCTTATATTCGCTGATGTATGGGGTCCAGCACCATGTAGTTCTAATGAAGGGTATAAATACTATTTGAACTTTGTAGATGCATCGACAGATTATAATTGGCTATATCTCCTTCGAGCAAAATCAAAAGTTTCTGAATGTTTTCTTTGGCAGAAAAACAATGTGATTTTAAGATCAAGGCATTCCAAACTGACAATGCCAAGGAGTTCTTAAAGCTAGATGAAATTCTGAATAAAAGTGGAATTGTGCACAGATTGAGTTGTCCTCACACTCACCCACAGATGGGTAAAGTTGAGAGAAGACCTCGACATATTGTCGACACTGGACTTGCTATATTAAAGCATGCTAGCTTGCCCACTAAATTTTGGGATTATGCATTTATGGTTGTAATTCACATCTACAATCGCAATCCTACTCGGTTGTTAGAAGGCAAATCACCATTGGAAGCTTTATTTCAACAGTCTCCGGAATATGGTAAATTAAGGGCATTTGGTTGTAAATGTTTTCCTAATTTACGTCCATATCGAACTAATAAATTGCAGGACAAATCAAAGCCTTGCATTTTCTTAGGATATCCGACTACATGTGATGGTTACATATGTATGAATCCCGATGATGGGAAGGTGTATATTTCCAGAGATGTTATATTCAAAGAAGATGATTGCTCTTTGAGTGAGAAATTAAATAATATTTTTCAGACCCCTAATCAGGCAATTCAGAATGCAGGGAATGTCATAACAGTGGAAAATATTTCCCAATCGGACGATGCAATGGCAAGCACAGATGTGAACACAAGTCCAGAGAACAGATCTGATTCACTTTATACTACTCAGTCTGTTCATCCTGAGCCTATTAGTAGAAGTACTTCTTCTCAAAACAGTCCATTAATTCAGACTCAAGATGTCACTCCGACATCTCATTCAGATCCAATTATTTCAGTTGATCAAATATCTTCCCCAATTAATTCAGTTGATCAGATATCCTCTCCAATTTCTTCAGATTCAAGCTCTAGAGATGAGTTCTCAATTTCAAAATCAGTAAAATTAACTGATTATGAGAGGCGCCCCTTCACTAGAGGAGCTGGAGGGATTAAGAAGCCTAATCCTAGGTATGCACTGTCTATATCAGCTTCTGAAATTTCAGTTCCATCTTCAGTCAAGCAAGCTTTGGAGAATGAAGGATGGAAATCAGCTATGAAAAAAGAATATGATGTGCTCGACTGTTCGTTAATAATGGCACATGGGAGTTGGTACCAAGGATGCCAACAGACAATGTGATTAATTCTATATGGCTGTTTAAAGTCAAAGAAAAATCAGATGGCAGTGTGGACAGATTGAAGGCAAGGCTAGATCAGATTGAAGGCAGAGATTACAATGAGACATTCAGTCCAGTTGTAAAATCTGTATCTATTCGTGCAGTATTAACTATTGCAGTTTCAAGAGGTTGAAAACTTAATCAAATTGACATAGGTAATGCATTTTTACATGGTCAATTGGAAGAGAGAATTTTAATGCGTCAACCTAAAGGCTTTATGGATGAATCATGTCCAAATCACGTCTGCCTATTGAAGAAAGCTATCTATGGTCTCAAACAATCTTCAAGGATGTGGTTTCGCAGACTAAAAATGGTGCTGAATTTAACGGGTTTTATACCAAGCCAATCTGATCCTTCATTGTTTGTGCACTTAGGTGAATATACAATTTATATACTTGTCTATGTTGTTGATATGATTATCACAGGATCAAATAGAGCTAAGGTTGATGAAGTGCTTGCAAAATTGGGTGAAGAATTCGCTGTCCACAAACTAGGAGAGTTGAGTTATTTTTTGGGTATTAGAGTCCAAAAACATTTACATGGGCTATTCTTAGATCAGCAATTATATCTTGTGAACTTGCTGAAATTCAATAAATTTGACAATTTAAAACCATCTCCTACTCCAATGGAAGTAAATTCAGACCTATATTCAGAAGAAGATATGATTTCAAATCCTACTGATTATTGAAAAATTGTAGGATCGTTGCAGTATCTTACTTTATCACGTCCTGACATCTCCTTTGTGGTAAGTAAATTGGCTCAACATTTGGACAAACCCAAACCAATTCACTGGACTGCTATGAAGAGAGTATTGAGATATCTCTCTGGTACTCAAAACATGGGAATTATTTTGAGAAAAGTAGCTGATTTTAACATTACAACATACTGCGATGCAGATTGGGCCAATGATGTGGTTGACAGAAGAAGTCAAACAGGATACATGATATATATTGGGGATTCTTTAATTTCCTGGGCTTCTAAAAAGCAGTCCACTGTTGCTAGGTCAAGCACAGAATCTGAATTTAGAGCTATTGCATTAACAGTCGCTGAGATTGAATGGATTAATTCTCTATTGAAAGAATTGGGAATTTATTTGAAATTACCTTACAAGCTGTTTTCTGATAATTTAGGAGCAACTCATTTGGCTGCCAATCCGGTTTATCACTCCAATATCAAACATGCAGCCATGGATTTCAAATTTGTTCGAAAAAGAATGGAGGACAAAACTCTTGCTGTGCAACACATACCAAATGTTCTACAACAAGCAGATATTCTCACTAAAGCATTGAAGCCCAAACTCTTCAAAGATCTCAAGAACAAGCTGATTTGTTCACATCGTCAGACTTGAGGGGGGAGTATTAGTGATATGATACATATGTATGATATCATATCATATCATATATACGTATGGTATCATATCATATCATATATACGTATGGTATCATATCATATCATATATATGATATGATACGATACTAATTAGTGATATGATATATGTTATTGTAGTATTAATCATATATATGATATGATATGTTATGATTAATACTACAATAACATATATCATATCACTAATTAGTATCGTATTATATCACTAATTAGTATATGTTATTGATATGATACTAATTAGTGATATGATATATGTTATTGTAGTATTAAGTTGTATATATATGATACTCATTGTGAATGAAAAGGGATCGAGTATTTCTCCCACTTATTTACATCTCTTATACGGCGGAGGTGAGCCTGATGGGAGGAGCTTGGGGATTTAAAAATTGCCCAACCAGTGGGAACTTTGAGATATTGATTTTATAGAAGGCTTGTAACTTACGGAATGTACCACTAGATCCTCTATTACTGATTTACCACATAGCACTGGTAGTTGCCTTACCACGCTATGTGGTAATTCAAACCTTGATTCATCCTACTACTCAAGTATTAATTTCTGGCATACTGCACTTATTGCAGTTATATAATAGTTTTTAAATAAAATGATCCTTATTTTATGCAACAGTAAATCTTATGCAACCTCAAGTTCGAAATCAAGGGCCATCAATGCAAGTTCCTGTTACAAACCAGTCTCAATCTAGACAACTTTTAGCCCAAAATCTTCAAAGCAATATTTCATCTACCACAGTGCAAGGCAGTGGAGGACTTTCCCCGGCATTAACATCTATAACAGGAATGACTCAGCCAAATATTTCCAGCCTTGGTCAAAATCAAAATATGCATGCCATGCCTGGCATTGCTCAGAATTCGGTTAATAATATTCCAGGACAGAGTATCCCACAAAACATGTATGCCAGTTCACAAAGGCAGATGCCGGGAAGACATCAACAGCAATCTATAATATCCCAACACCAACAGTCTCAAAATCATATTCTTTATCAACAACAACTGATCAAGCAGAAAATGCAGCAGTCATCTCTGTTGCAGTCTCAAATTCCACAACAGCAACAGCAGCAGCCTGTGATGTCGCAAAACCAACTTCAATCTTCTCAGCAACCTCTTATACAGATATCATCGGGTCTTCAGTCCAACCAGATCCCACTTCAACATTCTCAACCGTCAATGATTCAGTCAGTTTCACAGTCTGGGATCCAGCAGAATCAACAAAATTCAGTTCAACAGTCTGCATCGTCTTTGCATCAGCAACATCCACAATCTCTTGCCAGACAGCAACAATCATCTCAGCAACCAAACCTACACCAGCAAACTTCTTCCCTTATGCAGCAGCAGCCAACATCAATTTCACAGCAATCAAATGTGTTACCATCACATCAGCAACAAATAATGGGTCATCAGTCAAGTTTGGCTAGTATCCAACAGAATCAGCTACTTGGGCAACACAATAATATCTCAGATCTTCAGCAACAGCAACTTCATCACCAAAGGTTATCCAATCAGCAAAATGGTCTGATGAGCATGCAACAACCACAACAAATGATAAATCAGCAGAACATTTCATTACATCAGCAGCAGCAAATGCCTCAGAGCAATGTATCCGGAATGCAGCAGCAATCTTCACTGCAGTCACAACACCAATCACAGATGCTGGGATCCGCCATTCCTGCCTCCAATATGCAGTCTCAGAACCCAAATTTCCGGTCACATTCGAAGGCATCCGGACAACATTTGCAGCAAACCTCTCCAGTATTGATCACGCAGGCTCAATCTTCTCAACAACTTATACCTCAGCTTCAAACCCAGGCTCAGGCTGCTCATTTGCAACAACAAATGGGATTACAACAAATGCACCGAAGGATTCATGGTCCAGCTTCAATTCTTCAATCACAGATTACAACTGAACAGAAGCCCCAATTTCAATCTCAACGGGTTCTTTCAGAAGCTCCATCAAGTATGGTGTTTTTATAATTGATTTCTATTAAGTCTTCCTTTCTATATTTTCTTTCATTATTAGTTGCATAATATCATAATATAACATGAATATGAATCTTTTTGTCTAATTGATACCAGTATACCACCAAATTAAATTCCATCAAGTTCGCAATCCCTACATAAGAAATCAAACAAGAAATACATAAGTGCTGGAATGTCAGGGGACTCAATTCCCCTGCCACCCCCAACTGGAAATCAGGGAAATTATTCAAAAAAAATCAATAGATTATTTATGCTCTCCTTGAGAGTTGAGATCAAGATTGAGTCCCAAAATGCCCAAGGTATTAGGGATTTATTTTGGAGATGCCTGACTCTCTAAACAATAAGGTTGAGAACCATCCATACCCGAGTTCCATCTTGATCTTTTGGAAGAAAGGATTATGGAAAATTGAGAACTCCAAAATTCACCCACAATTCATCCATATCAGCCTTGCAAATTCAGGAGGGTATAAGATGGTAATCACAACTTTTTATGAGAAAAATCAAAGGGAAGACAGAAGGCTCCTATGGTCAGAATTGCAACAATTAAATAACCTTCTCACCACACTTCCATGGATAGCACTAGGGAATTTTAATTAAATTAGATCCCAGAGCAGTTGCATATATAGTTATGGATGACCCTCTAGAGTCTAGTCTAATGATCAATCTACATAAGTGCTCTACCATCTTCTCTAAGATATGTGAAGAGTCCATAGAACTTCAAAAAATCCTAAACTCCCCTGTCTCTGAACAACCCATAACCTATTTAGGTCGGCCTATAACAGCAAAGAAAAAATCTTCTAATCAATATTGGAAGCTTATTCAACCTATGAGAGAAGATTCCAATTGGTAAACTGGATATTTGCTGGGAAATATTAAATATACATATTGGGCATAAGGCATTGCCTTACTTTCTCAATACACAAAAAAAAGGTCCAAAAACTGCCTTATCAATTCATTTGGGATGGACGAAAAGGGATCCCTTGGTCAGAAATGATCCTACCTAAGAGGATGAGGGGGGACTAGGAGTCAGAAACCTACATATGATTTCTATTGTTGCACCCATCATAAAAGCAGCTACAATATGGGGCGAACAATCAATCTTTGCAGGGTGGATGCAAAGGAGATACAACAAAGAAAATGACCTACAAAATATTTTTATCAAACTCTCCATTGACTCTGTTCAATGGAAGAAAATTACAGACTACAAAGTCTTTATCAGTCAATGCCTAGAATTCTAGACTGTAGAACTCAGTAACTTGGAAAATAGGTAATGGAAAGCAAAACATAGCATTGAGAAGTCCCACCACATTTTATTTTCTGTCCACTTGTAATGAAGGGTAGTAACTTGTACTACCCTTCATTATTTTGATGAAAAATATTTACTATTTGCAAAAAAAATATATATACAGGAAGCATTTCCGGTGCAGTTTACCGCACCTGCGGTCATCGGAACCGCACCGGTACGACATCCGGTACACTGTACCGGAATCGGAGGATTGGGTTCCACATCAGGGAACCTATGCGGTCCTCGACATCGGATTGGGTTCCATCCGGTGATGGGCCGCATCCAGTTTCAGGTGCAGCGAACCGCACCCGAAACTGCCTGTATATATATATATATATGATATATGAGTGGATTTTGAAGATAAAGGATTTCTGGTGAGTAAAGGTTCCTTGTATTATGTTATGTTCAAATTATTGATGAAATATCGAATTCCTTTTTTCTAATATTATTAATTTTTACATAAATAATCATGCGGCTTTTAGTATTCTGGGATGCATTTTTTATTATTAACTTTTTCACTCTTATTATAGCCTCTGTTGATTCAACTGGTCAGACAAGTGAGCCAGTTCCAGAATGGCAAGAAGAGGTGTATCAGAAGGTAAGTCTTTACAATCTTTTGCACTGACTAATAAATAAAACCTTTTGTTTTTCTCTCTATCCTGTCTTTTTTTCAATACTTATGTTTTTGGTTTCAGATTCTTTCATTGAAAGAGGCATATTACCCTGACCTCAATGAAATGTCTCAAAAGCTTGGGCTCAAGTTACAGCAGGTTTGTTGTTGTGTGTTTGTAAATATTCTCATGAGTTTTTAAATATCAGCAGATAAGTTATCTTGGTTTTAATTGTTTATGCATTTTTAGGAGTTAGTGGAGACTATTTTAATTGGTGCCCTTATTGGGCCGATTATCAGTTATTAACTTGGATCCGGCATATGTTAATTGCACTCTATAAGTAACTAAGTATTATGCGGAAAACATTGAACCTCGTTATTGATTGAGATTGTAATAGGGTAGCCACCATCTAATATACACCACAGTGGAGTAGTGGACGTACACCATTTCTTGGGTGGAAGTGGAACCACTATAAATCTGTGTGTGATCTCTTTCTCTGTTTTTCTTCTGAATAATAGTGTTAGAATGTGCACAATTGAGTGGGAGAGGTTGAGACTTGAGACACCTAGATCAGTGAGGAGTGGCCAGATCCGAGATCTGGTATTGCCATAATAGGATTCCCACTTTCCAAGATAGTTAATATGCTGCCAACCCAATAACAGTCTTGGCATGTACTCCTATAATAATACTTATAATTCCCAACACTTGTAAACCCTAAACACCTATAAGATGAATAGACACCATCAAACACTAGCAAGTAACAACCACCACACAATTAGAATGATCTATCCCATTGACAATTAGGATGGCTGATTCCTAGGATTGAAAAAATGATATATTCTTGACTGAGTTGACTCCAAAGCCCTTCTTTGAAGTTTGAACACTGCTTTCCTGTTTGTAACCAAGTCAGCAACCATTTCATTAAAGTGGTTGAGCTTCAGATCATTTTTTGTCTTCTCCACTAATAATCCTAAGCATAAGCAATTATGCTTTCTCATTCTTATCGTTGTTTTGTTTGAATTAATTTCTCAAATGTTATTTAGTATTCATCACTATTCAAATCACATCCTTTGGTTGGATATATATTTTAGAAAAAATCTTAAATAAAAGCTTAAAATGGAAGGTAGAGAGTTATTCTCCATTCATCTTTGAATTTGTAGACGGGGATTTATACATTACTGCATAGGTTACGACTTCAATAATTCTCCTCTAATCTTCATAGGGAATTATCAGAGTGCTTTGGTCTCAATTGGGATTACTTTGATTTTTTTTTGATGAAGTTAAAATTTCATTAGAAATGAAGTAGGCCTTGGCGCCTTGCCCAATTTTACAAATATATACAGCATATAGAAAACCCCTTGACAGACAAGCACTACTTAGGAATAGGCTATGCCTTCTAGAGGGGGGCAATAGTATATACAATCCTTTTATCATTAGATTATATAATATTTACCTTGCACAAATCGTAATCAACGCGTTTGATTGTTTATTTTTATCTTTATCTTTTTATTCAATGCGTTCTTGGAGCAGGAACATCTTCTACAATCAGGCTCCGCAAAACAAGCTGAACAACTGGAAAATATGAAGAAATTCAAGAGTATGTTGGATCGTTTGATACAGATGCTACTTATGTCAAGACAGAATATCCCACTTGGGATGAAGGATAAGATTCAAACTTATGAGAAACAAATTGTCGGTATGCTTACAAATAGACCTAGAAAAGGTTTCTCACAAAGTCAGCAGCAACTTCAACATACAGGAGGTCAGAATTTAGCCATGTCACAATCACCTTCACAAGTTTCGCAGTTGCAGCAAGCAGATAGCCAATTAAATCAGATTTCACAATCACAAAGTGGGTCATTGCCTTTATCTACACAAACTGGTGTTCCAACAACACAGCAAAACATTATGAGTTCCATGCAATCTGGGGCTAATATAGAAAGTGGTAATGCTCTAAGTTCAGCACAGAAAGGTGCAATAGGTTCTTTTCAAGTTGGTGGCCTTGGGACCTTGCAGCAAGGCAGTATTGGTGCATCCCTTCAAAATAATGTTAGTCTAATGCAGAACAATGCAAATCCACTGCAACGTAATGCTTTACAACATCAAGTCAAACAGGAACACCAACAACACCCATTTGTGATACAAAAAAAACTGCAACAACAACTAATTCAACAAAGATTACAACAGCAGCAACCACAACATCAGCAGTTACAACAGAAGCAACAGCAAAATATACAACTTCAAGGAGGTCAAATGCAACAACATCATCCGATCAATGAAATGAATGAGTTGAACACGAGACAAATTTCCAACATCAAGCCAGTTCCCTTTCAATCCTCTTACCAGATCGGACAACGCCAAACATATTATCAACAACAACCAAAGATACCCACATCCTTCCCAATTTCTTCTCCTCAAAGCATTCCAATTCCATCCCCACAAATTTCTCAGCACTCCTCACCTCAGATAGATCAACAACCACTCCTTTCATCTATTTCTAAGTCCTTAACTCCTTTACAATCTGTGAGCTCTCCTGTGGTGGATCCTTCTTCACCAGTTCCATCTACTCAACAAATTGATCATGAAAAACAACTTTCTAATATTTCATCACTTTCAAACCCTGGAAATACCGTGCCTCAACAATCAGGTCCCATTGTTCAATCTCTTGCTGATTTTACTCCTGGTATATCTTCTTCGTCCATGCTGGATGGCAAAATAAATGCCACAGAGCGGCCTCTAGATTATTTGCTTAGAATGGTCAGTATATACCCTTATGTATCTGATCATCATATGTGCCTTATTTCTTTTATTTTATATTTCCCCTGGTTTAATCATTATTAAATTTATGTAGCTAAATAAATTTTGTAGAATAATTTCTCATTTGTCTGACTATTAAATTTCTCACGGTGCATTATACTATTTCTTATCTAAAGGTGGGCTCTTCATCTCCTAATTTGCTAGCTTCTTCGGCCAGTGATATTGGCTCTGTTATCAATATGATTGATCAAATAGCTGGGTCAGCTCCTGGTAATGGTTCTAGAGCTGCCGTAGGTGAAGATTTGGTTGCTATGACAAAATGCCGTATGCAAGCCAGAAATTTCATGTCACAGGACGTTGGTTCCGCAACAAAGAAAATGAAGAGACACACAAGTGCCATGCCATTGAATGTCGTGTCATCTGCAGGCAGTGTGCATGACAGTTTAAAACAGACTAGCATTGATACTTCTGAATTTGAGTCAACTGCAACATCAAGAATAAAGAGAGCGAAAATAGAGGTATTTAATTATCTTTGTAACTTGATTTGCCATTGTTCTATTTCATGTCTCAGATTATTCAATCAGGTGAACGTATTCCGATACACCCTGTGTTGAATTATTAACTGATTTTTTCTTATGGTCATCGTAACTAAAAAGTAAATCTTTTGTTGTCTAGGCTAATCATGCTCTTTTGGAGGAGATCAGATTCATTAATCAGCAGTTAATTGATACATCTGTGGATGTAACTGATGAAGATATCGATTCTATCAGTTCAACAACCGACGGAGAAGGAACAGTTGTTAAGTTTACATACCTTGCAATATCTCTCAGTCCAACATTAAAGTCGCAGTTTGCTGCATCCAGAGTGGTGAGATTTTGACTCCACCATTTCAGTTATGGATCTACAAGTTAAGTTGATTTGTTTTCAAAGTTGATTTGTTTGCTGCAGTCCCCCATCTTACCCTTGCTGTTGTTTATCCCCCCAAGTTATCCATGCTGTTCTCCTGTACTTTTGGATAAGATTTCTGTTGAAATGAGGTGCCAAAATCTATTTTTTTTATCACTTCCATGATTCTTGAACCAAATTTCCTATTTGACTCATTTTTATTATTACAATGTGTATATATATTAAACAGCAATGAGTCGGAAGATCTTTCGGTCAAGGTAAAATCACTGTTCAGCAGTTCTCTCCGTGGGCTTTCGTCTCCGATGTGTCTTAAGGAAATGGCAAGGTCATGGGATGTTTGTGTGAGGACAGTCGTGTCAGAATTTGCCCAATTGAGTGGTGGAGGAACTTTCAGCTCAAAATATGGTACTTGGAAAAACATTGCTAAGGTTTAATTGGCTATTGTAATTTCTCTTCTATTTCATCATATCAAGTTCCATGTGATGATTTATCATCGGTAAACAAATAAAAATCGAATGTTGCGTAAGTTAATGTGTGTTTTTGATTTGGAAGCTATTTGCGTATATATTTAAAAGAATAAAATAACCATGTAGGTAGGCATGTAGGGATGTATGAATGTTTTAAATTTGTTTGTATAGTTAACAAATGCCCTGTTTAAATATTATCGGGCACATGTAATGTAAATACGTAATGCTTGTTAACTAATATAATAACTCAGGTGAAATTTGTGTATGTTTTACAATTCCCTAGAAGCCGCGAAGCCGCCTAACTAGTCTTATCATTCGTGCTTTATATTCCTTCCAATTGGTAATTTCTTAACCCCTAAGTTTCTGGGATCATTCATTCATTCATATATTTAATCAATTAAACCACTACTGTCCACTGAAATCATCATCTCATTTGTGCTACATGTTATATATACACGCACTATTAAAGTGTGTGATAAATTTAAAGTTGAATGACCAAAAACAATTTAGTATTACATTAATGGTGGGAGGTTGATAGAACATTTAGTAGGTTGTTTAGAGCGCATCATTCCTTGTCGGAATCCCATCGCAGCGACACAATCTATTTTAGCACGATGCCGGTTGGAAACCCAACTCCCAACTTTCCATCTTATACTCCCAACAAGCTTGATTTTAACTACAATCTTCGTAATCTCCCCAACCGTCCGATCATGGTGCCGGAAAGATGAGTCTGGAAGCGTCGACACTCCAGTACCGTAAAGAAATGCCGACAAAATATTGGTGTCATGATTTCCTTGGAAGAACGGTGGCATATCGGTGACTGCCGTGATGAATTGGCCTCTAAATGCCGCGCAGGCACGTAGGTTGTCGTAGAAAAGCCCAACATGGGCATTGGGGTTCTTGGAGATGAGAGTGAATCTGATAGTGGAGTTTTGAAGAAGAAGTTGTTGAGGCGACGAGAGAGTGACGAGGTGGCTGGCTCCGACGTCTCTGAGCTGGAACTCCGGGTTGGAAGGGTGGAGGATGACGTAGATAAGAACGGAGATGGAAACGAGAGAGAATAGAATGCTGGAGAATATGTACACCACTTTCTTGTTCGGCATCTTAGCCGCGCATTAAATTAATTTGATACCAATTATTGAATTACAATTATATACACATGCATGGTATCAGAGCACTTTTAGTTGGAAGGTCGCTGTTTTCTTTATCTTTTAATTTTCAGTAGGAATAAACAGAATTCTTGAACATGAAATATATATATATAATATATTAATCATCAGAATCAGATTCCTTATTCACAATAAATTTGAGAATCAGATATTGACATGGCATTCGGGAGAATCTAGCAAGGGAACTTGACCGTAATCATCCTTCTTAAGACTCAACAGCAAATCGCAGGTTACAAACATCCCATACCGAAGGTTGCGAAAGGGACCAGATTTGTACTTAATCCTCCCCATAACCACCAACTTAATGCTCACCACTCCGAAGTTCTGGTCTGACGTTAGCCCACTGGACACGTCCTCCGACACAGGCACCACCGACGATCCCACTACAGGCGACACGGCCAATGTGCTTCCTCTGTCTAAGTACATGTCGGCCAAGGATGTCGGTGGAGTGATGGCTTGGTTTCTATAAGTCACGTAAACTGCCAACCTACGTGTATGCTCTCAAACCAAACAATCAGTCTACGTCCCTCCGTGCACCATCCATGCAAATTTAAATAATAATTCGAAAAATTGATTTGTACTACCTGTCGTAGAAGATGGAGGATCTTCCGCTGGGATTGCGGCTGATGATGGTGAACTGCATGCTTGTTGATATGGAGATGGCTGTTGGAGAGCTTACGTTGAGGTCGTACACGGCGGCACCCATGACAGAGAAGTGTGGTTTGGAAGGTCGGTATACCAGATAGAGTACCAGTGTGGTTATGCCGGCAAGAAGGACGATGAAAAATAGACCGCAGCAGATTGCTCGAACTGCGTAAGCGGACAGAGCACACCGTTTGTAAGTCATGGGTCGCTTGGTCTTCTTACTGGGTGGAGGAGTTTCGACGACAGCGCCTTGGTGAAGGTTAGCTTCTTCACCCATTATTCGAGTGCTGAAATTGCAGTGGGTGTGGAACTATGGATGGAGCGAAAGGGTGAAGACTGAAGACTGTATATATATATAAATTAATGATCGGGGGGGACGGGAAGGAACATCTGAAAGTGAAAAATAGAAAGAGGAAGATTCCAAACTTGTGAATCACGTACAAAATTAAGTTGGCGATCGAAGAGCTAGTTTGTCGTCGACCCCTAGGCCCTAGGACGATCGACTCATCGACCGGGTGGGTGGCTGGGTGAAGGTGCAGTGCATGTACGTATTCCGAAGTGGAGATCGAATATATACTGTGCATTATAACGCTGAATAGAATCACCGACAGACAAATTGTAATATGGAGATCGATCGACTGTTAAAGTATTAATTAATCAACGGGTCACTCACTCCGACCAACAGTTTGAAATTAATTAGTGCATGTGATGAAGAATTAAAGAAGAAATGAAACGTCACTTGTTAATTTTAACTAGTAAAAAATAAATACATATATTATATATACAGCTAGATTAAGATACAATTAATTAACTTAATATCTTAATTTTAGTTATGGACTTAATGACTTGTATATTGTTTAATGTTTATGGCTTATTCTAATTAAATCAATCATTTCAATCTTGATAATAAGTTAATAACTAAAGACATGAAATTAAGTAATTAATAATCTTTTTTCTTAACAAATAAATGCATGCCCCAATCGTAAAACGAACAATAATTAATCTCAATCACGGCTTTAAATCCTGATATTTATCGAAGCTCAAAAAACCCTGAAATTATCTAACACATTCTCTTTAATCACGGCTTTAAATGAATGGTTAATTAGTAATATAGACAGACTACGGGACATGGGTTATTAACTCCACCGCTTTAAATTAATGGATTCAGATAAATGTGGAAAGACTTGTTAGGTTTTTTTAGGGACATGGCCAGTTTTTTTTCACCCTAAAGATTATAGAGTTTGGGTTTCGGTATTGATCCTGATCCGAATTCAAATCCGACCGTAGCCCTTTAAGTTCCGATCGGTTATATGAGTTAATTACTTTATTGTGTTCTATCTAGTCCAGTCCAGTCCAGTCCATTCCAACTCCGCCAATTTCTTTAATTCTTCATCGGACAGACAGATCAACTCCGCATAAAAATGATCAGAATAAATCTTCTTTCACTCCCAAAAAAACGAATTCAAATCAACACTTCAATCGCTGGTCGCCGGCACTTTTCCAAATCACAGCCACCGCCCATACGGATCTCTCCCGCTCGTCTCCGGAAGCTCATAGCTACACATCCGGATCCTCTGGTAGCCAAAGAGATTCTCTCCCTGGCCGCTTCCCTTGACCCAACATTCCTCACGTCACCCACTTCATATCCTCCTATCCACACACTAATTCTTCGTCTCGCTCGTGCTCGTCACTTTTCACTTGCAGATAATCTCCTCCGACGTCTTTGCACACCATCTCCGGGTCTCTACTCATCTCTCCTCCGTATATACTCAGAGTCTTCCCCCTCCCCGGACCTCGTTCTTACAACATTCCGTAATCTTACCATCCGTTGTCCTGAGATATGTCGACCTCGACATCTCAATCGTACTCTAGCCGCTCTGTTGCCTCACTCCAATTATCTGTCGAAAGCGGTTTCTCTTTTCAACTCCGCTCTCCAAGGTTCTCTCTGCGATGGCGTGGTTTCTCCCAACGCACAAAGTCTGAACATCGTCATGACCCAAGCTTGTCGCATGAACAAGCTGAGTGTCGCCTACTCACTTTTCAACAGAATGTCGGAGAAGGGGATTCGACCCAATGTAGAATCTTATCGGATATTAATGCAGGGATTGTGCCGGAAGAATCAGGTGAATTCTGCAGTCGATCTTCTCGATGAAATGCTCAACAGAGGCTACGTTCCCGATGCTCTTAGCTACACCACTCTTCTCAACAGTCTTTGTCGGAAAAAGAAATTGAGAGAAGCGTATAAAATGCTTTGCAGAATGAAGGTGAAAGGATGCAATCCCGATATTGTTCATTTCAACACAACGATAACTGGTTTTTGCCGAGAAGGTCGAGCACAGGATGCCTGTAAGATCATCGATGAAATGGCTGACAACGGGTGCATGCCCAATTTGGCATCTTACACATTGATAGCGAATGGGCTGTGTGCACAAGGGCTGCTTGAGGAGGCCCAAGGGTATGTGAAGCAGATGGTTAAAAACGGGTTTGTGCCACATTTCTCTGTTTTCCATGGGCTGATCAATGGGTTCTGCAGTGTGGGCAAGGATGAAGATGCTTGTGAGGTTCTTGAACAGATGATGCTCAACCACCACCACCACCATCAGCAGCAGCAAAGTGTTATACCACACCGGGAGACTTGGGAGTTGATTGTTCCCAGGATCTGCGGTGAGGATGGTGAGAATAAGTTGGCTGATGCGGTGGATAAGGTGCTAATGACCGAGGACGAATTGAGGAGGAACACGAAGATTGTGGATGTTGGTTTTGATGTTGAAGATTACATGCTCAGAAGAAAAAAGTGGTAAATACTAAATTTGTTCTGTCTGCTTATCGCCGACTACTTATAGATAGATTTATAGTGTAGTAGTTATCCACTGTTTTTCTGCGGGACCCACTCATTCCTAAAGACTGTAACTGAACATTTTATCTTCATACTTCTTCCTTTCTTCACAAAAAAAAATATCCCCAAATGACGACAGTAGCTTGGATTCCCGCCTTCCACTTGCGTCTCTCCGCCGCCCCTTCTCTGTTATCAATCTCTAACGATAGGAGAGTCTCACTGTATTCTGATTTCCTATGTAAATTATCGTCCCTCTCCCTCTCTGTCCAACCCACAGCAGCCAGGGTTCGACCCGTTGTCCGCATGTCGTGGGACGGCGCTCTTTCCTCCGTCCGCCTCGTCATCCAAGGGATGAATCTAGATGTAATTTTCATCTCTCTCTCTCTCTCTGCGTGTCTCTTTCTATCTATCATTCTATCTGATTGGTGATAAGATTGGTTTTTTTTGTGAAATTTATAGATGACGGATTCTGTGAAGACTCACGTGGAGGAGAGATTGGGAAAGGCCGTCCAAAAGCACAGTCATCTTGTGAGAGAAGTTGATGTCAGACTGTCGCTTCGTGGAGGGGAGGTCGGACGAGGTCCGAGACAGCGCAGATGTGAGGTGACTCTGTTCACGAAGAAGCACGGTGTGGTAAGAGCCGAGGAGGATGCAGAGACGCTTTACGCGTGCATAGATCTGACGTCATCCATCATCCAGAGGAAACTAAGGAAGATCAAGGAGAAGGATTCAGATCATGGCAGGCACATGAAGGGATTCAACAGGTCTACATTCAAAGAATCTGAAATGCAGCAAGCAGTCGATCCTGTATCGGAGGAAGAAGAAGACGACGAGGACGATGATGGTTTGGTGGTAAAGGTTCCTGATGAAGAGGAAGATGTTATCGCTAAGGTTCTCTCTCTATCTATCTGTAAATCTGAATTGGTTTGCTTTTATGTTGTTAATTAATTTAACTAATTTGATTCTCATTGTTACCAGATTGTCCGCACTAAATCCTTCGAAATGCCACCGTTGAGTGTGGCCGAGGCTATGGACCAATTAGACAATGTCGATCATGACTTTTTTGGCTTCCGGAACGAAGAAACTGGTACAGCAATGTTTATTTCCCCCCCCCCATCAAGCACATTGATGAGTTTTTTGAAATTTAATATATGCTACAGGCGAGGTCAATATACTTTATAAACGGAAAGACGGTGGGTATGGGCTGATCATTCCCAAAGATGGCAAAATGGAGAAAATCGAAACGGTAGAATCGGATCATGGAAGAACTACGACTGCTATCTAGTTTTAAATTTTTTACGGTTTTGACTCCCTCTCTCAACGTAACCTTATCTATCTTGCCGGTGCTTGTCTTTTGTAACTAACTCATCTGTCGTAAAAACAATTCTTTTTAGCGACATGAAATGTGGTTGGTAACCTGTCTCCTTGTTAATTATTCCTTCAAACTCACAAACACACCGGTGGCTTGTTCCAAAACCCACTTTGAATAGTTAAGTGTGTATGTAGATCATAGATTCCATCTCCATAGTGCTTATGTTTTCTCCACCGCTTATAATTGTATCTTTCGACCTGTCTTTGCAAAATCCTATCTTAAAACAGACCACATAAGAAGTCAGAAGGTTACTCAAATACATTCATCTTGAAAATAATGTTTAAGATGGTCCTATACCCCTAACTGCCCCAAGTTTGTTATCATGTAGTCATACGTAGTGAGGATTGAAACAACATATCTTTTATGTAGACATATATATGCTGATCTTGTAATTCAATTCCATAAAGATGATTTTTTTCGCAACTAGCTTGATTAATTGCATCGTAAACTCCAGTGATCACCAACTACCTATTTTCCACTGATGATTTTTCTTATAAGGATATCTACTAAAAAGGCAATTGTGAATCAAAAGATTAAATTAGAACGAGGACTAACCATTAAATTCAACCAATAAATTTTTTAAAGCAATAGACCGAGTTCATACACAAACAATCTAATTAATGAAAACGCCAACAATGTTTCACAAAGCAACTGCTTTGCATGAATCTTGACATTTCATGCGTGCATGCTATATTTCAAACAAGCAAGACTCTGTAAAACTATTATGCATGGAGTGTCAAGACGAAAACCAGTGCTTCAGATGCGATAGATAAAAGTCTACCCAAATTTACCGTTCAGATTCACCGATATCTAATTAATTTATCAGAAGAACCAAAGAAGGGGTCAACAAGCAAACGAACCAAGATCCTTGAAGTACTCGTGCTCAAGAGCACATCGGGCAGTAATTCTTTTGCTTGGTTGAAACCGAAGCATTTTCTACATTCAATAACATAAGATTAAAAATATGAGATGAAGAAACCCTAAAATAGCCAAAAGATTAAAAATAATCCTCTACATTCAATATTTCAATCAAATATCGTGACTGGGTCAATAATCAATACTTTTTAATGATTGCAGGTCATTTTAAAAACGCATCATTTTTCTAGTGCAATACTAATTTTGATCTACGTGTCAAATTTTACTACTAAGCTTACAGAGAGGAGATCAATTCCTGCTGCGTCAAGATTTGGCACCAAAGTTGTAAAATCCTATACGACATTTGTGAGAAATATATTAACACACCATAAAAAATGTTTCCATGAAATTCAAGTATTTTGTAAGATACATCAAGAACTGTATATGAAGAGAAAATAACATTAAAACTTAATTTAACTCATTGACTTAAGTCACTTAACCAAAAGATATATGATTTTTGCAAGGAACTCGCACATAAATTCTAAGTTAATATAAAATGACAAAAAGATCGTGTAAAATTTACCTTAGACGGCCATTTAGGAAATGCAGACTTGAAATCAGGTAAGGAAGTCACCCCTGGCCAAGTTTCTTCTGTAGGAGTGCCCAACCCTCTTCACAAAGAGGAAAAAACACTTAAAAATTGTGTGAACTTTGAATAACTGAATATAAAGTATAAACATCTGCAAAGTATATTTGAAAATTCAACCTAAATATCTTAAATAATTCATCTATCTCTGAATCCCCGGGGAATAAAGGACGCCTGTTCACCATTTCAGCAAAAATGCAACCTATTGACCACACATCAACAGGGGTTGAGTAATGTCGTGATCCAAGCAATATTTCCGGCGCCCTATACCAAAGTGTTACCACCTATAAAAGCATTTTGGGACCAGAATTAGGATACAAAAAAATGGGCATGACTCACTCTTCAGAAAAGACGTAGAAAGTGCAAATCATAGAGGACAAATGGATACTTATGGATTTTGCATATAGAATGTTGATGAAATAAAAATTCAATTTAAAAAATACCCATGTGTTTTAGTTTAGTCTCAAGTTTAGGTCATTCAATCTCCCTAAAACAACCTGTGTGTATCTCTCTCTCTACTTGATACCTTATTTTAAGTACATCAGACAATAACATATATTCATTCTGGTATCTCACTAAATACCCATATGCTATATGTGATGTAGCACATCCGATGGAATCGGCAGTTTTTGATTTATTTGCTGAAGTTGTTATTTCCTGGACAGGTAATAAACCTTCTATCTTCTCTGTCTCTTCTCTTGTATTTTCTGGTGGATTTCCAGAATCATTGGTGGATTCCAGTGCTTTCCCCTCATCTTCTGTGGATTCAGAAGATTTATCAAGCACCGGATCTTCACTAAGATCAGCTGCATCAATATGCTTATATATAAATTAATAATTACTATTATATATATTTAGTAATTAAATAAACTTTGTTAATAACTAATTTGTACAAAATTATTTAACATCCAGTGAGCATATAGTCTTGGTATATCTCAAAATTCTTATAGTAATTCATTTTATTTCAGGTGGTAATTTCACTAATTTATGAATGCTATGTTTGCCTACGCCACATGAAAAACACAGATCAATATATATAATCAAACAAAACTAACTGTGAACTATAAACTACAAAACCAAGAAGCAGCATCAATCTATTGAATTATTTATTACCTCATGTGTAAAAGTACGAATAGGAATACCAAATGCCCTGGCCAACCCAAAATCAGCAAGCTTTAAAGAATTTGTTTGACGATCTATTAACAAATTTTGAGGTTTCAAATCTCTGTGAAGCACCCTATGAGAATGACAGTATGCAATACCACGAAGAATTTGAAAAAGAAAACGCTGCAAGAGGTTAAACACAATTTCCTTTAAAACCACCAGTTCAAATTTAGAAAATTATAAAAATATAGTAATTTAATATTAGCATCTAAAAATAACTCAAAGAAATCTTATAATGTATAAAAATATATATATATTATTTATTAAAGGAGGGGCTATTGAATTTAAGGAGCAATAATCTCATCATGAGGGGCAATAATATATATATTATTTATATAAAATTTAAGGGGCAATAATTTAATCAAAGGGGCTATTGAAGTAAAATGTGGTTAACTACATCTGATCTAACTCGTATCAATGTTCTCACGGAGAGGCCGCATACCACATAATTCAACTGAAAAGCAAAGTAAGACCTCGCATACTCCTTTTTAAGAAAATACAGCCAGATTAGTTACATTTTTCAATTTCCCGCACAATCAGTCGAAAAAATCCCCAACGCCTGTGTTTTTTCCAATCGTTGGGGAATTAAATAATAGAAAGACTAAAGACGATTAGTAAAATTAAAATAGACTGATATTATATAGTATATATTACATATAAGCAACAGCTGGAAATAATTTCTAACCGTTTGTCAATGACTCATTATAACCATTAACCAACATCCCGAGAAAACTCTACTAGTCTACTTTATTTGCTTATTTGTAATTTTTATGTATTTCTCCAAGTCTAAGACAGTTATTGGCTTTACATAAGAATTCCTAAATTCTATATACCATTTATTTATATAATTGATGTCACGATTCATGAAGTTTAAGTGCTTAAATATATGGAATTTCCCTTTTTATACGATTTAATTGAATTTTAAAAAAAATTTGTGGTTGCTTTATTGTTGCATACTGCACTCCAAATATTGAAATACCAATAAATAATATGGGGTTGCATAGTTCGCATACTTTTTAATTAAAATATTGACTTGTAAGTGGTTATATAGAACCAGGATCAGGTGCAGACTGATCCCATGTGGCTGGGTGCGGTCACCTGATCCTGGCCCTCCAATGTTCATCTAATGGTCAATCTGTTTGACGGTTAAGGTGGGAGGAGGTGGACTGGGCGCACCAGATCCTTTTCCAGTATATATAATCAATCAACCAGATAGAAGTCAATACCTACTTTTATTAAATTCGGACTCTTAGCAAGCTCCGGGCACGAGTCCATGTGTTTCTTTAAGTCCAAGTCAAGATACTCAAAAACCAAATACAATCGCCTCTCACTGTGCACCACATCCTGCAACCTAAAAGAAAATAGAAAAAACAATTATTGAAATTATCAAATAAATATAAACACTGTACACAATATCAAAGTAACAAGGAAAAATGAAATTGATGTGATGGCAATGACCCGTCTGTTCCTCAGATATAAAAAAATGTTTATGGACTGTTCCATGTTCTTTTAAACGATGTTATTGGGAAATCAAAATATTGAGAACAATTTACCAATCAACCACCAACACACTCGCTGAGAAATTTTTAATCATTATCTTATGAGTTATCATGCTAAATTGCCAAATAATTTATTTTGATTCTAGATAGAAGCTGATTATTGATTTTTTTTATTATCATTTTTTGACATTCTAGGTAGAAGCTGATGCTAAATTGCGAATTGATTTGATCTAATCAAGGATCGAAAGGTAATGTTGGTAGAACTCCTGCTGTATGAATTTGTTATGTGCCAGATGATATGAAGTAGTTGAGCACATGTAGTCTGTGAAGAGCAGATGCATTCTGGATATGTCATTATGTATATGCAGTATGCTAACAGCCAAATATATTTCCTATTGTATAGTTTATAGTATACATTTCCCAAATATGCAGTGTGAGGCAATTTGGTAGGAATGTGAAACAACTTATTATATGTGAGTGGAGAGGTAACAACTGCCTCTCCGATTCTAATTTCATAAAAGAAGAAATTTTTATATGCACCGCAGTGGTGGGGAAATGTTAGAGCAGGTTGCTGATGATGTTAGCAAAATTTGCATGATGAATTTCTTAAGAAGAGCACGGACTATCATGGATCAGGACTACAGAACCTGACGATATTGTGATGCTGCATTTCCTTGAGCAGGGAAATCTCCCTGATTGCAGTGCTTGGTACGCCCTCATCCTCCTGTTCAAGCCTGATCTTCTTCAATGCTATTGTTTCATTGGTTACACGATCACGGGCTTTGTAAACCACACCATATGTACCCTCCCCAATTTTCTCAACCTTCTCATACTGAAAATAAGGGGTAAATTGCAATCAAATAAGCACATCAATAAATAAATAACATCATACAAAACTGAAAAGTGCGCAACATTCACCTGATCCATTCCGTCTACTCTAAATCTCTAATGTCTTGCTCAGTTGCTCCACCAACAAAACCCAAGAACCTATTAGAAGTGAGAAGAAGAAAACATCAACAAACATCTACACTAGACAAGCATACATCTTAATTCCAGAATCTAAACAAAGAGAAGCAAAATAGGGAATCCAGTATCAAAACAAGAGGCATAAATAAAATCAGCAAAAAACAGATAACATCATCATCGAACGTTGTTATGCCGCCTAGAGAAACCATAAAAGAAAACATTAACAAGGTCCTAGACAACAATCCACCTCCCTCGGCGGGATCGGCCTTTGGAATAGCATAAAAACATCAATGAAAAATATTAATAAACAACAATAAGAACAACAAACAAGAATAAAGCAATGAAAAGGGACTACAGCCGACAACGACCTTAGGGTTCCGATGCGAAGTGGAAGAAGGGAGAGAGAGAGAGAGAGAATAACGAGAATGGTGCTCTCTCTCAGTCTCTCCTTCTCTCTTCTGCAGCTTGCAGTTGTGCTCAGAGACGAGAGGCCTTACTTACAGACCGGTCTTTTATTATGAAGAGGACAACTGCCCATAATCGCGCCCTACATCCAATTGTGGTTTAGATAGAACAGCATCTGCACCGTGCGATTACAGATAGGATGAATTCCATCGTAATCGTGGGACGTTCGACAAAAGTCTCGACACGTGGCTGGCTATTCCCGTACTAGCCTACTAGGGTTAGTTTTTTTTTTTTTTTTTTTTTTTTTTTTTTTTTGAATAAGTTGCTTAATATATTAAAAAAGAAAAAATTAAGGTTTACAAAATTAACACACAAAAACAATTAATTTAAATATAGTTATACTTACTTTTTACTTATTCTCTATTTAAAGAGACGAGTTTGCCCGGCATAGGAGTGAGATTTCCCATACTCGGGATGGGGATGATTTTTCTACCCGAAGCAGAAAAATCCTCGGTCATTTCCAGGTATGGGGCGCCCCGGATCATCTCCGTACCCGGAGAAAATTGCATATAGACCCCCCAAAAAAATTATATTTTATAATTTATATAAATAAGTAAATAACCTTATAGAATATATTAAATAGATAAATTTATATTTAAAATTATAAAATTAAATCTATATCATAAATATAAATTCCTAATTAAAAACATAAAACCTTAAAAATTAAACCTAATTTCTATTCTTGTTGTTCCACACTTCCACCGCCGAGTGCGCCGAGATCTTTCTTCCGCCGTTGTCCTAACTCTTAAGGTAAGCTTCGCATGATCTTTCTCCACCGCCTAATCAAAGAACAGAGCCGAGCATTATTCACTCAAAAGCCGATCATTATTCACTCAAAAGCCGATCATTGTAGGATTTTTTTTATATTCCAAATCAAGCTGCTGCATGTTTCATACTTTTTCCGTATGGTAAAAAACCTTCTTCTCAAACTACTAGAATCGATTGAAATCTCTAGAACCGATTCTGGAAACCCAAAGAGGGAAGAAATAACTGATCGACCAGAAGAATCAAGGTTTACGATGGAGAAGATTGAGAAGAAAGAAGAGAACTAGGGTTTACGATATGGGGATGGGGGTTAAGGATTTGGGATTTCTTTAATGGGTGAATTTTTATAAACTTACTTAAAATAAATATTATTTATATAAAATAACCTTATAATTTATATTAATTGGTATAAAATTATTTGGGGGAAGTAAAAGACTAAAAGTGAAATGAAATAAAATTTGACCGGGTACGGGGCGGCCCCCGCTCACCTCTAGCCCGGCAATTAATCAATCTTAACTTCTTTCTTCCACCTGTTGTGGATCAGTAACTGAAGAACATATCGTTGGTGCAATGCCCTCACTTTCGCGTTCCTCTTGTGTGATTTTTTGAATTTTTCTTCCTTGAAATCGATTTCCGTTGATCTGATGCATTTCCTTGTGATCATTTCCTGCGAGATTAAGATTCCTCCATGGTTATGTTGGTTTCGCTTCTTCCATATGTAAAACAGTATGAAACCAAACATTGTCCAATGCAATCCCTAGTACTTTGATCCATGAGTGATTTTCTCAATTTCATGAGTCATGATTGACTTCAAAATCCCCAATGTCTTGTGTATTCACCAATCCACCCGCTGCATGTCTGCATCAAAGCCCTCCTTTAGCATTCACCTCGTGAACCTGCATTTGAAAAAAGCATGCGATATTGTCTCAGGTTCTTCACCACATAAATACATAATTCTGCCACATTCATTCTTTTACGTCTCAGTCTATATATCCCTTGTTGCTATGCTGCCCCTTCGTATTCTCCACATGTTCAAAGAGATTTTGTGTACATCTGATAACCATATACCTATCGCTAGATCATCCTTCGGGTTTGTCTCCCTTAGCGTATCTAGCTATTGCATTTGCTAATGATGGCCGACTACCATTCTCCTTCCATTCAATTGTTCGGTTTGATGTACAATCCACGTATTTGTTTATGTTTTCATGTTGTCGCAAGACCTTCCTCCACGTGGTTGAATCATTATAACGTCTCGCGATATTATTCAAGGTTTCTCCTTTGATGTACCATTATAACTGTTTTTGTTGAAATTCTAGTATCGCAGCTAGAGTCGTTCTATCTCTTACCCTCTTCGAGAAAACTACTGAGCTCTTTTTCTTATTAATTTTGAGTCTCGAGAAAGATGAGAATTCTTCTAGTATGTTATTCAATTTGGTTAAGGTTTTCGTCGATGCTCGGCAGAAGAAAACGACATCGTCTGCGAAAGCTATATGACTTTCTATCAGTATACCTCCCGGAGTGTATAATTTTAATTCCCGATCAGCTACTTCCTGTGATACCAGTCTTGATAGGTAGTCAAACACTAGCACGAAAAGATAATTCCAATTCCCGATCAGCCTTGCCTAACTCCCCTCTTTAGTCGAATGACTTCCGTTGGTGATCCTTCTACCAGTGCTGACATTGATGAAGTGGATACACAACTCATTATTATCTTTCTAAAGTTAGAGTCAATTCTCACTAGATTCAACATTTTGTCAATCGCATCTCACCTTAATGTATCAAAAATATTTGAAAAGTCTATGATTATGCAAGTTCTATTAGGGTTAGTTAAGTAGTGGACTGACCTAGTAGTGGGCTAAGATTTTAACATATTTAGAAATTAATCACAAAGATATTACCGGGCGGGCTCACACTAAATTCCCAATTTTGTTAGGAATATCTTTTATAATGATCACAAAATCCATCCAGTAATTCATTAATCAAGTCAGTAAATACAGCTTTCTCCAATTCAATTGCCATTATATCTGCTCCATGATCCAGGTGGAAGCATCTCCATCGTCCGTCTATATCCACGTTCATGTCTACCTCCCTGATTGGTAGCTCCATCCCGTGATTATCCACCGACGCGATTCTGGACCCTTGGATCCAATCATTCGCCGCACAGATCAACGCCTCCTCCACCATCCGATCATCCACTTGCAAAGTATACGCATGTGGTGCTGTTTTATGCGTCCAAAGCCCTTGTATGAAAAATTCTAGAAACATCCTCCTGCTGCAATCTGATAAATTATCCGAGTTAAGGATTCCTGTAGAATCCAGATTTTCCAATAATCCAATTGCAAGTCCAACGACTTGGTCTTCTTCAACCTGATTCCAAAAACTGTTCTGCACACACACACACAATAATATAATATAATATAATATAATATAATATAAGATGGTCATAAAAAATTAGAAAAAGAAAGGCTACCCACTTACGTTGGGAGGTTTTGGCTTGTGAAAGCACCGGTAGTTAGCTGTCGCCTCAGTAGTGGCATCACTGATCATGTCTGATGTCGGCAAGGGACTGTAAATGGAAGGTCCCGTGTCCGATCCAGAAGACGTCGTCGAAGAGTGGATCTCTGACCACCTGCTGCAGCTAAAATTCTTCGCACCGTCGGTGGTAAACGAACCCAAACTAATTATGTCTCTGATGAGCATCCTGTCACTGCTGCATACATTACGGTTAACTCTGTTCTGTACGTTGGTCCAGTTGGGATGATGATGTCCTCTTTGTTTCATCAAGAAACCTCGCCGGAGATGATTCCATGAGAGAGTTCGGGGGAAGAAACACCGGGAGGCGTATTTATGATCAGTCGGAGGAGTTGTAAAAGAAGATGAAGTGGTTGAAAAGGAGGGGAAAGAGCAAATCTTCATGATTTTAAGAACCGTATCCAGTAGTTTACAAACACGTGGCGTGCTGTGCTCATTTCCGGTGATTATTTCGTCTCTCTGCCCGTTGTTGCGTAATTCTTCATCTAACAGATATCGAACAGTCGTGGGCGACCCGGATTCCGACGAACCTGAGTTACAATATTTGTGATGATCCCTGAGAAAATCCTTGAGCATCATCGGCACGATTTAATTGTTGGTAATATTTGAATGGCCGGGACGATGCAATGGATCGGAGGAGGAAGAATTAAAGGCAGAAACAGAACGGATGAAGAGTGAGTAATGTTATGAATTAATTATTTATCACGTATGTAATTAACTAGTGTTGTAGTCTGTAGGTTATGATTTATGAATGACCACCTTCCACACGTGGGGAACTTGGCAGACACAATCGTGCACGTTCTCCACTTTTTATATAATCATGGAGATTACGTGGCGTTTCTAAATTCTACGATCCGTTATTTACTGAGTCATTTATTGAAGAAAAATGTAGAGCAAGTTAAGAAACTGAGCCGTAACAGTAGGAATAATGTAGGATCCGATGTCCATAAATCAATCGTCGTCCGTAGGAAAAATTAGAATTTACCTTGTGTTTTTACATAATTAATTATCATCAATTAATCCATTGGGAAATGACCATTGGTAAAAATAAAATTCATCCATTTTAATATTTTATGTTAAAAATTTGATGGAGAGGAATAACTGCTTCCGACCCCTGTATATTAGTTATATTTTATTTCCAACTCTCAAAACGGTCCTCCAAATCATAAATACACGACGACGGTCCAGATGTTTGCACAGTAAATAATTTACAAAACTGGAAATCGAAGTGCGACGGTCATATCTTGATCTAAAAGGGGCTGCCTGCCTCCTTCCTTGCCTATTCCTTCTACTTTCAACTATCCTCTCCTCCTTCGACGGATTCGATTTTTCTTCCTTTTACCTCACACCCCAATTCGATCTGAAAAGGTTTTGTTTCTTCTTCGCAAAATGGGGGTCGGAGGGAAGTTCTGGGACATGCTGAAACCCTACGCGCGACAGGAGGGAACGGAATTTCTTAGGGACAAAAAGGTTGCGGTTGATCTTTCGTTTTGGATTGTGCAGCACGAGACTGCCATTCGGGGTGCTTGCGTCAGAAACCCTCACATTCGAATCACTTTCTTCCGCACTCTTAACCTCTTCTCCAAAGTACGTCACTTGTTCATTATTTCTCATTCACGTTTTGCTTGTTTTCTCTCCATTACGAATTTCTTCATTCAACCAAGGTTTTTTCCCATTTGTTCATGCAGATGGGGGCTTACCCTGTGTTCGTGCTCGATGGGGATCCGTCACCATTGAAATCTAGGGCTAGAATCGATCGATTTTGTCGTGCAAATGGGATTTCTCTGCCTACAAATCTGGATCAGAGTGTTGCACCGGTGAAGCGAAACGCAACGTTCACAAAATGGGTTGCAGAGTGTGTGGTTAGACAATTGCTGAAAGCTTTTCTCTCTCTCTTCTTTTATCGACCATATTTAAAAACCATCATTATTAGGCATAAATCTTTTTTCCGTCATTCTCATTTTTTTACCCTAGGTTCTTATTTTCTTTTCGTAGATAATTTCATCCATAAACTGAAATGGTTTAAAATTCATGATTTTTTTACTAAGGTAAAAAACCTTTTTGTTCATGTATAGGCGATGTTTGCATGTTTACTTATAATACTGACTCTCTAATTCTTTTATTTCGTGTAGCTATAGTGATCTATTCTTTTGTAATATGATATGTAGGAACTTATTCAACTTCTAGGAATGCCAATTTTAAGAGCTAAAGGCGAGGCTGAAGCCCTTTGTGGACAACTGAATAGTGAAGGCCATGTCGATGCTTGCATTACTGCAGACAGTGATGCTTTTCTCTTTGGAGCAAACTGTGTCGTAAAATTATTCAATTCCAGATCCTCTGTGAGTAGATTTATTTCTGTTATCTCTCTTTATTTATGCAATTATTTTATTTGGCATAGACATATCACATATACGTAATAACATGCTGTAATAAGACTTCTTACATTTCTAAACCCAAATGCTAATATATACCTAAAAGTTGAAGATGTTTAAAATATATTGCTTGCTGTTGGTTGGTTTTCTAAGATATATGTGAAAAACTAACAATAGTATTTTTCATTTGAAGCATGGGAAGGTTCTAAGGTTGTCCACACTTCTGACTTTTTAAATGAAAGTTATTAATCAAGAATTTGTAGGGCATACCATTATTTCTTTTCCTATAAATTTGTGAAATTCCATCCCAACATCGATGAGACAATACCAGCTGAATAAGATGTTATGCATTTATAAAATTATATTTAGGCTTTGATTCTATACATTTTCGTATGTATATATTCTGAGATTGTAATATTCTACCGATCCCATGATCTGTTTTGGTTAATTGGTGATCTAAGTAAATACATTGTTAGTTTCTTGTTGTACCATATCATTTGTAAGTTGTATCAGATATCCACGAGTAAATACATTGTTAGTTTCTTGTTACAGTATAGTGTGAATGACCATATGTATGATACATCTAAACATATCTTCTATATCTTTCATGTGTAATTGTTAATGATGAGGAAGCTCAGGTGTAAAATCATCAATAATTTTCCCTACTTGTAATTTATTTTTTGCAGAAGCCTTTTGAATGTTACAATATGCCAGATATAGAAGCTGGACTGGGATTGAAAAGAAAACAACTCATAGCAATCTCTCTCTTGGTTGGTAATGATCATGATTTACATGGAGTTTCGGGAATTGGGATTGATACGTCCTTACGCTTTGTCAAATGTTTTCATGAAGAAGACGTTTTGAATGAGTATTCTTCTTCTTCTTATGCGTTAACTCATTTTTTTCTAAAGATTGCACATTGATCGCAAATATTATTTACTTTTCAATAATCCTTGCATTTCTAGCTTTTATATAATTTTAGTTTATATGCTTATACATAATTCCATCGAATGCTTATGAAATTCCAACTGTGTGTTTTCACAGGTTATGCAAATTTGGGAAGCAAGGTTTCGTACCTCAATCTGACACGAAATCCATTCCATCTTCAACTGAGGATTTGGTACTAGTAAAATCACCTCATTGTTCTAACTGTGGTCACCCAGGTTCCAAAAATGGTCATGTTGTATCAGCTTGTGATTACTGTCTTGCTAATAGTGACGAGGCTTGCATTACTAAGATGGAAGGATTTAAATGTGAATGCCCAATGTGTGACAAGGTGTGTATTCATAGTTATTTGTTTCTTATATTCTTATTAAGTACTTAAACATTGATCTTTTAGCAACAACAGTATTGCAGGATCAAGGAACGCAAGAAACATGAGAAGTGGCAAATTAATATTTGTCAAAAAATATTCAATGAGAAGAATTTTCCAAATACTGAAATCATGGACATGTATTTGAATAACAATCATCAGGTTGATAATGGTAAGACTTGTTCAATGAATACTTTTTCACATGCATCTATTTTTCAATTATTCCTTATTTACCATATTTAACTTATATTTTTGGTCATGAATTGTATTGCATGTTTTTATATCATTTTACTGAGAATTTGTTGTCTGTCTATGCAGATGTTGACGTACTTAAACTTTCTTGGAAGAACCTTCAAGTTGATGCATTGGTCGACTTCCTAGCATACTACCTTAATTGGAAGCCTTGTTATGCCCGACAGTGCATTCTTCCTATATTGTCAACCGTATTTTTAAGGGAGAAGGCTTCAAATCCGAGGGATGACATGCTGTTATTTGGGCAATACAAGTTTCATTCCATTTATCGGGAGAAGGTAAGATACAAATCTCCCTGTTATGTGGTAAAATGGAAGAGAGACATGCCTAATCTGGCAGTTTCTACTGAGAGTGTTCCATTCGAACAATCCAATGCGTTGCCAGAAGTTGAAACAAGTGTAAGCAATGATGAATTATGCCCTTCTTTGGATGACGAACCAGATATTCCAGAAGTACTCATTGAAGGAGGATGCAGTTTTCTTCTTAGCGATGAAAACAGCAAACTCGTGGAATCTGCATTTCCCGATGAGGTTAGCAGGTTCTTGCGCAAAAATGTAAGCAATCCGATATCTCTTTTATTGTGGTCGAATTTTGATTTGTGTAAAGAGGCTTTTACATTTTGTTTGGTTTACAGGAAAACGATTCATTCAAGACGCCGAAATGTAATCGAATTCAAATGAGCATAACGCAATTCTACAGGTCAAGTAAAACTCGTATTTCATCAAACTCAGACGAAGAAAATAGTGCAAAGAAATCTAAACCATTGCCACCAGACGATCCGGATAATAAACGCACCCAATCCGTCAGACGTCGTCTCAATTTTAGTTGAAATTTCATCAAAGTTCTTTCTCTTTGTATATATTGTTTTTTTTACATCGAGAACAACTGAGAATAGAAAATATATATCATATATAATTATATAATTATATAATTACAGTTCACAGGCTCCAAATTCCAACCCTCTTTCTTAGGTGATCAGCTTGTCTGTTTACTGTGGGATGATTAAAATGGTGTCTTAATTCGACGACGTGTAACTTATGAGATTTGTGAGTCAGACAGAGAAACTCCAGAGAGAGACCTCTTCAAAATAATAGTCATCGTCAAAGGAAGTGTTATTTCTCGATTGGTTCTCGTCAAACCATTGATGCATCAGCGAATGTGGGATCGTGAAGCAACCAGCAGCATCCATATCCATGGTCGGAGTCGGAAAATACGAATAGTGATTATTTACCTCCAGATGCAGTTGTTCCGACGACTCCTCTACTGTTGGAATCTCCAATTCCGTGGTGCGAAACCTTTGAGCAGCTTGACTGGCCGTCTTCTGAATATCCTTGGAAGAAGCCGAGTCCGGTACCGGTAGGAGCCAAGCAGAGTCTGCAAAGTTAAGACAGGCAGATTTTCCTCTCAAAGCTATAGCCGCAACATCATGTGCTCTGGCTGCCATCTCCGCAGTGGGGAAAGTTCCGAGCCATATTCTAGACTTCTTATTCGGCTCTCGAACCTCACAAACCCACTTATCGGCATTCCTCCTCCGAACACCCTTGTAAACGGGATGTCTGGTCTCCTTGAACTTGGTCCTCCCGGCCTTCCGCTTAGGAGGAGCCGACAACACCGTGGTGTAAAACGAACGCGGTGCCTCCTCGTCCGAAGACGTCGACGTCCATGAACCCAGTGACATCTGTCTCTTGGGAGAGCAATCGATCTCCGAGCTATCCATTGCTGCTAACCGAGTGTTAATTAGCATTTAGCAGTCGTCTCCAGAGGTTATAAGGGAGTACGTAGTAGTATCGAAACACGGTTCGCACGTGGTCATTGGGCAGCTTTGAATAATTGGATTTTGGGAGAATTCAGCTATTATTTGTGGTAGTACGACCCTACGACTAGCTGTTTCCCGGTGGCCGTTTTGTTAGGTATAGATGAAACGTACTCATAGATTTCGATTACGCTGTTTTAATAGTTTTGTCCGCGAATCAGATCTTACTAATACAATAAATATCTCCAAACGTCCAACCTGTATTGACAGTTGACAGTTGCAAGAGACAAAAGTGAAGAACGCGGACCCTTTTGGAAATTTTAATGGAATTATGAAAACGATTAAAACATTAAAATCAATGATAAATATTATTTATTCTACAGGCCGCCTACAGCTTACATATAATGATTTGGATTTTAATTCGGGTATAATTCCTATTTATTTATTTATTTATTTATTTATTTATTTATAATGCTGTGTTTTGTTTGTGAGCAATTATTGTTGTCACATTCGATGTGCTTAGATCTATCTACTGGTCTGGCCATTATAGCATTTATTCTGTGTGCGGAAACGCGGTTTCCAGTTTCTACTTTTAAAATATATAGATGGATTATAATAAGGTTTCCACTTTCCAGGACTCAACCAAAGTCTCATTCAAACAAGTCAATCTCACGTACGTCTTGGGTTCTCCCTCAATCCAAAAACGTCAAGTTCAATCCATCTATTGGTACGTAGATCACTTATTTCTTCTTGTATGAATACAATTAATTAATTAATTAATTAATTTATCGGTGCAAGTTATAGCAGAATCAATAAGAACCTTAGTTTAATTTTACTACTACTTTTAGCACCACAGATTGATTTATCGGTGCAAAGGTTGCATGCAGACTTTATCTTTTAAAAAACCACTCTCTCTAAAGTTTAGAGGTGAGAAATGAGAATTGGGTGGCCCTTGGCGAAATAAAGATCGGTTGGTTGGTTGGTTGGTTGGTTTATAGATGGAAAATTTTCAGACCCGAGCTCAACGGCCATTGGTGCAAAAAAATAAAAATAAAATGACAATTTGTTTTACTAGTTAGGGAGAGGATCGATTGGGATGAAGAATTTGCATTTGAGATCAAATGTTTAATTCAAAATCCGAATTATCTTCAGGTTTGGGCAAGGAGTGATTATTTATTTGATGAGTGAGTGAGTGATTCATCTCAATGATTCGCTCGTCGGAGTGGTTAAAGCAAAACTGCACTTCCCTCCGCCGTTGCAGGGAATCACACGCACTTCTCCTCCGCAGCGGTCTATTCGACCACCACCTCTATGTCAGCAAACTCATCTCCTTTCTCGTCACTACCACCACCCATTCATTCAACTATGCACACAAGATCTTCACCACCGTCACTTCCCCGGACTTGTTCATCTGGAACACCATGATCCGAGGCTTTGCTCGTAGTTCAAACCCACTCACATCCATCTCCTTCTTTCACCTCATGATCAACTCCGGAGTCGCACCCGATCACCACACCTACCCATTTGTCCTCACTGCCTGCGCACGGTTGTTCTCGCTCCAACTTGGCCAAACCTTCCACGCCATGGTCATCAAGGTTCGACTAGATTCCGATATCTTCGTGCTCAATTCTTTGATGAAGATGTACAACGACTGCGGACGTCACGGCTATGCCCGTCGTCTTTTCGATGATTGTTCAGCAAGAGACGTTGTTTCTTGGAACGTGATGATCGGAGGACTCATCAATGCTGGTGCCCACAAGGATGCATTTCTTCTGTTTGATTTTATGATCAAGATGGACTGCCCTGTGAGACCGGATCAGATCACGGTCATCAGTCTTGTATCTGCGTGTGCTCAATTGGGCGATTACCGGAGGGGGAGACTGATTCATTCATACATCAAAGATTGGGAATTAGATTTAGGCAATCTCCGTTTGGGTAATGCTGTTATTGACATGTACTGTAAGTGTGGTGACATGTCTTCTGCGTTCAATGTGTTCGACGAAATGTACCAAGTTGATGTGCTGACGTATACAAGTATGATGTCGGGATTGACTGCTTCCGGCCGGTATCAAGAATCGTTAGATCTATTTCGAGAGATGCAAAAGGAAAAAGTCCGACCGGATGACGTCGCGATCGTCACGGTGCTCTCCGCCTGTGCCCGTATAGGAGCCTCAGAACAAGGCAAGTACGTCCATCTTCTGATCGAGAGATTTCAAGTGAGATACGATGTTGTAGTGGAGACAGCTCTGGTTGATATGTATGCCAAATGCGGAAACTTAGATCTCGCTCTCCAAGTTTTCCACAACATGAAGCTTAGAAATGTTTTCACATGGAATGCCATGATCACGGGCCTGGCCATCCACGGTCACGGAAGACAAGTCCTCCATCTTTTCCGGCAGATGACATGCGAAGAGAATATCATTCCGGACGATGTTACATTCATAGGCGTGCTGTCAGGTTGTAGCCATGCAGGATTAGTAGAAGAAGGCCTGCGACACTTGGATCTGATGATGTCAAGAGAATACAATATCCGACCACGAATAGAGCATTACGGATGTGTAGTCGATCTTCTCTGCCGGGCCGGACTGGTTGGAGACGCGATGACATTCATGGAGGACATGCCTATTAGACCCAACGCAGCTCTGTGGGCAAGCGTTCTCGGGGCTTGCCGGAGAGTGGGAAACGAACAGCTTGCAGAAAAGGTCGGCAAACGAGTGATCGAATTAGAGCCGGATTCATGTGGGCGTTACCTGATGTTATCCAATGCTTATGCCGGTTATGAGCGTTGGGACGAAGCCACGAAGGTGAGAAATCAGATGAAAGCTAAAGGCATCTCAAAAATTCCCGGCATGAGTTGGACTGAGGTGGATGGTATAACTCACCAGTTTGTCGCAGGTGATAAATATCATGTAAAAACGGATGCTATTTACGCGATGTTGGAGGAGATGGTCCGGCGAGTGAAGGCGGCAGCCGGACATGTTGCTTCGACGTCTGAGATATTGTTTGATATAGAAGAGGAGGAAAAAGAACATTCCGTGTTCTTACACAGTGAGAAGTTGGCCCTGGCATTCGGTCTTATGGCTTCTCCTCCCGGATCTGAGATTAGAATCGTGAAGAATCTCCGAGTGTGCAGCGACTGTCATTCTTTTTTTAAGGCTGTTTCGGGGATTTTTGATCGATATGTAGTTGCCAGAGATCGCAGCAGGTTTCACCATTTCCGACGCGGTGTATGTTCTTGCCAAGACTATTGGTAATTATTAGTTATTACACTTTTAGTCTTTTAGATATTAAATTTTTATTTATTTATTTATGATTTAACAAAATCTTGTCTCGTTAAGTCGTTGGTACTTTACAATATTTACAAAATTGGATAAATTATGAAATATTATCATATTAAAAATCTATTTGTTTTAAATCCTATATTAGAAATAAACTAAGAACTAATCGAATATTAATCTTCTATTTAATCATTATTGCCATTATATTTTGATCCAAGCTTTCTATTGGGCTAAAATTTACCAAACTGCAGCAATCAAATTTCAGGATCAAGAAAATAGGAAATATCTTTGCTGGGGCAGGGTCCACTGTGTGTGTATCAAAGAGATCTTGGGGAACTGAGACCGAATCCAACCTAGCTAGCAATTGTCTTCTAAAGGGCTTCAGCAAATTAATCACCAGAGTATGTCAAACAATCATAGGTGAACCATCGTGAACTTGGTCAGGATGACTCAACCAGCAGACCGGGCAGAGTTATAGTATTTGGCAGTATCTCTATAATCCAATTATTCGATCATCTTTATTCCCAAACAGAAAACCTACGACAGCCCTGTCGAGTACCTCTCCATCGATCTCATGATCTCATCCATCAAGCTTTATCGGATTCTGTTTGGGAATAAAGATTAATCAATCAGAGTTAAGGCTTGATATCAGGAACTTACTATCGCAGTGCGTGCTTTGGACACGTAAGAATGTAAGATCTTAGATCTAAGACACCTCGACTCTCAGGTCAAGTTATTTTAATTAATTGAAGAGATTAGAATCCTATCGATCATTTCAAATACAACACGATATTTAAATAAAGATAAGCAAGATAGTAACGCACAGTAGCAAGAGTTTTAGGTATGTAGATCAATCTCCGGCCTTTAGGGTTATAACTTGATAGATAAAGTAAACTCGGGTTTCAAATTAATACTTAATTTTTTTATACTTTGAGCTGGTCGAGTAAGTTCGATCTCTTCTTGACCTAGTCCAAACGTCTATATTAATTAGTAATGGTAGAAGTAGCGCTAGGTTTCGTGCATGTTACATATTATAATAGCTGATTTTTTTCTTAGAGAGACTAATTTTAAATGATTTAATAAAATTAATTTTTTTTAATCCAATTGTTTTCAACGAAGTGTCATATTTTAATATCGATAAATAATAAAATTATTATTAACACAAAAAAATAAATCTTTTTCAACATAATATCATTCGACTAAGCATCATATCTATACGATTGTACGTGATAGTTTGATTTTATAAGATTTATCGTCGAAAAAAAAATTCCACTCAAACAGTCGCAATTGATAATTTAAGTGTTAATTTCAACAAACGAAACACCTAAGGAAATACCAATATCTTTTCTATTGTCAATCAACTCTAAAATTTTATTTAAATTCGAAAGTTTTTCGTTATTAAGTACATTAAAAATGTATTCTGACAGTAAATTTTCAAGAACTCTAATGTACGTCAATAGTGTAAAAATTAATCAATAGGATAAAATTTCGTCAAATTCAGTATTTTCGATCGTCTTATCATAAGAATGAAACTTATTATCCGACTTTGATCTCACTGGGTTGGAGTTTGAAAAATGGGGAGGACTGAACAAAAAAATGAAGAAGTGGGTGGCCAATTAATTGGGGACCGAAAAAATGAAATCCCAAATAAAATAGTGATTTATAAAAAATCTTAAGTTAAAAAAAAATTGTAGTTTAATATTTAAAGTTAATAAAAGATATAATTTTAAGTATATATAAAATATAATTTTTAGATTTATTAGAAGTATAATTAAGATTAATATTTTATTTTATTTGGGAGGGGCTTAAGTCTCCCCATAGATTCGCCCCTAATAGCGACATGCTCGTCCATCGCCACTTCTTCTTGGTTGTTTCTCATTTTCGCCGTGTTAATTCCACGCCCATCTTTGAAAGAAGAATTAAATTTTAACAAATTCTTGCTTCTACGTTTCTGAAAGAAAATATGAATGGTTTTATTAAAAAAAAAAAAAGATTTACTAGCTAGTAAGAAGGAAAAATAAAACTCCTCACCTGTATCTGTATGAGAATTTAATGAATTGAGTGTTAATTAGTATTAATTACTTTTCTTGTAATAAAGAATATGACCTTTTGTGATTTAAAGTTAAAATGGAGGGTGTTAGCGATGGAATTAATTATGAGTGTTGGAGACGTGTAATTCAATAATTGCTCGTAATTGGGATTAACTTTAATTTTGGCAACATAAGAAAACAAAACTCATCAGTCATTGGAGTACCGTATTCTGATTGTTCTTCTTCCCAGGCAGTGTAAAATGTGAACCAAGCAAGCTAATTATTTAAGGTTAATTTTGAATATGACGGCGGGCGGATATTATGGAGATATCAAGGTAGGCATAGTCAGCGAATCATCATAGTCGATTGTGTAGTGCAAATAGATGGATATTGGATTGTCCACGTACTTAATTTTAATTTACAAATAACCCCGTGTGTATTTAACAAATTTAAGTCCTCCCGATAAATAATAAAGTCTTACATAAATATTCCACTTTCGCGCCCATGGAATATTATATTTTGTGTGAGATAGCCGATAGGATGATGACTCATTCAAAATGATGTCATCATCGGATGATAAAACACACGATCTACTTTGGGCTACGCTAATTGTTTGATATTCTCTTGTTTTTTTAGTTATCGATTATTAATACTTTTGTAAATTGTCGGTGAATTTGTCTGTGAAAATTGAAATTAGAATTTTTGTAGATTTCATCTGTCCATGCAGAACAAATTAGAATTTCAGATTGATGAATAATGTTAATTCACTAATCAATCGCATGCATCATTTCATATTAATGTATGATTTCGATTTTAAAAAAAATCGATCATATTTATATCTAATCCAGTGTCCTGATTTGCATATTTCTCAATTATCGATCACCAATCACGGCAATCAGTCAATAATTGAAAAAATGACGTGTAATTAGTACCTACTACTTAGTAGTGTGTCAGTCAATAAAGTAAAGTAAAGTAAAGTAAAATAAAAATATATGATCGAACAAGTAAGAAATTAAATCTAAGCAAAGAGTTTGGAAATCTACATCCACACGTTTGGTAGTGTGCCAGCGAAACACGTTCGAGTTTTGAGTGTGTATAATGAATGATGTTTATCTAAATATCTTTCGATTAATTGGAAACAAGGAAAAAAAAATGTTTTTTTAATCTTTTGTCTTTTTGTTGTTTTGAATGTTAAGTTGAAAAAATGCGTTAAAAAAAACGGCTAAAAAAAGCTTCTTTTTTTTATCCATCTACATTAACACGTGTTGAAATTTGGGGTTAATATATATTATTAGACAACTACCCGTAAGTACAACTGTACAATCAGCAGCCTCAGAACATATTCAGTCCAAAGTCTGAACACATGAATACAGGCCCTTCCGCAGGACCTCTCTTCTTTAATCTATTTAGATCTAATTTTATTCTATAAATACACAACTATTTCTCAACATAACACACTCCTTAATTCCTTTCCACTTCTTCCGACAATGTTTTCACCTTTCATCCAGAAGCAGCCTCAAGATAAACACGACTTTTCATCCAAACTGCCACTTCACCATCAGGAACACGATTGCGGCGACGGGGAGATCCTCAGAGAACTTCGTTCTCTGCTTACTCTCATCTCCCCGATGATTTTTTCCGGCTTCCTACTCTACTCGCGTTCCATCATATCCATGCTCTTCCTCGGTCGCCTCGGGGACCTTTCACTCGCCGGTGGTGCGCTGGCTATTGGGTTCGCGAACATCACCGGTTATTCTGTGCTCTCAGGTCTTGCCATGGGCATGGAGCCTATTTGCGGTCAAGCATTCGGAGCCAAAAGGAGTAAACTCGTCGGACTCTCTCTCCAGCGTACGATACTGCTTCTCCTCTCTGCTTCGGTGCCCATAGCCGGACTATGGATGAACATGAGGCTCATCTTGCTCCTCTGTGGTCAAGATCGCTCCATTTCTCTGTCGGCTCATCACTACATTATTTGCTCTATACCTGATCTTCTACTCCAATCCTTTCTCCACCCATTACGTATCTATCTCCGGACGCAATCGATAACCATGCCTCTAACATACTCTGCTATTTTTGCCATTATCCTACACCTTCCCATAAACTACTTGCTCGTCTCCGTTCTGGGCCTTGGCATCCGCGGTGTCGCTCTGGCCGGAGTCTGGACCAACTTCAACCTCGTCTCCGCTTTGTTCTGCTACGTGTATTTCTCCGGTCTGTACAGAGACGTCGGTGGGCTGTCAGTGGAGAGCTTGAGAGGATGGGGATCGCTCCTTCATCTCGCCATACCCAGCTGCGTTTCGGTGTGTCTAGAATGGTGGTGGTACGAGATCATGATTCTGCTCTGTGGGTTACTTGTGAATCCCAAAGCAACGGTGGCTTCCATGGGTATTTTGATACAGATGACTTCGCTCATCTACATTTTACCCTCGTCGCTGAGCTTCGGAGTGTCAACACGGGTCGGAAACCAACTCGGAGCCAACAGACCCGACAGGGCAAGACTCTCCGCTCTCGTTGGCATAGGGTGCAGCTTCGTCTTTGCAGCATCGGCTCTCGGATTCACACTCTCCGTTCGTAACTCTTGGGCGGGTATTTTCACCAAAGACGGCGATATTCTCCAACTCACCGCGACGGCTCTGCCAATAATCGGACTCTGCGAGCTGGGAAACTGCCCTCAGACCACCGGATGCGGGGTTCTGCGTGGGTGCGCACGACCGAAGGTGGGTGCCAACATTAACTTGCTATCGTTCTACGCAGTGGGTATGCCGGTGGCGGTTTTATCAGGGTTCTGTCTGGGAATGGAGTTCGTGGGTCTGTGGATAGGTCTGTTGGCAGCACAGGTTACCTGTGTTCTCATCATGCTGATCGTGATAGCTCGCACCGACTGGTCCCTGCAGGTCGGAAGGGCGCAACACCTCATTGGCTGTACCGCCGCAGACAGCCATCAATCCAACGTGGGAGACAGTTACGTAAGCGTGAAAATAGAAGAGAATCCAGTATATATTAACAACCCATCCATCAATTTAATCCAATGCGACGACCAATCAAATTAACTAGAACCGGATAAGTTGTGAAGCCCCATTATGTACGTAGGAACAGTGAATCTATGATGTAGCGAGTGTTCGGTGGGCACTGGCCAGGCACTGCATGGCTACATTACGATCGCTGAACCAAAAAAAGAAGAAGAGAACTAGAGATCGAAGGTACATTATTAATTTTTTATAACTGTATATATAGTTCGATCAGTAAGTACGTTGATCTAATTATTAATTTGCGCAGGCACATCAATTAATCCAGTGATAATTTATTTGTACATTTATCGAATGGTAGATTTATAACAACTATAAATTATCAACAACAACAACAACAAAAATCATAAAATAAGATCGATCGATCGAAATCGATCAGTATAAAATCTCATCTCTTAATTAATTTTGACATTCGGTATTGTGTTTTATATAATGAAAACATATCTCGGTTCCAACAAGAAATCAAAAGAGGTGAACAATCGCATTCGAACCGGTGTACTAACAGACATGAATACAGCTCGCATCTTAATTAGGAACATGTCCTGTGCCCGATTAATAATGAATTACCATCAATCAACACTCCTAAACGCGCATAATCATGCACGATTTCATGCTCTATTATAAATACATACTTAATTTGCGAGTTTCGAATTTGCGATGTGTATTTGCATGCATGCACATGGAAAACTTGGAAAAGTTAGAAAACAGATGAGACGTCCCCATCCAAATCTACTCAACCACGATCCTTTAAATTCAACAACTGGTACCAAACTTGCCAACTTCGCATCTTCTTTTTTACTTTTCTACTACACCCGACTACCTACATCTCTATCACCTACCTAGCTAAATTTCTCCGCTCATTAATCAACTCCTTCGATCCTTCTGCATCTTCTTTATACATACATTCATACATTCATACATTCATACATTCGAATGAACAAACGATCGAAGCCACTGATCGAGAAGAAGGTGAGTCCAGTTTTGCCAAACCTAAGGGGAGGAAAAATTGAAGATACTATATATCTATATTATTGGAATTTGGAATATTCCATTCAACAAATCATGATCAAGTTGGTTAATAACAATTTTTTTTGTTTTGTTTTGTTTTTTGGAATTGGTAATTTTATTTTATTTTTTCACCCCACATCCAAACGGTTGATCTTTAGCTCTTCACAATCCTTGGGAACTGACATTTAATTTTAAACTGTATATATACCTGCATCGTTGTTACGTACGTAGTGGGTCTAATTAAAATAATGTGAGGGTGAAAAAAATCTTACCTGATTTTGCATGACATTTTTTCTTTTCTTAGGGAAAATATCGTCATCATCTTTTAATCCACTACTCGTATGTAATGTGTCATGCCGTTGATTTTTAATTGCATAAAGAGTTTAATAAAATTGAGCTCGTATGATGATGGATAATTTACGCAATTGCTGATCTCACTCTCTTTCGATCTTGTTCCCTCTCCTGATGGACCTGTATTTTATTTTTAGTTGAATTATATATGACTCATTCAGATTTTTCTCTGAGTTACATTTTTGTATTATAATTTTCTACTTATTATACGATAAATTTCAATGAGGTTGAGACTTATCTTTCTATTTAAGAACCCTCAGACATCTACTGTTTATTTGTACTTCAACAGTGATTCAGAAAATTCGAAAATGATTCAAGTCGTCATCGATTTTTGACTCACCATTGATTTTTATGACATTTAATATTTCTAATTAATGTTGAATATTTAAATTTATAATTTAAGTATTTTCTCTTTCTGCCACGTCACTTTTTGTCTCACAGGTCAAATTAATAAAATTTAAAAAGTAAAGTTATTAAAAATTAAATCACGAATTCAAAAATGAAACATATCCCTCTCGAGATGATGGATGTTATCAACTCTCACTCCTAAATACAATTAATAATTCACCAAGCTGGAAAGCTATTCTAAAACAGTAAGACGATGCGAGCAGATGTGTTAAGTTGATTACCAGGTTGACTATAGATTTCACTAGAAGGGTTGTGCGCGCATAGCCAGGGCCCAAGGTCCTTCACTCAAAAATGTCGTTGAAACAATCCGGATACACCAAGCACTAGATAATCTAGCGGATGGGGCTTGGGTCTCCGTGGTTACCAAAATGAACCATCTAATATGGCGCCTGCGATGGAAACGTCTAGCTCCTGACACTTGATAGGTTGCAGCTCTGGGGTGTAATCGGCCTGATCAATTATTGTGTACTATGTGACAGCGATGACGAGTCTACTGAATACATATTTTATAATTGTCCTTTCACTAGGGAGCTTCTGCAAGACTGCCTCAATGCCATGGGAGGTTTGGTCACTCTTTGGACCTCGAAGACCTTCATTGCGCAAGCTCCTTAATACCATAACCAAGAAATCAAAGGCGTGGGGATTACATTGGACGTACGTTGATCAGTACGATTTCGTGGTACCTATGGTCTATGCATGGAAGGAAAGGAATGCATATTAGGCGCCACAAGCAAGAGAAATTTACTTGAGGGGGGGAGCTCTACTCAGATAGATAATCGATCCTCGTCTCCACCGGAATCAGCTTCAAAGAAAGCAAATGGAAGAAACAACATTTCACCTGAGCGCGCTGAAAGGGGCCAGAGCACTTTCAATATGGGATGCTCAGGTCATGGAGCTTAGTGGGAAGGATCAATTAATTATAAGGTAATGAGTAACGACTATTACAAATTAGATTTGTATTGAATATTTGAATGAATATATTAATTTGATTACATGAAGTCCTTATATATGATTTATATTGTAACTGATTTGTAGATAGGTTAACCCTTAACTAACTGTAACCAATTGTTCTTTAATACGCCCCCTCAAGCATAATAGAAGTTCTTCGGTACGTAAGCTTGACATGTAATGTCTTGAACGCTGGTCGTGGAAGTGGCTTGGTGAGAAGATCTGCTATCTGATCTTTTGACTTGATGAACCGAACTTCGAGTACTTTAGCGAACACTCGTTCTCGAACAAAATGGTAATTCATCGCGAAGTGCTTGGACTTTATGTGGTGCAATAGATTTTTTGAAATGGCTATCGCACCAGAATTGTCACAGATGATTTATCAAACCAACAACCAATATTATTGTCATTACATAAGCGATAAACCGAGAGTAAATTCCTGAAAATCGACGGTACAATTGAAATATCTTTAACGCAAATCTCCTTCGCTTGTTTTAAGAATTTAGAATCGCCTGTGATGGCTGCAGGAATAGTTGTACCGTTCGCAACGACTATACCTGGGTGGTTTTTTCAGTTTTAGAATGATGTAATACATTTGTCGTACCTGATACATGACCCGTGGCTGCAGTATCAGGGTTCCAAAGGGCAATGATCTGTGCCGGAGATGCTTGCGCTGGTGTCCATACCGTATTCACAAATTTTTTTTTTGATTCTGCTGTTGCCGAGTCCTGTGTTCCGGTGGTGTTGGGTAATCATCCTCATTATGGCGATTGTGGCATGCTAGTGCTACATGCTCTTTTTTAATACAAATTTGACAGACCGACCTTTCTCCTCGATATTTTCCTTTTTCTCCTCGATGCTTTACCATATTAACCTCTGCCATTTCTGAAATCAAGGATCTATTAATTGTTTGAGTTTCTGATTTCTTGAGTTGTTAGTAACATTCTCATTGTTGGAACGGTCATGTTTTCAAGTTGAGCTGAGATTACGACGACGATTGCCTCATAGTCTGAGTTTAAACCGGCCAGTACATACAAGATTGTTTCTGAGTCGGTTACCGATATTCCTGCCCTACGCATGCATTCGATGAGCCCTATCACCTTTGAGATGTAAACCTCCATTGCCAAATCCCCTTTCTTGAGGTTTTGTAATTAGTGCCGTAGCTGCAGGACCCGCGTTCCGGAAGTTGACGCATGAATCTGGCGCAGCTGCTCCCACGCCTTCACCGATGTTGTTGCGCTTGCCACTTGCGATAGGACATCCACCTGCAACGTTGAGAAGAGCCAGTCGAGGATCAGTTGGTCATGTTACGTTTTTAATTCTTCGATGTTAATGTCGCCGGTGACGTATGCTAGTAACCCATATCCACGCAGGAAGGTGAGGACTTGGGCTTGCCAAACGAAAAATTACCACCGGAGAGTCGCTCAGGGCATTGGTGCTTGAGCTTGATGATTTTTGTGTGGGAAGTTGCCGAGCCAGGTGCGACTTCACCGCGGAAAGCCATGGACGCCCGAAGATGACCCCATCGGCTGAAAAGGTCTGGAACGGGCGGACCTAAAGGCTCGATTTCGGAGACCCCCGACAGGAAATGACGTAATTAAGTCATTAGCCGGAAGGGACGAAGACCTACGGTGGCCACGCGACCGACGACGACGACCGAAACCTTCGACCGGAGCGGCAGCAGGCGCAGCGTGCAGAGAGCAGCAGAAGCTCGACGTCACAATGACAGTAGCGGAAGCAGCAGCGACGCCAGGAACTTCAACAGGAACGAGAGTGTCGGATCGACGAAGCTGAGCGAGGCGATGATGGACATCTATCAGGATGGAGTTGATCAAGTCGTTGGCTCTCCGACACGGCGACACTATGGAAGTCACCAACCAGCAGAGTAGGCACTATGGAGAGTGCTGGAGCTTCACCTCGCGGCCGAACTCCTCCAGAATGTCTTGAGCGTTCATCGGAAAGGAAGGGTGTGGATTGAAGAGGATAGATCACAGAGACCCTATTTATAGAAGAAAAAAACTGAAGGGGCAAGGAGTGCGGACATCGAAGTATCATAAAGACGGTTGGTTGAGAAAGATGGGGCAATCAGACCGGGCGGTGTCCTACGACGACCCTCAGCCCTCCGACCTCGGAGGGGGAGTACTGTTGGTACGCAACACAGATCGTCCCAAGAACCGCCCATTCCCGGGCCCAGCCGTGCGAATGGACTGGACCTGGGAAAGCCCAAGAAGCATGTGAGTCTCTTGGGTTAACACTATAAATACCTCCCTTAATCCAACAGTTTAGAGGAATATTTTAAAAAGTTATATGTGTGAGCATTAATAATCTGTGATCCCAAACACCATCAATTAGTTTAAAAAGTGGATTTTTAATTTTTCGTAATTAAACTCTCAATTTCAATACATCCACAGAACATTTAAAAAAAATCTAACGAGATAAAACATTATGTGATATACGACGAGATTTGCCAAACTAGAACCGGTGTTGTACCCTTAGGTAAAATAGTTTCATATGTAAAACACTGTGTCATACTAAATACAAACTGATCATGTAAAAGCCAAAGCAACAAACATCGATAGACTTGTTTAAACGCGAAAGACACTTATTAACTTTTGCCCTTTCTAGATCATCCATACCGCCGCAATTCATGCAGGAAACTTCACCATCATCGATCATCGTCAACCCAACTTAGCCAATTACCGATCCAATGGTGGTGAGCTGTGACCTATATTAATTTATTTTCCAAGTAAATAAAATAATTAATTCAGATCGATCATGCATACATGTCTAGTGACTAGTAATCTAGCTAGTATAATAAAAATAAAACGCAAATATGAAGTAAATATAGGAGTATCACCGGCCGTTGTTGATGATCAGTTCCCGGCTCTCGGCCAAGAGCTCATCGCATTAATGCACACTTAAGAGGGTAAATTTTGGGCAAATGCGCACTTAAGAGTTATCATCTAGTATAACTGTATAACTCAAGTTAAGGTTAATCACACCGACAGCATTCGATACAGTGATCTCTCACATGGCCACGTGTAGGTAAGTCAGTTCAAATGTCCATGGATTCTTGGATTGGGCTGGGTTATTTCAGTCCCATGGACTGGGCCCAAGAAAAAATGGAAAAAAGTGCCATGAATTAATTAGAAAAAGAAAAGACAGAGAAAAACACCTGTAAATAATAAATAGCGGATATAAGCGAAGTAGCAAACTAGTTCGACAACTGGACCAATCTTAGAACAACTCCCAATCAAATCTTGGAATATGTGCAGTAGAAGCAGAAGTGGCGGTGGTGGTTGTCGCCGACTCCGCAGTAGCTGTGGTTGATGGTGGCATGGAAGAAAGTAAATCAAATGTTTCCCATTTTACCGGTGAAGAAGCCGAAGCCGAAGCCGAAGCCTCCTCTGACGATTTCTTCTTAATCTGCTGATCGGCAACCTGGGAATTCACGTGCTTAAGGGTTGAATTTTTTATCGCGAGTTCATCTAGTGTCTCCACGTATTTCTGCACTCTCCTGACCTGTGATGATTGATTTGATGAGAGCTTTGGAAACGTAAGGAATCAAATATAATATTATATATATTTATGTATACCAGATTGCCCCTCTGCGTCTTTAATTCTCCGTCGGAGACGATGACGGCGTCAAGTTTAACCAACAGGTTCATCAACTTGTCGATCAAACTTCTCACTTCCTTCTCCGCAACTCTATTCCCCTTGAATGTTATTAAGGATTCCAATTGAGAAACCTGCATGCGTGTAGTCGTTTTGATAAGTACGAGAAACCTGCATATCGGTTGGTTGATCGGAAAAGTAATAATCGGAATTCGGAGGAGTGTTTAATTAATTACTTTGGTGGCGAAGTTATCAACGTCAAGAGCTACGGTGGAAATGAGCTTGGTGGCTTTCTCCAATTTAGAATTGTTGATCGTCTGAAGCACCCTCTTGGCTTTGCCAATCGGATCATCAAGAAGAAGCAATTTGGTACGATCTTTGACACCGGAGATATCCAAGAACGATGCGTTCTCCATTGTCTTCTTCTTGAACATGATTTTTTGGTCGTCTGGATGGACTCCGATTATCGCCGACACCAGTTTCTTCAACTCCCCTGGATCCCAAATCCCAAATTAAAAAAGAAGAGAAAAAAGAAAAAAAAAATCGACCGTTCACCGTCGAACAATTAATTACCCACCGAACGATGCGTGAGGAAGGATGTGGATCTCGTGGGAAGCAGCACCGTACTTGACACGAACTCGGATCGGAAGTGGCCTGGTGGAGGCATTAACATCTGGATCTCGATTCTGAACCAACATCCCCCCTGGTCGAACTTCCCATTCTTCTTCAACCTCCTCATCCGACCTCAGTACCCTTCCACCGAATTTAGAGAATTTCGTCCTCACCGATCCCACTGGAACGTCGTTGGTGATCGGAATCTCTGCAATCGGGACCAAACCGGGACCCTTCTTTTTCTTATTCGCCTTTCCTAAGGCAACAGTTGACTTGGTCCTGCTACTCCGCATCATATTTTCTCAGATCTCAAGTCAAGTCGGATAATTCCCGGCCTCTCTGCTTAATACCTACACCAACATGAACCAAACAACAGTGGCGTTGGGTGGTGAACTGGTGATCTTGTGGAGGAGGATATTATTAATTATCCTATAATATAATTTTGAATTGAGGGAGTTTTGTTTGGCTTCGCCAGTTCACCAGTTCACCGGCACCGCCGTCCGCCGCCAGACGCCAGCGCACAGGATCTAGAAACAAAACGCACTAACTAATAAACATGTGTGTTCGACTGGCTCTCTGATTTTTAGGTATCATGTCTTATCTATCTTTCACTCACGATCTCGACACTTCACCGACAAATAATTATTAAAATGTTCATGCTTCGAAACTCGCCTTGTTTGGTTCCAATTATTTCAGGGATCGTTTCGTAATTTCGATGTTGGCATCTCAACTAATTTTATGAATTTATTATTATATTTTTAATTAATTGGTAAATCAGTAATGGTGGTAGTTGATATCTCACATTCTCACCATACAATTTATACTTGGATTGCAATTCAATTTTGAAATGAAATCGAAAGCTAATTTAATTTAATTAGTGCCTAACATAACTGCTCGAGTCTATTTCGATTTAAATATTTTTAATTAGCCCTGTTAAATATTTATGCAAATTTTTCTTCTATGTCAATACCATTATACCGTACTAAAGTTATAATGTCAATTGTCAACTGTTTTTTTTTTAAAAAAATCTTTGGAAAATCTAACAAATTATTTTATAACGACAGTGTCAGAGTTTAGTTATCATTATTTAAAAAAAAATCCTCATCGGACAGTGTCAAACCAGCTGGCAGAAAACACACAAGCCACCAAAACAGGAATGGAAAGCTAATAGAATAATAAAGTTGTAGATTAAGTTGTAACAACTTAGAATGAAGTTATGTATAACTTTCTATTTGAAATCATGCATTTATATCAATGTCATCTATTAAATTTTTTAAAGATCCAAGATTCAAAACACGTTGTCTATGTATTTTATGTAAATTTCATTATAATATAGCCAGTGATGTATTTTATAACTTTGATATGTTATTTGGATCTAGAAATCACATATCGTCAAAACAAATCTGAGAAACTTTAAAAGATTCGTCCTCGATCGTTTTCGACCGAAATCTTCGATCATTTTCGAGTACAGAGACGGAGATTGAAATCCCAACGTCTGTCTGAAGAAAATTGATTAATATAACCCTATATTTTATATAATATAGTATAATTTATTAATACAACCCATGATTCTTTTTCAGACATTCAAACCATTAATAATTGACTTTAGGTATTAATATTAGTTATATAGATCTAATCAATAATCGATTGCAATAAATTAAAATGAAGAATGATTTTGTTTAATAATCAATTATTTAATGTTTCAACTTTCAAGGTAGCAAATCTTGTGTGTACTATACACGAGTTTCTATTATCATTGAAAACAGACATTTTAACTAGTAATTAATCGAGATACCAATGTAGTGATGTGGACCAGCAGGATCAAGACATCAGGGATCCAGGGAACGGAATATTAACATAACTATTTTCTGTGTAGATCCAATTGAGGTTTCTATTTTCATTATTAAAATAGGATAAAGATATCATGCAGCGGCCTAATGAGATATGGTTCAGGACGTCCAAGAAATCGTTCATTTACACCTCATGATTGCAAACCGTTTTAAAAAAATTGTATCATGACTACCATAGTACCATGTCAATTAACATTCAAAATTAGGGTGAGATCGAATGACCATCAAACCACATAATTCAAGGACTGAATTATACATCCCAAAAATATATATGACTTATGTTATGACAGTCTACAATCATAAGTTCAACAATCCCTTCTTTATTTGGAATTAGAGTTGGACTAATTACAGTGCCATCAACAAACCCAAAAAGTTTGCTCTTCCATAAGATTGCTTGAGTCTTCCACAAAGCATAATTATTTTTGAATTACAGAATTAATGACAAGTAACTAATCCACCCTAATTATCTAGCTTGTTACTATGTTCATCGCCATCCTTCTTCTTCTTCTGATTTCTTTCATAACAGACTGGTGGAATCACATGCACTTGGTTATCACCGGCAGTTATTCTCTTCTTCTCATATTGCATTTACGTCTTGTATAAAATGTATTCTTCCTTTCTTGATAAATTCATTCCAGTTGCCTACCAATTCTTCGTAGTCAACTCTTTTCACAACTCATTAAGGTTTTAAGTCTGGCTCAAACCTATAAAATTTATAATTACACGAACCACTGAAAATTCCTTTTATTCTTAAATAACTCAAACAATATCTTTTTTAATTTTTATGTTCTTTCAAAAAAAAAAGTATATTTAATGAAAATACATTATATAAAATATTAATATGATTATGATTTATGAAATCCAAGCTCGGGCTCTCGAGCTTCAAGCCAAAATTTACAACACAATATGTTTATGGCTATGGTAGTCGGTAGAATATTAGTAACCCGTGCATTTTTGCATATATTTCAATAAACATAAGAAAATCAATAACAATGAGAAAATCCATAGTCCAAAATCTATCTTGCAGTTGCTTTAGACATCAATAGACATAAGAAAATTAATATTTAAATTAACTTAATGTGCACACTTATTAAAACTCAAGTACTTGAATGTTACTTGTGATGATGCAACTAGGTCGTCTTACATCACATATCCCTCTCATGATATATATATGTGTGCACACATTCTGGAAAAGAAATTATCGAGTTTCGATAATCGATCTCTGGAAATGAATAAACTTTGATTGAATGTTTGATTATACAAATGAGAGTATTTATAAGAAGATGATATATAGAGATGACTATTAACTAACGATGATATAAGAAGAAGATGACTATTAACTAACTAACTATTTTATTGTTTTCAACTAACAGTTTCAACTAACTCTTGACCAAGCACATTATTTACTGAGCTTGGTTCAACAGAAATGATTCATATTACTTGGATGACATATTAAGAAGCTGTATCAATTTTTTTACTACATATAAAAATTCATATTTATAATTCTTCAATGCTACCCTTTTGGGTGTACAACTATATACAATACTAATTGCAAGGATGGAAGTATCGCAACTTCGCAAGGCAATACAACCCTAATAAATCTCGTGGGCAGGGTAAAAAACTAATAATCAGGAAAATAGTCGTAATGCTGTGTACTCTATAAACAGAAAATACTCTATAAGCGTATAGCACTATAGCGTGAGAATTAAAATAAAAGATTAATTACAATTCAAACGTATAGATAAATATTTAGAAGGATTCCGTGATTCTTACCTTTTCCCAAGGCCCAGAGACTATTGCCAGACACTACTAACTCTTCTTCTTTGATAACAAATTAAAGATCCCAGCCTATCAACTGTGCATGAGTACTGAGTGAACTTCTCATTGTTCCTTTTAAATATCACAGCCACAGAATTGATTTACCAACCACCTTAAGGCTTCCAGTGTTTTAGTAAAAGGACACTCATGAGAAATGAACTGAATACAAAAAAGTGAATTAGTTTAAATACATAAACAGAAATTTTATAGTACCTGTACTTCCCACTCCCATTAAAAAATACAAAGTATACTATAGACTTTAAAAATTCAGAATCATGATACATTTCCTTGGAAGCATTTACAATGTAGAATTACACCGGCATATGTATCATTATCAAATTAGAGTGGTAGATATTAAAAATTTAAGATTTGATTGATTATTATCCAAATAGAAGGATTACATGAACAATGTATTACCGATGTATGGCATAAAAGCAAATAACTTCAAAATAGTCTTCGACGATAAAATAAAAAATGACCATGGTTAAACGTAAGAAGAAAATATCGAATCAATAAAACAAGTTAATTACCATGAAATTTCCTTGCAATGGCTTTCGTCCATTCTCTATCTTTATCGCTATATGCATAACTTGCACTGGACACAAGCAGAATAAATCCATTTAATTTTTCAGTCTCGCTATAATTCTGATCAGAAATTCCCGAGATTGGTTGCAACAAGACAGTAGTTGTTCCCCTTGGTAATATCGGCCAAAGTTCATCTATAAGATTGCCATACAAGTATACAGCGGTTAATACAATAATACAAAACTCAATAGCATAAAGTAATAAAAAATTGCAAGAAGAAGAAAAAAAGTTTCAATAAATTATAATTGCAAGTGTAGTGAAAGAAAGCAACACACCACCAGACATAGTTATAATGGATTAATGGCAATCAAAATTGAACGTGATCAAATTACATACCTGTACTTTGAGGAAAATAAAGTTCATTTCTCAAATCAGATAATCCGATTCTTTGGATTTGTCTCACGAACCAGTCAAGTATGACATGTTTAGAAGCATCTTCAGGTGCATTCCAGTATCCACGCACGCATAAGACATCTTGAACAGATATAAGCTAAAAACAGAAATATTATATCAGTATTTTCAAAAATCAAGATTCTAAAAAGGAGCTCTTCAATACAAGTATACAACTCAATGGAAAATAACATTAAAATTATGTTTCTATTTGCATTTTCACAATTTATACGCAACAGTGGAATTACCACTGACATAGTGTTCGTGTTACGCAACATTATAAATGATTCCCAAGCTAGATCCTCTCTTAGAATATCTGAGAGATTTTCTGACATGATAAATATTTGCTTGTTTCCTTCTGGTAAGAGTGAGCGATCCACTAGGCTGGTACCCTGTATGTATCTTCATGCATCAGACAATATTATACACACAATTTAGTTTCACATTTGAAACAAATCATAATAATTCATCTAGTGCAGAGAAAATTAGCATAGTCAAGATGGAAATTATGACACACAAATGTCAATTTCTCGCAACTCATATTAAATCATGACACACATATTTTACAAAAATAAACACCAAAATTAAAATAACCAACAATAGTTTCTAAAATCTAAACACATTCCAAGTAAATAACCTTTCAAGGGAGATGGTCTTCGAAAAAACGAGAGCTAGTGCTTAGATATTAGAGTTGGCTATTGTGTTTGTGAGAACATACTATACTTATGCAAGAAATTATCAAAAAGAAACTACTCAGTGTGGACGATTCAGATCACTGCCAATCTAAATGGTCGAGATCTAAGGAATAAGGATTTGATTAAAGGCAAATCAAAGCGACCCTCTACCATAATGTAGATAGTAGTATTCCAAAAAGAATATATGCTAGATTAAAGGCAAATCTAAGGATTTTCTAGAGCATTGCCTCAAGAATCTACACTACCAACCAAGAAGATCTAGATCAAGCATCTCCTAAAGAATCTAAACATCTGGATTTCCCAATTAGACCTATCTATTCATGTTTCGATTTCGCGAGTAAAAATAAAATCTCAATTTTACCAATTTTAAATCTATTTAGAAAATATTTCAGTAAGCATTTAAGAAAAGCTGACTAGATAAAAAAAATCGACGATGTTATTATTTCCACTTAACAAATGACCTGTAATTTTTTTTCTAGTAATTGTTATCTTCAATTCTAATTATTTTGGATTTATTTGGTAAATTAATGGTATAAAAGAAGAGAATTATCGGAAAAAAATAATAAAAAGGGAGATTTTTTTTATAAAAAAACGTAAAATTTTGAATAAAAATATGAATTTTCTTAATTTGGTAGTCAAGACAAGTAATAACAAACAATCATTTCAAACAACATCTTTAAGATCTATCCATTCCTCAATCCAGCCATCAACTTTTTCCAAAATTTGCAAAACCTCCTTCAGTTTCCACATTATCACCAAATAGTCTTTATCTTCAATTTTGATTTTCAACTCGAACACTCCATTTCTAAAATACTTAAAACACTTCAAACTCGTTGTCATATCATTGATGAGCTTCCTCTGGTGATCGATGTCTTTCTCATGTTTTTCAAATGAATAATTCGTCGATTTATGCATCCATCCCGCTGCACAAGAAATAACCACTGCAACAAACACAACTGTCTCAATCTGATAAAACCCCAAAATTACCAAACCTATCACGATCAAGATTATCGCCTTGAAGAACTTCTTTCTCATCTCTACGCGCTCACAAATCGCCGTCACAAGCTTCTTATCGAGCTCTTTGCCCAGTTGACGGGATCTCTTCCGGACATACATTTGCTTTTCCCGAATGAATTCATATTGTTGGCAAAAGTCTTCTAAAAGAACGTCTAGTCCCTCTGTGAATTTCACCACACTATTTGTTTGAGTTCCAACGATGACACTTTCATTGACTTTTTTCAAACATTTTCGCAGCACGTCAGACAGTTCCGGTATCTGATTCGTATTGTTCATGAAATCTTCGTACTGAGAGAGTACGTTGTTGCTTCCATGGTTAAGCATGGTTGCAATCTTACACGGAAAGAATACGAGAGAGGAGAGAAAAAAGAATATCTCCTTGCATCCAATCACCTGTTCTATTTAATCTAAAAAGAAAATAACTAACTTAACTAACATAACTATCTTAATAAATTTTGACGCTAAAGAAAATTTTGGGTTACTTAATCAAAATTTTGGGTCACTTAAAGCAAAGATGGAGAAGAAGTTTCAGTTATCAACTGGTGGTTACACAGAACTGATGTATCGATAATTCAGTACAAGGAAGTTCTTAATGAAGGATGATGCCGATGCTTCGAGACATTTGAGGTTGAAAGCTCCTGAAGAAGGGACGCCTGATGTTGACACATTAGACATAGGTCAGGAGCCCATTTCCAACATTGCAAGCCCACTTTTATCCAGCTGGAAGGAGAGTATAAAAGAAGGTTGGAAGGGAAGAATCGATAGCTTTTGTTTACTCAATAAACCTTTCTTCTTCCTTTTTTTTCGTTTCTATTTTCTTCTAGAATTCTGGTAGATTCCAGTGATTTATCCTGTTCCTCTGTGTATTCAAAAGAGAAACATCTCAGTAAATCCTCATCTGAAGATCTCCTGCATTGCAAGGGGAATCTGGTGCCCCAAACTGTCAAGTTTGGGTGATTCCCACCATTTTCATATCCAAATGTATGATGGTCTATTTTATGCTCTTCTCTTTAAACATTTATTCTACCTAGATAATTATAGTTGTGACTGTTAAATCTTTATCAATTACTGTGGTTGTTCATTGCATTCAATTCCAATAAAATCGATCTAACCTTGAGAAATTTTCCAATAAATGGAAGCATAACCGAGAATGCTGCTAAGAAAATGCCTAACACCTCAGATATCTGTAATTGTCAAATCAAAATTGAAAGCATAACAATTCACATTTTGTAACCGAAAGTCTAACTTAAACAAAAACAGAAAGGCGGAAAAAGAAGCACGACTCACAATTTGAGGCGGTGTGGGAGGAGAGGGATCGAGAAAATGATTGAGAAGAATAAGAGATCCGAAACCTATACCGAGATATCTTGGCAAATAAGACTCGTCCAATCCCGGAATTCCTGTCAATGTTTAACACAACCCCAAAGAATCAACCAAACAAAACGATCAGTGAATCGGAGAAGGGAAAATGAATGCTCACCAAGAGTGAATCGGAGGACGGAGAGATCCATTTGCTTCTGTTGTTCGGATTGCAGTGGCGTATCGTCAGCGCGAGGTCTTACGGAAATACTGATGTCACGGCGTGGAATGATGGTCGCGGTGTTGGGAGGCGAAGAAGTGTGGAAGTGGCGGGAAAGTAATTTAGTAGAAGGAAGGACGTGAAGAAGAGATGCTGCAATCATCGTCACCATTTTCCGAGTCACTTTTTTAGTATTTTTTAGGCATGATCGGTTTCGCGATCTTATCTATATTTCGACGAGACTGGACGACGAATACACGTGTCGTCATCTAAGAGTAATGAGATTATGACACGTCATCTTCGTCAGCTCTATTTAATATTTATTAATATAATTCAGTCAAATGACCATCACCTGCAAATACCGGTTTCACTGCACTCGGTTGCTTTGGAACTATAGTCAAGGAAATGCGACCTGCAAGTATCGGTGCCACTGCACGCAATCACTGCCTGTTGCCAGTCATTCTCTTCTCCAGTGTTCTCACAATCGCCCTATTTCCCGCGACCTATAAATTTCCTCACATCGTCGACTACCTTTCCAAAAATATACTACGAGTGCGACTGTGCGAGCCTGTATGCCTTAGCGAGAGAGAAATCTTGTGAGTCGGAAGAGGTGGTTTCGTCTTCGTTTCGTCAAAAAGTCGGTTTTTGGGGATAAGTGAATCCCATTTGGTGGTGTTGTAAGGTCATAAATCTGCTTCTTTTATTCTAATCTTTGTGTTTTTGGGTTTGGATATTTTACTTTCTGGTTTCTAGGGCAAAAATGCATTTAAATTAAATGAACTTATCATCAAGGTAGAGTTATAGTTCTCGTGTGGTTACGTGTGTGATCATCTTGTTTTGTTACGTTGCTGTTTTCGATTTATTTTTCTACTCTGTTTTCAAAGAGAGAAGTGCCTTTAATTAGCTTAATGCGTCTCTTCATTTGTCTCTTTTTTATTTTTTCTCATTGTTGCTGGCGGTGCCTGCTTTACTTTCAAGATTTTTACTCTTCTTTCGAGGTTTTATTCTTTTTCTTTTTCGAGTCAAACTTGGAATGTAATGTTGTGATGATCTCGTATTAGGGGCGATCTGCATTTTTCAGATTTACAATATCGATTGTTTTTGTGATATTCAAATTTATCTCATGGTTTTCTCCCTCTGATACTCAGATTGCAATTTTTCATCTCCACAAAAGCTATGTCGCTGCTCTCCTTGTCTGCAATCGGTGCAAAAGTGATTTTTCTTCTTCTCACCCTACAGACCCTAAAAAATTAGGGCTTCCTTACTCTTTTTTTCAAGAATAAATCCGGAAGAATCAGGCAATTTTAGCTGTAAAGATTCTTCATTTGCTTGAATGTTCGTTTGATTCAATGAAGTGTTTTTTGGCTGCTGGTTGCTATTAGCCAGAACCTGTGTCGATAACTATTTGGAATCCAACAACCAGTTGCCGGTACCCTATGCAGCTCCTTCTCCAATGGATGGAGGTGATACCTTGAAGTAGTTTTCTTTTACCTCTGACATCATTTTGCCAGGTGAAGTGTAAATCTAAAAATCCTGGTCATCGATTGGATATGAACCGAGGTGGCGTTCACAGTAGTACTGGAAACTCATCTGGTCTCAGTGTAGGCACGAGCTCTATGATCACTGATGGTAATTCAGTACCCTCAGGAATACCCCGATTGCAAAGAAGTGCTAGTATTAACACCGATTCATGCCTACGTGTACCAGCATCACCCTTGTCCTTCTCATCCAACAATATTTCAGCGTCGTCAGTACTTGATGGAGGTTCATTTATGCAACAAAGTCTGTGCCAAGATCATATACAGAAACAAGGGGTATCAAGTTCTATATCTCTTCCTTCGTTACAAGATCCTGGTAATATGCTGCCATCTTTGAAGAAACCTCGGTTTGATATCAGGCAAGATGATCTTATGCAGCCTTTAGTTAACCGACAATTACTGGAAAACCCAGAAAATTCACAGTTGTCGAGATATCAAAATCCACAGATGCAAGCTTTAATTCAGCAGAAGTGGCTTCAACAGAGACATCAGCAGCAGCAGATATTGCAATCTCTGTCACCTATGCAGAGGGTGCATATTCAGCAGCAGCAGCAACAACATCTTAGACAACAGTTTCAGCAACAAATTCTACACCAGAGTCCTTACACAAAGAAACCTTTTGATAATGGTATTTGTGCCCGGCGCCTTATGCAATACATGTACCACCAACGCCATCGTCCTCCTGTCAGTATACAAATATGGTTTATATATAGGCTGCAAGCACTCAAATGCTTTAGGTGGTCTCTTTATGCACAGATGTGTTGATTGTCTTTTTGTTCTTATATAGGATAACAGTATACACTACTGGAGAAAATTTGTGGCTGAGTATTTTGCTCCACGTGCTAAGAAAAAGTTGTGTTTATCGTCATATGAAAATGTTGGTAATCACACCAGTGGTGTTTTTCCTCAGCCAGCCATAGTGAGTTTCTTTTTTTACCCTATTGTCATTTTACTTGTAACTTTGTTGTCGTCATGCTCATTCTTCTTGGATGTCTAGATGTATGTAAAATTATTTTTATCTAATAGCTAGCTTCTTATGTTATTTGCATTTGTATCTGTATTCTGGCCATTTTACATCATTTGAGTCTTCTGTTTGGCAGGATGCATGGCATTGTGATATTTGTGGATCCATGTCAGGAAAAGGATTTGGTGAGAAAAAATCTTTCATATCATGTTAATTCTTACACTCAGAATGCAAATTGATATGAGCATGCTTTGAACTTATACCTTATTTTTTTTAAACGAATGATACATTTCTATAAGGAGCAGAAGGGTTCAAGGTTCTGGGTGCGCGCGCATATGCGATGATGCGCCCCCAGAGGGAGATGCGCAGGATCCGGGTAAAATCCGACCCGGATCCAGATCTGTTTTGTTTTTATTTTAAAAAAAATGCCAAAAAATTTTTTATTTTAAGACCTTATAAATTTTTAGCATAAAAATTTATACATTGGTCCATTAAAAGAGCTATATTATTTTTAATATAAGCTCCTCCCACTCTTTAGACTTCATATTTGTTTTAGATAAAATGAATATTTATTTATAGACCAACCTTCTTTGTGTTTTTTGAATTCTATCGATGTGGGACTAAAAAAGTGTGGTTAAATAAATTATTATTATAGAGTATTTTTTATGTTGTAGATGTATTAAAGAAGGCCCAGCCCAGCCCATTACGTTATTATTTTTTAAAAGCCTCTTGGGTTATTTATTATTTTCTTTTTATAAAAGCCTCTCTTTTATAAGTTTAACGAAACCCTAGCCATTTATAGAGCTATATTATTACGAAAATACCCCTAAATGGTTAACCGGTTTTTAAACCTTGGTGTTACAATGAATTATAGGGTGTTATAATAATTAATAAATATATGTATTATAATAATTTTTCTATCCAATATATTTTTAACTAAAAAATTTAATTAATATAATTTAGATATATAAAAAAATATTAATTTCCTATGGTTTTATAAATATTTACGAAAATGCCACTGGCGCATCTGAGCGCATATGCTTAGATGCTCCAGGTGGCGGCGCATCGCGCAGAGGCGCATCCGGAACCTTGGAAGGGTTTATCTCTGGAGGATACACCAGAGACCCATAACATTATTTTTTTATAATAAATTTTTAGCTTTACGTGCATCAATCACTAATAGTCAGGTTTTTGAGTTCTTCTGTTGTGTTATTTATTTCCGTTCCAATGCTAGTGGCACAACTTAATCTGTTTCCTCTTGCTGATAGTATGTGTTGAAGCCTTATACAATGCTACATTTGCTACTGAAGTTAGATAGTTACTAAGTTTCCCCTGCAGTAGAATGCAGAGGCACGGCATAAGTTTGTAATTATGATGATTTAAGTTTTCACAGTACCAATTCACATAGATAATTATTTTTAAAATACGAACAAATTTGTCATAAGGTTTTCAAGTTTCCTTATTTTGTAAATTGTCAGATTCCTAAAAACCCAAAATTACAATTAAAACTGTTTTCCAGGACTCCAGATTAAGGGTGTTAATGGTCCTGGTCTGGTTTGGAATTGGTTGGATCCAAACCCAAACCATCACCTGAAATCCGCTGGTTTTTGGTCGAATGCTGGGACTGAAAATGGTGGACCCAGAACCGGACCAGATCCGTGATTGAACTCCAGTTCTGGCCTGGTTCTTCGGGACAGAAAAGTCATTTTTATATTTAAGAAATCAATAACATAAATAAAATTAAAATTAAAATTAAAAATAATAGATAATATAAAAATATACACAATTCTTTAAAATTTAATTTCAAAGACAGTTTTATATAATCTATAGTTTATAATTTTATAATTATTTATTCTACTTTTTTGATAGAACTTATGACTATAATAATATACTTTTTATATTATTATAATTATTAACTAATAACTAATATTTAATAATATTAATTATTATTATTATTACTATTATAAAATAATATTTAAAATATAATCCCTGGGACACCGGGTTCACGTAATATGCAGAACCGGACCATTAAAAAGTCTTGGTCTCAGGCACGTGGGTAAAAATCATAGATCAAAAAAGTGGAAAGCGCTCCCAATTTCCAGGGAGCGCTTTTTTAGCTTTAACCGCTTTAGCGACGCTTAAAGCGAAAAAAGCGGTAGTGGCATAATTGTAAATATTTGCAATTTTTTTAAAAATTGCATATATACCCCTGTTTATATATATAATTTTTTCAAAACCTGTACATGTATGATGTATGATTAAACATAAAATATATATAAACCTGTCAATATTTGCCCATCATCTTAAAAATACACATCCAAAACAAATACATCCAAGTTATTTGAAAAAAACTATCAAATCATTTACCCTAATCATCTAGACGAGCACCTAATTTTATATTATCTAGGCGAGGTCTAGGGTTTGGGTAAGAAGTGTGAGTGAAAGTGAGGGTTAGGGTTTGTTAGAAGAGTAGAAAGGGAAATGAAAGAATTTAAGTTCTTCCATTTCGGGTAATGGGTTGGCCCAACCCATTTACCCGACCCGACCCGCGAACCCGCTAAAAAAGCGATCTGAAAAGCGGTCCTAGAAAACCGCTTTTCCGCTTTTATAGCTTTAAGCGGCGCTTTAATCGCCGCTTTTAAAACTATGGTAAAAATAGACCCAGAAGTCATGGGTCTGTCTGGTTTACAGTCTTAGTTAGTTACTAAAAATCCTTTTTTTTACTTATTTGAGAGTTGAGATTTTTGGAAATCTGAAAGTCGGGTATATCCTAAACAACCATAATGGGTGCAGGTACTGAACCACAAATAGGTTTACCCTAATGTGTTAATTTTGTACTTATCACCAAGAAACACTTTGTATGCGATCTTTTCTGGAAGCCACCTTTTCAGAATGCTGATATATAGTTTGTGTTTGGTTGGGCTTTTGGTAAAGCTCGATTTAATGAGAAGCCTTTTTCAAAAGTCCTACCAATTGGGGCCTAAGAGGATGTTTGATTGAGCTTTTGGAATAACTTACTTTTCAAAACGCCGTCATTGTAACTTACCCTACAAATGTAAACATAAATGTAGAGCACTAGAGCTACATGCAGAACATAAAATGTAAAAATTGTCACTTTCTTATATGGCTAAGACCCTGGCTAGTTGGCCATGTGCCTCAAGAGGTTGGACTCCCATATGAATATAGCACGAGTCTTAATCTGCGAAAGATTGCTTTTCTTATAGGGTGTGCACCATAAGCAGTGCTTACCAAGGTTTCCTATGCGTTCATGCAATGACCAAATAAGCATATAAATATGCGACATGTTATATTTACATGTAATTTTTTTAAATACCACTAATATTTCCATAATATATGAATAATATGATATATCATCATTCATCATTCCAAGTTTCTAATCATTTTAAAAGTCTTAAAGTCTAAATAGTAAATAGCAATAGCAATAGTCTAAATAGGCTAAAAGTCTGAAAAGTAAATAGCATGTCTCCACTCTCAAATGTCATTTTAAGGAGCTTGCTCATCATCCTCTTCAACTTCAGAATGGTGAGCAGAAGAAATCAGAATGGAGAAATTAAAAAAAGAATGGTGTCAATGAAGGAATTAAATGGAAAAAAGAGAAATTAGATGGAGAATTCAGAAATCAGAAATCAGTATGGAGAAATGAAAGTTGGAATTTTGCTTACAGTAGGATGCGAGCTGGAAACGCAGCAAGGAAGGCTGGATGGTCTGAGAACTGAGAAGCAGTATGGTAGCAGCAGAAAGGAAGCTGGACGGCAATGAGAGTTTTCACAGAGGCAGTAATCGTGTAAAAATTGGGAGTAAAAAAACCCTATGTGTTTTTTACTCCCAAAAATACCTAAACACCTCTTATTTTAATTGTTTATTTGGGTAAAACTTGTCGACCCAACCCGATCCGATCAGCCAACCCGACCCAGAGTCCAGACCCACTAGCGCATACAACACTTATGCATGGGTCTGGAAAACCGCATGGACATTTACACGCCGCATCCCTCGATATTTCTCTGCTGACAATTTCTGGAGGCTTTAAGGTGTGTTGTTTTTCTCTTCTATTCATTTCACACCATATGTGTCAGGACTCAGGATAGAGAGTCTAGTGCCAGCCAATGCGTGCCCCAGCAGCTGGCTTTGTGTGAATTTTTCTATGGATTCCATTATGTCCCCTATTGTGATGTCATAAGTGTAAGGAGGCAGGTTCTGTCCCCTCAGTGCCCATATAGCATTTCTAGGGTTGCTGATTACTTTCAACAGTAAGTGTCTTGAGTGGGAGCAGTTGAAGAAGAGGTGTTGGATGGACTTATCCTTTTGCCCACAGAGAGGGCAAGTAGTTTGCAGATTAATACCCCATCTTTGTAATCTGGTTAGTGTATCAAAGTTTTTGATTTTAATTCTTCAAAGCAACATGGAGAATTTGGGTGGTATCCTAGACCAAATTTCAGAATTTAGGTGTTGAATAATACCCTTTGTTCTTAATGTTTCTAAGTGTGTGTGTGGATAATTGTGTGGTCCTATAGTTAGAAAGACATCCTATATAAGTTTTTATAAAATCCTTATTTGCTAGTATTGTCTTCCAAAATAAGAGTCTATACTCTATAGTGGTGCCATAATCTAATTCTTCCAAATTCCTCTCTTATATATCTAATTTTTATCCATTCGGCAAATATGGAGTTGTTTGGAGTCCAGCATTTCTTGACCCTTTTTCAAAAAAATCCCTGATCCCAATTCCTTTTTTTTGGAGAGCCATCTTTTTCCAACCACTGCACCTCCTAGTGTCCCATATAAAGTTATAAGCAAGACTCTGAATTTTCTTAATTACTGATCTAGGAAGGGTGATTCCATCTCCAGTATTGGAATTTACCTAACAGTATCCAGTTTACCAGCTGAGTTCTTCCTGTATAGGTGGCACCTTCCCTTCCATCTGACCATTTTTTCAATGGGTTCTATTAGTTTCTGGCACACAACATCTGTTTTCTTCCTACCCGTGATTGGGAGACCTTTAGGTAACTTTTTGGAAGGGCTTTGGTTACCTAAGTTGAGTATACCTTGGATGGCTTTGTAATTGGAACACATTTTGAAGTAAGGTGGCTGAATTTTTTTTCTGGTTAATCTCAAGTCCCGAGAACTTAGAAAAGGTTTCAATGATCGCTTTGATTGTTCCAAGGGATTTGGGGTTGGCTTTTGAGAAAATTATTGCTTTCTTATCAGTCATTGTATATTTGTGCAATCTTTTAGGTGATTCACGTGCCTTTCTAGTTTCTACATTATATGTATTATGTAATTACTTCAATGAATTGTTTTTTTTAATTCATGTATTTATATACTATTCTGCAGAAACAACTTTTGAAGTTATTCCTAGACTAAGCAAAATTAAGTTTGATAGTGGGATATTAGATGAACTTCTTTTTCTAGAAAAGCCGCATGAATGTCGCTTAGCTTCAGGAATAATGCTATTGGAATATGCTAAAGTTATTGAGGAAAGCATCTACGATCATATGCGTGTTGTTCGGGAGGGACAGCTTCGCATCATATTTACTCCAGATTTGAAGGTGATAAATTGGCTTCCCTTAGTTACAATTCAATTAAATACACGAGTATTATTTTGTATGTAATTGTTGAATTGTTTATTTTGTATGTGATGCTTACTTAAGATACTGTCTTGGGAGTTCTGTGCACGCCATCATGAAGAACTTTTAGCAAGGAGATCAGTGGCCCCTCAGGTAGGACTGTATGATTATAAGATTATCTGATTAAATATCTTTTGAGAATAAATTTAGGTTTCATGATAAACATTTATTTTATTAACAAATATTTTGCTAGTGCAGGTTTTCTAATTATTTTAACGATGTTACTTATTAGAAATATAATATTCCAAGATTTTCTATTTGCATACATGTGACCCAGGCTCACCTATTGGTTTAAACCCTAGCTGTCTCTAAAATAAAATAATCTAACGAAATCCAAAATTCTAATGGAATGTAAAACATGAATAATGCATTTGCCTATAAAGGGTTTATTTGGTGAGAACTTACTACTTCATATCACTTGAGAATGATAATGAACCAGAACGAGACAACTGATGTTAGGGTTGATCTCCGACTGTTGTTTATTTATTAGGTAAATCTTGTATATGTAATGAAAAATATTTCAGTAAGATGGATTGAAATGATTGATACCATGGTATAGCTGTGGTTAGTCTGGGATAATGGGATCATATAGGATGGTTGTGTAGAAACGTTTATAGTATATTACCTGTGTGAAAAAAAAACACTTGGAAAAAAGACAAAATATAGAAGACAACCCGGCTGCCTTGCTTAACTGTAGCAGTATGAGCTAAAAGAAAAGTTACCACTTACCACCGATGATAGAGGTCAATAGGTCATGGTATTTGTATTGTAATTTTTACATGTATAAATAACTTATTATGACAGAAAATTTCTGTTTTGTATTTCTGTTTTGTAATTTGAAGTTTGTTGTTATTTATGTTTTGTATGACAGAAAACACTTGCTCATAAAAATTTCTTTAAAGTTCACCAAAAAAAAATCTATACTAAATAGTGTTTCTACATTTCAATGTTGGTATTTGCTTTTGCATTCTTTTCACCCTGCCAGTGCATTTTTATTATGCTCAAAATGAGCTTCTTATTTTAGCAATTATCTATTTTCAGGTGAACCAGTTAATGCAAATAGCACATAAATACCAAAATGCAATGAATGAAAGTGCATCTTCTGGGGTTTCATCTCAAGATCTACAAACCAATTGCAACATGTAAGCTAATGGTATTTTTTCAAACTAGAGAAATAGAGAAACCTCAATTTTAAAATTAGTAATTGTTGGTATTTTGCTTTCTGCAATGGGGGTTAATTACTATGCTAAGTTGGTTTTTATTTGTCCGTCCCCATTTTTTAAATAATGACAAAATTGACAGTGTTTTTTATGTTCTAATTTTTACGATATATAAAACAATACACTTTATTATATATAGATTATTTGGTATTCATATTCCATCAAGCACAGCCATTGTAAAATGGCTTTTATTGATATATGTCTATCAGGTTTGTGACAGCTGGACGGCAACTTGCAAGAAATCTGGAACTTCAATCGTTAAATGATTTAGGTTTTTCTAAAAGATTCATCCGATGCTTGCAGGTATTTTAACATGAACATGATATATTGCATATGTACTTCCATTAATTGCATTTCATATTTTTCATGTTTCATGTTTTATTTATGTGCATTTTTGTAAATATTTTTCATGTTACCAACTTGCCAACAGATATCTGAGGTTTTAAATATCATGAAAGATTTGATTGATTTTAGCAGGGAACATAAGAATGGACCTATAGGTATGATTTGTCTATTCAAATCAAAATGCATTGCTTACTTCTAAACCTTTTGACCAAATTTTTGAGATTTGTTAATACTTTATTTCAGCTCCCCTGTTCTGGCTCTGATATTTTTTATCATTATTCCACAGAGAGTCTAAAGATCTTTCCTCGCCATGCGGGAATCAAAATTCGAAAACAAAAAATGCATGAATCAGAACATCTTATGAAAGGTCAAAGTTTTTCATCTGAGCAAAGTATGTTGGACACACAGACAGCTATTACTTCCAGATCAAACATTCGATTGAACAGGGTGCAATCAGGTCCTAGCTCTCTGAATACCCCGATTGGCCACCCTTTACAAAGCAGCAAAGCTTCATTAAACAATTATGATGTTTTAATGAGGCAGAACTCAACAAATTCAAGTCCCGGTGTACTTCAGCATGATACCATCAGTGTTATAAGCCAAGCACAGTCGCAGGACTCTGTTCTCCAAAGTCCAGCATCATTGACAAAAAATCCATCAGCTAATTCATTTTCATCTAACCAGCAGCAGCCACTGAATGCCAACCTCTCCCAACAGAATAACTCTATATCTTCTCAAGTGAACCAACATCTCCCGCAACATGTAGTTCAGCAGCTACTGCAAGAAATGATGAACAATAACAGAGTTGTTCAGCAATCTAATAATAGCCCTAACATGAAACCCACAGCCATTGGAAAAGAGTGTTTTGGTGGTGGAGTTGTATATTCTGCTGGGGAGTCGGCGTTCCAATCTAGTGCAATTCAACTAGGAAACAATATCCAGTTTGCTAATGGCCTCTCTGTACCTAATGACACAGATGGTTTTAAAGCAACTCCCAACAATGCAGGTATTATGCCAAATAATAACGGCCCACACTTGAAGCATGAGATACCCCATAATTTTCAATTAAATCAGGAAACCCTTGAGAATTTTCATATTCCTGATTTGGTTCAAGGAATCTCTGATTTTGCCGAGTGGGATTTTCAATGACGAAGAAGAATGATTCATGAGATATTGGGTCAGTAAGCAAGCCAAGAAGTAAGCAGTTGAATAATCAATCATATTCAATAAGGTTCAACAATCTTATTACAAATATCATTTGAACTTCACTTATTTAACCGACTGGTTGTCTGATGATTTCCCCTAACGCAATGCCATAAGCACAGTACACCAACAGTTATGGAGAGTGGCGTGATCTGGTTTTAAATGTATTCTGACCTTATAGTGTTTTAAATTATTGATTTTGAACGTCTCTCTATTCCTATCATGCTTTCAGAAATCAGACTATATATATGCATATACATGCGGCGTACAGACAGAGACAGAGAGATCAATGGGGATTTCGTCGACAATCTGTTTCTGCAAGCAAGCAAAAAGTTGATGGCAGAAGTTCAGTTTTGGAAGGCTGTAACAGGGTTTCCTGCTCCAGCACCCTTGGGATAAATTAATACCGAATCAACACAAAGACCACCTTTGGTATGTGTGCAATCGATTTGTATTAATGAGAACATGACCGTGGTGGATATGTTGGAATCATTCACTACGAAATCTCCACCATGGTAGTATTTCCACTTCCCAGGTTCATCCAAAAAACTCCGTTTTAAATCCTTCTGTCCACATGAGGTTGACACCTGAAATTTCACTGGTTTTTTTTCCCAACCATGTATATGTTCGCAGTTGCAGACCCGACGACCAAGTCTCTTAGCCATTCGTCCCAGATGAAGTTTGAAGAAAACGCTGTAAATTCCCGCCGGGAAACAAAAGTCCATCTTCCCAGCCACCTCTACCCACCAGATTTGCTGCAGATATGCCACTGTTTGGAATCTCGATTCCACGCTGGGTATATACGTCCAATATCGTCGGTCATCTATACCGGTGATATGCAATGCCTTTGAAGAGATTGACATGCATATCCCACCGCTGCATCTGTCGATCCAGAATACCTATTCCATATTTCTGTCAGAAATCATTGGAATGATTTGTTTGTTTGTTTGTTTTTAAGAAGAAGAAAAAAAGCAGACCTTTATGCCTCCATCTAAAGGATTGGGATGGGAAAGCCTTGCGTAGATCTCCTTCTTAGTCATCTTCTTCGTTTCTTCGTCACAATCAATAGCTTTCTCCAGTAAGTATACGTAGTTCTCCGGTAATTTCGACTCCCACACCAAATCTGCAGTGGCTGCCCCTCGGAAAGAACGGTTCAGTCTTGCAGCGCCGCAAATCTCCGATGGGTCGAGATAAACGAGAACCTCGGCCATGCAACTCTCCGGCAAGTCGCCCAATCCAAGCTGGTTGTCGCGATCTACCGTGAATGTGTTGGATAGTCCCGCACCCATCTAAAATGCTATATAAAGATGTTGTGAATTATGTGTGTGGTCGTCTGTAGAAAGTGAGAGAGAGTTGAAGAAGAGAAAGATGAGTCCTCGTCATGTTTAAGACCACATCCATTCGAAAATTCCCGGCGATGATCGTGGTCTTTTTTCGCCGGCGATACGAAATCCAATTGTGTGATGGTATAAAGAAGTGCCGACGTGTGTTGTTATTTGTGACACGGTGGTGGAATCAATGTTGATTTATATACATGGTGGAAGAGAGAAGGAGAATAGTAGATGACAGAGAAGCAAACATTAAATAATATCTCCCTCGTTTCCAACTTCTAACCCAAATGTCAATTTGTCGTCACAAGAAATATCTATCAAATAATATTTATTGATTTATTAAATACTAGCAATTTAGCAAATCTTATAAGAAATACAGCTGAAATCTAGGGTAAAATAGAAGTTTACCCTAAGAAACTAAGTTAGGACCTAAGTCTAATATAAAAAGTCCTAAGGTTTCTACAAAACAGAATAAACTGTTTTGTATTAACCAACAGGGACTTAAAATACAAAAGTTCCAATTAATTCGTTAATTGGACCTAAAGTGTAATACAAATAATAAAAGGTTCTAAAATACTTCTGTAATGTTCTTACAGAGGTCTTAAGTATAAAAGTTCCAATTGTTTTAATATTTTAGTTTTATATTAATCCAAGGACTTTTATATAAATCATAAATCAAAATAAAATACCTATGTATAATTACTAATAACTCTTGGGTATTTTTGCAGATTCATTTAAAATACACAATTAACAAATTGGACCAGGACTCGGATCAAATAAAAGTCCAGCCCACGAGTCCAGAAGTTTTAGAATTAGTTAAAATAATTTACTGTTAATTTGTGTATATAAGACAATGTATTATGAATAACTTAATTATCAATTACATCAAGTTAATTACGTTTTTGGGTAATTAACGCAAAATTCGTTTTCCCTCTTTTCCCTCTTTCTTTCTCCTCCATTCTATCCGTTACTGTTAGGTATTTTCCCCAATCTTCTTGGGCGAAAATCCCTAACCTCAATCACGCCAATCTCCTGCAAATTTCTTGCCGGAGTCATTCCCGTCGATCGTCATCATCACCGCGACCTCCAGCACGGGATTTTAACATGGTATCTTCGTCTAAAGATCCTCTGGCCGATGCTCTGGCCGTCAGACCACCCGCTTCCGCAAATCCGGCCGCTGTTGATGCAATTCCTCCCGCTGGCTCCACTGTCAAGTCCAGCGACCCAATTCGCAATTCGCCCTCATCAGTGCATTCATCTTCTGGCTCCACTGGAAAAACAAAAGCTAAGAGATATGATCATGAAAACTTATACAATAGCTCATACTTTAAAAAGCATAGAGCACAAAGGTATGTATCTCCACTTCAGGACCCTGAGTCCCCTTTTTTCTTGACTTCCGGGGATCATCCGGGAGCTGTGTTAGTTCCAGATAGGTTAATTGGAGAATCCAATTACATAACTTGGTCTAATGGGATGAAAGTCTCATTAGTTTCAAGAAGGAAAGAATCCTTCATAAATGGCCAGATTAGGATGCCCGATGATTGTGATAGTAGGGAATACAATATTTGGAAGATTGTTAATGGTTTGGTTTTAGCATGGGTGTTAAATTCGGTATCTCCCCAAATTCAGTCCACTTTAATGTATACAAGTGATGCTTTTCAGATTTGGACAGATTTAGAAAACAGATACAAACAGAGTAATGCCCCTAAGATCAGCCAAATAAAATATGAATTATGTTGCTTACAACAAGGGACATTGTCATCATCTGAATATTATGACAAATTTAGGTCAATTTGGGATCAATTGACCCAAATTGATGAGATAAAAGAAAAATTTTGCAAAGGATGCAAAAAGCTATATCAACAGAAAGAAGATAATGATATGATTCATCAATTTCTACTAGGTCTCAATGAGAATTTCTACAATCTAAGAACTCAGATATTGTCTTTAGAAAAACTCCCTAATATAAACAAAGTTCTTGGATTAGTACTCCAAGAAGAAAAACAAAGGATTAAGTTCAGAGAACAAATCAATGAGAAAGTAGAATCTGCCTTCTTTGTTAAAGATAAGAGCACAACTGAAAAAAATAAGATAATGTTTTCAAAGAATGGAAAAAAATTGGATAAAAGATTCTATTGCAATAATTGCAAGTACTATGGCCACACCCGGGAAAAATGCTATCATTTAGTAGGAAGACCCGAGAAAAAAATTCAAAAAAAGTTTCAAGGAAAGAAAACTCAAGAAAATTCAGATGTTGCTAACCAAGTCACATCTACAAGTAATCAACAACTAGCACTCAGCCAAGAAGAGATTCTACTCTTCAAAGAACTAATCTCTTCAACAAGAGCAAATAATAATAATGGTAATATTTCATCATTTTCTTTTAATATTAGTTCACATATAGATAAATGGATTGTTGATACTGGTGCTTCACAGCATATGACTGGTAGCATACACCTTTTTACAAAGCCTTTAATTCAAGAGTATAACCATTTTGTTACTATACCTAGTGGCAAAACTCTACTAGTTAAAGGTGTTGGATATATTAAAATTTCAGATAGTTTAACACTTAAGAATGTTTTATACATCCCTGAATTTAAGGTTAATTTAATAGCTATAAGCAAATTGACCTTAGACAATGACATTAAAGTTACTTTTGATGATCATTGCTTTGAATTTCAGGAAAACAAATCCGGGAAAGTGATTGGCAAGGGTGAATCAAGCAATGGATTGTATTTCTTCACCCCTCACTACTTTCTAGTAAACTCAGCCATTAGTTTCAGGACATGGCACCATAGATTGGGACACATCTCATCGGAGAAGATGAAGATATTAGCTTCCAAATATAATATTAGATATAAAAATGAAAATTGTATTTGTAATAGCAATGTTTGTGAGAATAATGCTTGTAATAGTCATGATTGTATGGATAAAAATAAAAGTTCTGTTTTGGATTCAATGTTGAATGAAAATTCTGTTTTTGAAAAAAATTATACAAATTCTAGTTCTTCTCAACAAAAACCATTTTTAGGTAAAAATAATGAAAAACTGTTTTTTTCTAAACAAAAATCTCTTTCAAACAGATTAAAATCCATTCAATATGATTGTAAGATATGCCCATTAGCAAAACAAGCAAAACTCAAATTTGCTATTAGTTCCTCAAAGTCTAAAAATATTTTTGATCTTATACATGTAGATATTTGGGGAAAATTCCCAATCATATCTCATGATGGCTATAGTTATTTTTTAACTATAATAGAAGACTTGAGTAGAGGAACATGGATATACCTTATCAAAAATAAATCAATGGCCACTCAATGTGTAGAAACATTTTATAAAATGGTTAAAAATCAATACAACACTAAAATAAAAATCATTAGAAGTAATAATGGAGGTGAATTTACCTCCAATAATTTTAAGAAAATGGCAGAAAAACATGGAATTTCCCAACAGTTTTCTTGTCCATACACTCTTGCACAAAATGCAAGAGTGGAAAGAAAACATAGACATCTTTTGAATGTAGCAAGGGCTCTACATCTTCAAGAAAATATTCCATTAAAATTTTGGGGAGAGTGCATATTAACTGCAGCTCACCTAATAAATAGGATTCCCTCCAAATCAATTGAAAACAAAACCCCATATGAAATCATCCATAAAAGAATTCCAGATTTTGAGAACCTAAAATCCTTTGGTTGTCTATGCTATGCATCAACAACACAAAGAGATAATAAATTCTCACCTAGGGCATTTCAAGGCATTTTTATGGGGTACCCTAAGGGTGTTAAAGGTTATCTAATACTAAGAGTATCAGATATGAAATTTTTTGTTTCTAGAGATGTTTCTTTTAGGGAATCTATATTCCCATTCAAAGATAATATAGATCTAGAAAATGATAAAAATGTTAACCATTTCCAAAATTTTTATAATGATATATGCTTATTTCATGATGAATCAAATAAAATTTTGTATGACTATGAAAATGAAATGCAAAACTCTGACTTTCATCAAGATATAAGATCAGAGAATAAAAATGCTTTTAAATATTCAGAAGAAGAAAAAAAGCAAAATAATGGACTAAATTCAGATCAATCTGAATTAAAAAGTCTAAATACAAACATAGCTAGCCAACATGATGATATTAATATGAAGAGTATTAATATGAGGCAAGTGAATAGCCAACATGATGATAGAAGTACTGGAACATTCCAGGATCATCATCAAATACAGAATTCTGAAATCTTCAGAAATTCAGAAATTTCTGAAAATTCTAAAAAAATCACAAATTCTGAATATTTTCAGAATAATGATGGATTACAAATCCAAACAGAACAACAAGTGAATAAAACCCTGAAACAACAAATACCAGCACTTCTCAAATCAGAAGTGAGCTGGATAAGTTGCATCAAGCTATACCCTGCCAAATTCCAGAAAAATCTCTGGAAATTAATAAAAAAATAACAACAAATAGGACAGGGAGGGTAATACATATACCTGAAGCTTACAAGGATTTTTTCCTTGAGAAAGATAAGGAATATGGAAATACTAAAAAAGGGAAATACCCAATATGTAACCAAGTATCATACCAAAGGATTACAAAAAATCATAAAAATTTGTTAAATCAAATATCAATTAATGAAGAGCCTAGATCCTATCTAGAGGCTTCTAAAAACCCAAAATGGGTAGAAGCAATGAACAAAGAAATGGAAGCACTCCATTCAAACCAAACTTGGTCACTAACCATGCTTCCTAATGATAGAAAACTAGTAGGATCCAAATGGGTTTATAAAATCATATATAAACCCAATGGTGAAATAGAAAGATACAAGGCTAGGCTTGTAGCTAAGGGTTTCACCCAAAAAGAAGGGTTTGATTATTATGAGACCTTTGCTTCAGTAGTAAAAATGACTACAATTAGAGCAATAATTGCAATTTCAGCAATTAAGAAATGGAACATCTACCAGTTAGATGTCAACAATGCGTTTTTTCATGGAGATCTTCATGAAGAGGTGTATCTCAAACCTCCACAAGGTCTCCTCAATGAAGGAGATAAAAGAGTTTGCAAGCTAAACAAATCCCTATATGGCCTAAAACAGGCATCTAGGAATTGGTTTGCAAAATTAAAAGGAGTCCTCATTGAAATGAAATTCATTCAAACACCATCTGACTATTCATTGTTTGTAAAAAATAATAATGGAAATATTATATATTTGTTAGTCTATGTTGATGATATTATCATCACAGGAAGCAATGAAGCAGAAATATTCTTAATAAAAAAAAATATTGAAAAAAATTTTAAAATCAAAGATTTAGGAAGACTATCCTACTTCTTGGGTATTGAAGTATCATACCCATCAGAGGGTATATATCTATCCCAAAGAAAGTATGCACTTGGCATACTAGAAGAAAGTGGCCTTATAGATGCAAAGCCATCAAAAATACCCATGGAGAGGCACATAAACCTTAAAAATGAAAAGGCCAAAGATTTAACAGACCCAACATTCTATAGGTCACTAGTGGGTAAATTAATCTACCTAAACATAACTAGACCTGACCTAAGCTTTTCTGTTCATTGGTTAAGCCAATTTATGGGGAAGCCAAATGAGATTCACCTTCAAGTTTTACTTAAAGTAATAAGATACCTCAAAAATGCTCCTGGACAGGGTATACTATACAAAAATGAAAACCAAATGGATCTCTATGGGTACTGTGACTCAGACTGGGCTTCATGCCAAATAAGTAGAAAATCATTATCAGGGTATTGTATGTTCTTAGGAACATCTTTAATATCCTGGAAATCAAAGAAACAAGATACAGTTTCTTTATCATCTTGTGAAGCTGAATATAGAGCCATCAGTAAAGCTCAATGTGAGATACTGTGGTTGCATCAGCTTTTCAAAGACTTAAAACTAAAAATAACAATACCAACATCATTGTATTGTGATAATAAATCAGCTATATACTTAGCCAACAATCCAGTATTTCATGAGAGAAGCAAACACATAGAAATCTCATGTCATTCAATAAGAGAAAAGATAGAAAAAGGGGTAATTCTCCTAAAGCAAGTTGGCACAAAATATCAACTTGCAGACATTTTCACAAAATCCTTAGGTGAAAATGAAATTTCAGCATTCTCTGTCAAGCTAGGAATACACAATGTGTATTCCAAGGCTTGAGGGGGGAGTATAAGAAATACAGCTGAAATCTAGGGTAAAATAGAAGTTTACCCTAAGAAACTAAGTTAGGACCTAAGTCTAATATAAAAAGTCCTAAGGTTTCTACAAAACAGAATAAACTGTTTTGTATTAACCAACAGGGACTTAAAATACAAAAGTTCCAATTAATTCGTTAATTGGACCTAAAGTGTAATACAAATAATAAAAGGTTCTAAAATACTTCTGTAATGTTCTTACAGAGGTCTTAAGTATAAAAGTTCCAATTGTTTTAATATTTTAGTTTTATATTAATCCAAGGACTTTTATATAAATCATAAATCAAAATAAAATACCTATGTATAATTACTAATAACTCTTGGGTATTTTTGCAGATTCATTTAAAATACACAATTAACAAATTGGACCAGGACTCGGATCAAATAGAAGTCCAGCCCACGAGTCCAGAAGTTTTAGAATTAGTTAAAATAATTTACTGTTAATTTGTGTATATAAGACAATGTATTATAAATAACTTAATTATCAATTACATCAAGTTAATTACGTTTTTGGGTAATTAACGCAAAATTCGTTTTCCCTCTTTTCCCTCTTTCTTTCTCCTCCATTCTATCCGTTACTGTTAGGTATTTTCCCCAATCTTCTTGGGCGAAAATCCCTAACCTCAATCACGCCAATCTCCTGCAAATTTCTTACCGGAGTCATTCCCGTCGATCGTCATCATCACCGCGACCTCCAGCACGGGATTTTAACACTAAATACTATAAATAAAAAGGTAATCTAAGTTAAGATCATCAAAATCAAAGTATCTCAGTCTCAGACCAATTCCTTTAGTACCTCAGGTTCCTCCAGGACAGGTGTCTTCTCAACCTCTGGCTCCAATCTTGAAGATTTTTCGTCACCTCTTGTCTCTTTGAAGAATTACTCTTGCGTCAAACATTATCTAATTACTTCGGCACTGCAACCGATCGTTACAGATATATTATGTGACTCTGATATATCACTCTGAAAAAGATACCTTCCTTTATCAAAAAAAAAAAAATGACAACAAAGCCCAAACAAAGAAAGTTTCCAATGAATCTAGATGAATGAAACTTATATGAAATCCTGGCTTGGATTGAACAAAAAAAAACCAGGGATTAAAGTTATAATTAGATGTAAAAAAGGGAATTAATTAGCCATACATACATCGATACATAGAAAGAAGCAAGAAGATGCAACTAGGTGGAGGAATTAAGCCGTACTAGCTAGGTCCTTCTTCTATATTGTAGCGTCATGACATGATCTGTTGTGGAATCTTGCAGAACCGCTGCGACGTTCCTGGCGCACCATATGTTGTCTCGAACATGTCGTAAAGTCAGATAGGGCTGAAGAACATGTCCTTTACATGTTATCACCACCTAGAAACACAAATGTTGTGTGTTATATATATCTCCATAATTGAACTACTGTAGTGTTAACGTAAGCAATATTAACTCATTAAGTCAACATCCAATCCAACAAAGAAAAAAACCACACACCAACTCATCTTTTATTCTTCTACCAGCTCAAAAACAATCATAGATGATTCAGATCAAAATCTAAATTCAAACAAAAAAAAAGATTATCGATCATGGGTAAGTGAAATTCTACTTTTGATCAAGGTAGTGAGAAGGTTTCTCACGCCAGTAAGAATAGTATTATGCAACCACACTGACAATGAAAGGGTTTTAATTTCAGTTCTCTAGTTCCTTTCATGCTTTAATAATTTGGTATCAATTCAATGTAGTATTTTCTAAAATTTTCTAAAATTTTCTAAAATTTTCATTATTCAATCTTCGTAATTTTCTATATATGTATTGTTACTATTGTATGTACCTCTGATTCCTCTACAAGCCCAACAAGCTTGCTGACCAGGTACCTCATCAGTAACCGGATCGTCATACTTCCATCCCTGCAAATTTTCAAAATGTTGGGTTTCTAAAAATTTCAAGAATGAAAAAATAATCAAATTTTACTTGATTCTCAGATAACTCTTTGGTATCTGGGGAAGTAAGCTTTCTTTCGACCTGTGAATTCCAGGTATTCATTTGGGTCAGGATTTAGATGATAGAAATTTCGAATATTATATATATTTGAATATTATTATAGACGTCTCACATTACTCACTGATTCTCGTGAGACGCCTGAAGAACAAACCACAACCCAATCTGCAGACGACGAGGAGGAGAAGGAAGAGGATTCATCACACTCATCTCCTCCCCTAGGTTTCTTCCTCCTCCTTGACTTCTTCTCTCAACCCCCATCGTCGGGAAATCTAGACTGCTCCCGCTACCCGAAACGTACATTAGTTGTGGATGTTGTCGGGGGAGATAGGACATCATCGATGGTGGCATCATCTGTGGATTGTTATTCCGACTGGTTCCGGTTATGCCGCTTGTACTAACTCCGCCGACGACGTTCCACAACCCCCAACTCATGTCTCGTGAATACCCAGTAGTATACGATATCGGCAGTATAGGCGGAACTTCGGTTTGTGTTATCACCGCGGACCTGTCGGGGAATAAATTCAGCTCCGGTACCAACGTTGGTGTTGTCCGGTCACCGACTGTTTCTGGAAATATGGTGGCATCTCTACTGCTACTACCACCACCACCACTTCCAATCCCCAACTGAAGCCACTCTCGGTCTCCGTCGTCGTCTCTTAAACCCATTCCACGGAAACAACGATTTGAATCACTGGTGCCCACATTGGCTTCTTCACACTCATCATCCCCGGCGCCGATTCGGATGTCTTCTTCAGCCATGAACGAACCCCTCGTAGGTTTTGCAGTCATAGAGAAGATATCACGACGGTAGTAATGATCTTCGTTGTGCGTAGAAGAAAATCCACCGCAACCATGTTCGCAGTGCTTAGTTGATACCATACTCTCATCTCATCCTTCCCTCAAGAAGAAAGCTACGCCGGCGATGACGATAACGATAACGATGATCTCCTCCGTCGGAAATAGAAGGCTTTGGATCTCACTTTTCATAAATTCTCCTCCGTCTACAGCAGTATATAGCACACACGAGTGAGTATTGAATATTCTTCATATATACATATTAATTTTTACCACGCGGTAAAAAAAAAAGTCTTAATAAAGAAAAATTAACTTACTGTAAAAAATAAAAAAAATTTATTGAATTTAATTAGTAGTAAGTAGTAGACATGACATGGGTTTATATAAAAGTAATTAAGATTGATTATTGAAATCATTTTCATGTGTTATATTATTAGTTAAGTAAATTAATTAATTATGTCAAATAATGTCAACATTGCAATTTATTTTGCAAACCACAGCTAGCATTTTGTAAATAATTAAATATAGGACTACTAAATTTTTATTTTTATTAAGATAGAATCTAGATAATTAAAGAACATCAACAATAATCAATTCATCATGCATGCATTTCTAAATTTAATATCAATTTAAGAAGAAGAAGAAACAAACAAACATACCTAGTTTGATTTCATAAGAATTAAGAACCCTTTTTTTCCTGTACATTAAAAAAATTAAAACAATACAAATCAAAATAGATTTTTGCAAAATCAATAAATTAATTAGCCATGCATGCATTATGCATACACAATCTTCTAATTATAATTAATTGATTAAATTTTGTATATATGTTGGTGACTGGTGAGGAGGAGGATGTGCAGTGGATATTTTTGAAAGGGATTTATTAGCAATCATACAGAAAAGTGGGTACAACTCCTGCATCATTGAAAAATAAGTTGATTTTCCATTGGAAGACAAAACAGATCGAACAACACATGTTGAAATATTACTGATTATATATATGAAGATTCTTCATGTTCATTTTATGTCTGGACCAGGTGAAGATAAATGGTCACTATGGCAGGGTATAAGATCCACATCAATTACCTACATCGAATATGGGTATTTATATTGATAAACAAACAAACAAAGAGGAAGAAAAAGATATAAAGAATAAAGCCATCAACGGCAACCAATAACCTACCGACCACCCTATCTCCATCTTATGCCATTTACAAATGTTTTAGGCTCCACAATTCTATCTTTATATACATAATAAGAAAAAGATCAATCTGGTACGTTGAACAGTTCATCTAAATAAATTTTGAAATCGCACCATTTGAGATGACGATGGAGTAATCATCCCAGTCGTTACCAAATCAGATCTTGTTAATTATAACTACATGCATAGACCATTAATAGATTACACATGAAGCCATAACTCCATCCTTCCATCCTTACTCCCTAGCTACTACTATAGTTTTTATAGAGAGAGACCTAGGATTGGAATGGAAGGGGAGGTCTCTTTCACTCCCTCAATAATCTTAGGTAGGTAGGTAGATAGCTAGATCTTTGCATGTGGAAGTAATGAGTGGTTTGTGGGTGCGTGCATGTGAAAAGGGCAAAATGGGTTGTTCGGGTTCTCTATGATTAATCCATCTGTTTAGATGTTTATAATGATGGGCGTGAGTGCATGCATGAGTTGTTGTGTCAGATATAAGAATGCATTGTCTTCTTCCACATAGGGTTTGACTTAATTACATGTTAATAACACCGCCATGCGTATTGCGTAGAAACTGATCATTAAAAAGATAAGGGGAAGGAAAGAGCTGGCTGGCTAGTGGGCAACTGGGCATGCATGCAACAAGTCAAGAAATCCATCACATGGATTCTTGGATCTAACTTTTTAAGAGTGATATATATGTATGTTTCTAGTAAAAAAAGGAAGAGATTCAAATGGAGAGAAGGGGGTTTTCGGTTTCTGGCTTTTGATGGATGGGACATGACTTGAAGTTTTTTCTTTCTTCATTTTACATCTTAATTACATATTTACAGGCTTACAGCTAGAAGAGTTTGACAAGAATCAGCACAACCCAAATAAGTCAATAACCATTGGATAATATTTAAGCACTTTTGTCATATTTAGGATTAGAGATGGAGGCTGCATGGGATGTCTTTTGGTTTCACTTTTTTGGGGACTTTGGGCGGAGGTGAACTGAAATGCATGGTACCTTTAATCTGACCACAGTATGATGATTTACATGAATCCATCAAGGGCCGGAATAGTAAGTCATTTTTATTCTAACTATTCCCAACATGGAAACATTAATGCAGTCTCTGTCTGACCCTCTGTGGGTTATAATTAAAGCTAGAGATGGGTTTTTCTTCTTCATTAAGATCTCATCTTTTTCACCACATCATTTAATGCATACTTTTGATCATGCATCAATGTACGCATAAATTCATGTAATGAGTAGAGAGATCCATCGATCTCAATTCACAATTCTCAAGCCCAAGGATGAATCAACAGTGTTCTCAATATATCATGTCATTCATAGCTGGCTGGGTTGCAAAACTGGAGAAAAGAAACTTTTCACCTCCATTTTCCATCACTGCATGCACAACTTGCATGTAGATTTTCATCTCATATGCATGATATATTATACTATATGTCCTACATTTTCTAGACTTAATCGCCCTGTCTATATCAAATCACTATGAACATGGCCTTCTTGCAGTCTAACTCACTCTATCATCATAACCTGAACAGCTGAACTCTCTCTCTGAGGGGATTTTTATAGTTTCAAGAGACTTAAGATCTTTGTCTCATAACCCATTCTGTATAAAACTATAAAGTTGTCTAGCTTGACAGCCAAGAGCCATGCATGGCATTTGGCAATGGCATGTCAGATCTGAATGAATATATAGTACAGTTATTACTCACTCGATCAATTCCAGCCATGTTAATAAGGCAATTACCCAATTATCCAAAAGGATTAATTTTCAATTCCTAATGAAAATTTCAATCATTATCATTTATCTATATGCATGCTACGAAATTGAGATATTACCTGTGCACCAGAAGACTGAAGACTATTTATTGCAGGCTGGAAAAGCAAATTTGAAAATTCCTGCAAAAAAAAAAACCACACATGCACGAAAATTCCTGAAATCATTCATATTCATCTTTGAAAATAAAAACTGCAACTTTTCAGGTCTTGCATGGAGCTGCGGAAGCATTTTTTCTCTCTCTTAACGTACACATGTTCCTGCGGAATATTTTGACAGGAGAACGTAGTACTATTCTCTCCTGCATGTAATGTAGCTTTGTACGTACCTAAACTAAACTATACCTATACGTACATATATACAGAAGAAAAAATAAAAGCTGCAAATTAGGACATATTCTAGGGTTTGCACGCCATGTCAGAATACAAAATTGATTCATATTGCCTGTGTCATGAGACTCATGACTAATGTGTTGCAGAATTGCAGGCCAGTGATACCCTTAATTAAATACTTTTTTATTTGACGACAACCAATTATTACGCAATGGTCGGCGTGAACTCTACTGTACTTAATTCCTTAGATCATTCATATATGCCTATATCTATATGGCTTGTTCTTGGGATTTCCTCGTTACGTTCCATCCTGTAAATATTTAGTTTCAGGATTGGAATCATCACCTTTTATCAAGGAGTTCCACACCAACCAACTCAAAGGTTGAAGCCAGCTAGGCATGTCTTCAGACTTCTTACCAAGCTACCAATACCATGTCATGCCAGATTACCAGAGACCCAGAAGGCCAGAACCCAATTTCATCAATAACAGCTACAAAATAAATAGAATCTTGACACCTACCATATTTCCAAACTTAATTCCCAGAGAAAATCAAAGATGACCTTGAAAACTTGGGAATTGGGAGGGGCCGGCCATGTGCATGATTTCACCAAAATAGTATACACACATATAAATCCCCAATAACATTAGGCCCAGAAAGCTGCTTTTGTCAAATTGTTTGACGAATCAAGCAAGGATGAAGAAAAAAAATGTGTTTGCATTTTGTGATCATCTTGCATTTATAATAGACACACAAGATTTCTTGGACATTTGAAACAGTGTGGTTTTTCATTTTAGCATGTTCAGAATTAGTCCTGATGTTGCTAATCCTGATTCCTGAACATGGTTATAGAGGCTAACTAACATTCAACAAACTGCCCATCTTCAAAAACTTTGATACAGTTATAAACTACTTAAATGCAATTAAAATCATACAAGTATATGGTATTCCATTTTCATAATATTCAGAGCTCATAGTTCAAATGATTTTAAATGATTAAAGTTTACAAATGTGTATTTAATTTCTTTTCATTCAATATTTACCAACTATAAATTTGTCATTTACTCGAAACCATGCGAATGATTGAAACATTGAAAATACTTCTTACCAACATGAATTATATATGTGCAATGAACTATTTTCGTTGTAATTGAATCGCCCAACCAAGCCTTTTGCAAATATTCACAAAGCAATACTGGATGGAATAAGAGAAGGAGTCAAACATAAAAAAAAATATACGTTTTTGATATTAAGATTGATCATATGCAATTTGTTATGAGCCAAATACAAGATATTCCATTCTTAATTACCTCATGCCGATTTATCAATAACTTCACTAATCTGTAGCCGCAATGGCGGCAAGCACCTGCCATTCTGCCAATGCGCTTACCACATGATGTCCAATTTATTCAATTCCAAACTCAGGGAACATCTTGCTGTTGTAATTTAAGATATTATTCACCAGAAATCACCACAAGAACAGATTCCATCCATGAAATTATGGAAGCGATTCTTGTCTCTAACGATGAATTCCCGTTGAATAATTCTCGAGATTACCTTGAATACGGCATGACAATCAGAACAGAAGCGAAGATTCTTTATTATTCGAATCGGCCTGTCTCTTCGTATGATTGTAAGTCCAAATGCCAATGTCAGCCTCTCACTATGCATCCATAGCGATTTCTCTTTCTGATCATCGTCAATTACATGCAAAACTGCATCTCCGATAGCATTATAACCATTTTCATGGATCATTCTCCTTAACGATTCAAGCATAGATTTGATGATTCTTATATTGGGGTGTGACATATCTCCAGCAGAAAACTTATGGAACTCGTCCTGGGTTTCAATCCAACTCAACCCAGGTTCTTTGTTAACTCCTTTACTTCTCATGAGTTTTCTCACAAAAGACATTTTTTCCCAATTTTGAGTAGAAGCATATGTATTTGCCAACAGGACATGGCTCGATCCATCAAGTGGATCAATCTCAAGCACTCTATCAGCACAAACTTCTCCAATGATGGTATTTTTGTGAACGAAACAAGCACCAAGAAGGGCACGCCAAACCAATACATCGGGTTGTGAAGGCATTTCATCAATAAACTGCATAGCCTCGTCAAGATTACCAGATCGTCCTAGCAGCTTAACCATACAAGCGTAATGCTCCATAGATGGTTTAATTTTATAATATTCAATCATGCGTCGAAAATGGTATTTGCCTTCATTCACAAAACCTATATTGCTACAAGCTGATAGAACACCAATAAAAGTCATTCTGTCTGGTCTCGTATTAGTATCTGTTCTGCACATTTTATCAAAAAGATCTAAAGCATCTAAGCACAGACCATGTAATGAATATCCAGAAATCATAGAATTCCATGTGACATCATCATGTTTGGTCATACTGTCAAATATTTTACGTGAATTCTTGATTAATCCACACTTAGCATAAGCATCAATCAAGCCATTACTAATAATCATGTCATTGTTGAACACACTTTTTGCAATCGAAGAGTGGATTTGACTTGTTTGCTCCAACATAGCCAAACTTGCACAAGCTCTCAATGAACTAGAATATGTAACTCGTGTTATTTCTACTTGAGCAGAATGCATTTGACGAAAAACAATAAGTGCATCTTCTCCAAACCCCAACTGAACATAGCTGGATATAATTATGTTCCAACTTACCTCGTCTTTATCTTGTAACCTAGAAAAAACATCGATCGAACTATCCATTAAATTACATTTAGTGTAGAAATCCATAAGAGCATTTGCAACAAATGTATCACAATCGAACCCAATCTTAATCATAATGCAATGGACCTGTTCCCCCAAGCCCCTTCTCTCTGTACCTGCACATGCTTGTAGAACACTACAGATACTAAACTGGTTAGGCATAACTGAAGCATGTCTCATACGTTTAAAAATCTCCAATGCCTCTTCATTTTGAAATACTTGTACATATCGAGCAATCATGAAACCCCAAAGAAGAGTGTTACAATGTTGTAGAGAGTCAAAAACAATACGAGAATCTTCGATGTCTCCACACTTGGCATACATATCAATCAACGATCCAGACACGTAATGATTGGTTTCATAGTTGGTCTTTATCGAACAAGCATGGATAGTTTTCCCCAATGCTAGATCATCTAATGCCACAGCCGACTTGAGTATACTTGAAATGATGAAATTGTTGGAATCCAACCCAATTCTCATCATTTCAGAGAATATACAAATAGCTTCCCGACTAAAACCATTTTCAACATAACAAGAAACCATTCCAGTCCAACAAACGTTATCCTTTGCATAAATTCCATCAAATACCGCTTTGGCATTATCAACCTGTCCACAGAGAGAATACGCATCGATCAGAACTGTACCCACATACGTATTGAGAGTGTGACCCAATTTGAACACACAAGAATGGATGCATCGGCATAACTCAGGTGACTCCATATTGACAAAAAGCTTCATGATCACAGTGAACACAAACGTAGTAAGCTCGTGTCCTTCCCTATGAAGTCTGAGAAAAAGATGGCATGCTTCATCAAACATACCATACTTGATACATCCTTGAACCAAAGTTACATATGAAACCGTGTTCCAGTGGGTCATTTCGTCGAACAGCTTAAATGCATCTGACATAAGATCCGATTTCACATACATATCCAAAAGAATATTCAGTGCAAACAGATCCAAATACGAAGGTAACTTTATAGAATTGCAGTGTATTGCTCTACCTACCAACGTATTTCCAGAGAAAACACACCTTTTCAGTACCCGAGCGTGGGCAAAACAGTCGCCGACGAGAACGTATTCTGGCTTCCGTTTTTCTTCTCCTTCTCTTAGAATCGATTTCGAAGAATGGAAGAATTGATACTGTGTTTGAATCTTCAAGGAAATCGTTCTCAGCCTCGTCCCGGAGAGTTTCATCTTCATCCACCGAGTATTTGTAGAACTTCCGTTTTTTAGGCGGGAAAAAAAAGACTTTGACGAACGGTTTAAGTCAGAGTGGGTCACCTACTCATCTGTACTGAATTATGAACATTGTCACTTTTTTTGAAAACGTTTATAATCGAAGTAAGAAAGACTAATTTTTTAGGACTGGGTATTTAGTTATTATATAACTAGATTACCTAACTAATGGAAGATTTAATGAATTTTTTATTTATTTATTTTTTACTTCTGTTTTTTTTTTTTATATACTTTATATAATGTGGACACTGGGCATTGTCATTATTTTTAATGAAATTTAATTGTTTTCAAAAAATTACGATAAGATTCTACTATTCCGATGACTCTGATCAAATAATCCTTCATTATTTTTTAATGTTCTTAGTTGTTCCTTGATTACATGCACCTGGGTTGTGCTGACTGGTGATAGGATTTTCTCCAGTTGTTCCATCAATTATATGCTGATTTACATTTCAACAACATTAGTTGAAATTGACTGGCAATAGTAACCTTTATTTAACCATGTACTAAATCATCATTAGCATTCCATTCTTCATATTCTAGATTATCACTTTCATCCTCTAACTTGGGTGCAAGGCTAGCTTTAAGGGCGCAGTCAAGAGGGTAGGGGTCGCGATCGGATCCAATTGTGGTCTTAATCTCCTGCGTGGATGGGTATGGGACCGCATTCTCAAGGGTGTTTCATGCCTCGCGCGTCAGGGCACTCCCCTTTTCCAGTGACTCCAGAGTTTGCTGCTTGTCTGCCACTAATCTCATCATCTGGGCATGGAATTCCATCTAGCTCTCCCACATCAAACTGATCGTCTGGACGATTTGGAGCATCACCGACTCCTCAGAGGATGCCGACGACCTTCGAGAGCTTCGGCGTGCACTATTGCGCATGTTGTGGGACGAGCTTTGTCATGCGCACTTGTGGCGGTGCGACTCTCTTGCGCTTGCTCAAGATTGGCTTTGCACGGGGTTTCCTTCACATGCTTTCTCTCTTTAGTTTGCCGCCACATTCGGCAAAGGAGGCTCATACATTGACTCCTCCATCTCTTGAATCTGCATCGCATTGTTCTTGCTTGCTCCCTCCATTTCAGAAATTTGTGGATTCTTCACCACCAAAGTATATCCAAAAGGTTAATGTTTTTGGAAGAATATCTCATACAAATCTATGTTCTAATCATATAAAAACCTTGCTGCAAAATCTGAAGCTAAGGTCGATAACAAGAACGTTGTTAAAGCTCTCCTCACAACATTCAACTCCGTCCGAAGTATAATGGTAATGATTTCATCTTAGCTGCCAATGGCAGCCCTAGTCCTATCAGTCATTTAGGTAAAACTGGGTTTAAATCCAACTCTGCTTCATTTATATTAGATGGTTTAAATCCAGCTTTATTTTGATAATACAGTATCTGTCGAATCTGGATAATGGAAATTCGGAGACATCCTTACTACAATCTCAAATGAAGTCAGATAGAGACTTCAAACTTTAATATTCGAAATGAATTAATGATTTGAATGGGAAATAAGAAAAGAAGGAAAATTAGAAGCAAACATGAATAGTTATGAATTATTTTCACTGGCTATTTTTTTCCCTTGCCAGTGGACATGAATCAAGGGGACAAATTGATGACCTATGTAGGGATAATAGTACTCTGAAACTAAATTCAGAAACATCTCGCTCAAAAAAATTGGTTTGGAATCAAAAAAAGAGTAACATCATAAACAGATGATGATCAGTGCCGAATAAGATTAAGAGGATGCAGGGGCAGTAGGAGCTGGGGCTGGTCCACCAGTCGTTGGTCTGAAAATCAAGAAGAAAAAATAGGGAATATTAGATTTTGATATTGATTTTAAAAAAAAGAATTGAAAGTGAGGAAGAAGCAAAAACTTACAAACCAACAAAGACTTTGAAAGCATCATAAATACCCCATTGTGCTCCTGTAAGTGTACCAATCATCACAATTCGGAGCGGGAGTCCACGGGTAAAAAGACCTACCATTCCCATCTTTTTAACAGCCTGAAAATAAATGCAAAAGTTAGTAAAATGCTCAATGTTAAAGGATAAATTAGGACATACATCACCAACTGTAGCTCCTTTCGCATTGTTAAGGAAAGACACAAGATTATCAGCTGGATGGGAAACAATAGCACAGAACACTCCTGCAACATAACCACCAGCAAAGCTCACACCAAGCTGAAGTTCCTTACTGCATTCACTTTTCGGCTTTGGAATAGCATACTTGTACATCATCTCAACGATGGTCTCAAAAGATGCAAACTTCATCATAGTATCTAGAAAGCACAATAAAAGGATTAGCTTTACATTGTATAGAAAAATACACAAATTCAATTCAAAGCATTTAATGTAAGAGACCAAAACTAACCACAATCCAAAATATTAAATTTACACCAAAACTAACACTAGGTTTAGTACAAAAAGACAAACTAAAAAATTCGAATTACAAAATAGCAATTTTAAATGATTTTTAATCAATGGTTTTACTAATTGCCCACCTGACAATGGAATAAATAAAATTAGATATAAAAGCATCATATTAGAAAAGATCAGATACATATCATGTATGCTATTCCATAAAGGAAAAAAATTTGGCATCAGATTCTAAATTAACAATTTAACAAAACAAACTACTGAATGCTTTCAAAAATAAAAAATAAATAAACTACTGATTGAAATTGAAAATAAAATATGTCATTGAAGAGGAAATAGATTGAAAGTTTCCTTACAAGGAATTTGACGTCCCCAGAGTGGTACAAGGCCCTTGTATAATCTGTTCAATTATAAATAGTAACGAAACAATGTAAATAATGAGAGAAAAAAAAACAATATGATTGAAAGGGAAAAAGAACGAGAAGTTTACCCTCCATAACCTTCAGACTTGACAAATTTTGGCATTCCATCAGACAAACCCCTGGCAAATCCTGGCTGTGTTTGGACACGCACCTTCACTGCCTCCATAGGGCAAAGAGCCACATCGGCAATGATCTCGGCAGAGGCAGATCCAGCAAGATAAATCAGAGTCTTATATTTTGTGGCAAACTCAGGTCCAGCAATGTCAGAGTAATATTTCTTGAAGAACTCATAAAATCCAAATTTGCAAGCCCCCTGAGCACTGTAACCCAGAAGTGTCGGAACCCAACCTCTGAAGAATCCCTTAACTCCTTGCTCCTTGAGCAAGACACCGAATCCAGATGTAATGCTCTTGTACTTGGCAGGGTTAATCTGGAAAATAAGAAATACAGAAAAAAATACATTAGCTATTTCATCCAGATCGAAAGAAAGAAAAAACTAAAAGAAGATCAACCAAATATTAACTAAAAACGAATACCGAAGATAGACGATGAGATCGGATCCAAACAAACCAAAAACCAATCGAAAATCAAACAAATCAAAACCATACCTGCATGTTACACTTGACAAGATCCAATGGGGTAACCGTCATGTGTGTGAGCCCGCAGCTGAAAATACCTCCCGCTGTACAAGCAGCATAGAACATAGGCGAGTACATCTGGATTTTCTCATTAGGCGATGCGATCACCATCTCCGACTGCGCAGACGCATTGAGAAAATCAGTAGTAGTATGCGCCACCTTTCCCGGAAGAACCGGATTCTTCCGGGAAGACTGGAGAAGATGCTCCAATCCAACGGTCCTTGCAGAGACGGTCGATGAACTGGAGTAAAGAAAACTCGGAAGGAGCGACTGGCGGCAACTGGAGACATCTGAAATAGCCATGGATTCGGATCGGCGAAAGGAAGATAAATCGATTTCTAGGGTTAGGGTTGTTCTCCTCTCGCCGAGGAAATGGGAGAGAGGAGTGGTGGAGGAAACGAGAATTTTTCCTGTTCTATCCTTTGCCCCAATTTCCGCCCTGTTTTTAATTAATTGTATTTATTTAATTTCGTAGAGGAAAACCAGATCTGGCCAACTTAGTATTTATACGGAGGCGTCTAAGCCTTTTGGGATTGGTGGAGTTTATAATATGGTCTCAATTTTGGATTAATTTACGGATTTACCTAACCAGAATGAATGATGTTGGGAATTCAAACTTTATAACTTAATCAATTCTAATTTGACTTTGATACAAAGTAGAATTCCATGAGAAATTGAGAATTGATTAAATTATTTGAAAATTCATAAAATTTGTTCTAAATTATTTATGAACAATGATTTGAATTTAATTAAGTAGAAGTTAGGACCATTGAAAAACATCAAGTCCAAAAAGGGTTGCAATTTTTTTCCCAGTTTCAATTTAAATTTGACCACATGTGATTGTTACAAATTTGCTAAGAGGATCAATCCCCTTGAGGATCAGATCAAGTGAAATGAGTTCACCTGATGAAAGGTGTCTCAGATCCGCAAAGTTAATCACAGATATCCCTATGCTTGGTTTCATACTGTTTCACATATAGAAGGAACGAAAACAACGTCACCATGGATGAATCTCAACTTCGCAGGAAATGATCATAAGGAAATAGACATCAGATCGACGGAAATCGGTTTCAAAAAAGACAAATTCAAAAAATCACACAAGAGGAACGCGGAAGAGAGGGCATTGCACCAATGAGATGCTCTTCAGTTGCTGATCTACAACAGAGTGGAAAAAGGAAGTTAAGTTAAGATTGGTTTGCGCAAACTCGTCTCTTTAGATAAAGAGTAAGTAGAAAGTAAGTATGATTATATTTAATTTTTTTTTTATGTTTGAACTTCTGTAAACCTTAATTTTTCTCTTAATATATAAAACAACTTATTCAAAAAAAAAATCACAGATATCCTTGATATTGAGGTTTAGTCTTTTCTAATGTACGATGTTAAGCAGGTTAGGGGAGGTGTTCAATGTGACGGAATTGACATGGAACAATCACTAGGTAGATCTCCGACGAGTTTAGTGAACACTATAGCAGAGGTGGAGGTGGTACTTACTTGACAGGATTGTTATTAAAACTTAGTGTGAGATCACTGGAGTTGAGTGAAAATGGAATGTGATTTATTCATTGGTATTGATGAGTTTATATAGTATTGATTTACAACTAACTCATAACTAACTATCTAAATATCTAGTTAGTTATCTATCTTAACACTCCCCCTCGAACTAGTTGGAGATGATTCAACAAGTTCGTCTTCCAACACCAAAAATGGTTTAGGCCGGAGTGATTTGGTGAGTATATTCGTCTTCTGTTGAGTACTGGGAATGTGTTGTACTGTTAAACTTCCTTCTTCTGTCTTCTCTATGACGAAATGTATATATATTCATCACCACATGCTTGAGCTTGTTATAGCATATCGGATTGTTGGCTATGAACGCCGTCCCTTGATTGTCACTTAGTACTTTTACCGGACTTGGGACAGCAACCCCCAATTCTATCAATAATATATAGCATGATTCCTTCTACTTCTTTTACCTTTGATGCAATTGCACGATACTCGGCTTCTGTACTCGAGCGGGTTAATTTTGTTTGCTTTTTGGATGACTATAATATCATAGTATTCCCAATGTAAATCAGCATATTTGTTTGACTCTTGCGATCTGTTGTATCTCCCCCCAATCAGCATCGCAATAGCCAGTTAATGTGAATGTGCAGGTTTGCCTTTCGAATTGTCACCCTGAATGATTGTGTGCCTGATAGGTATCGTAATACCTTTTTCAATGATATATGATGTAACAGAGTAGGTGCACACATGAATTGAGCTAGCTTGTTTACTGCAAATTGAATGTCCGATCGTGTCAATGTTAAGTATTGAAGTGAACCTATCACACGTCGGTACTCCTATCCTTCCGGTACTAGTTCTTCCTCGGATCAAAGATCTTGTTGTGGCAACATCGGAGTGGATGATGGTTTGAGATTGGTAAGATCACAACTTGCCAACAGATTTACTAGATATTGTTATTGTGATGGTAGCTGGGGCGTTGGATAGTCCGAAAGGCATTACAATGAAATCATAATGGCCCTGATGCGTGCGGAATACGGTATTTTCTATACCATCTCCGGTGATGCGGATTTGATAATAGCCGGGGCGCAAATTCAGCTTTGTCACGACTCCATGTAATTCATCCAACAATTCGTCCATCGTCGGAATTGAAAATCTATCTCGGATTGTCACCGCGTTCAGCGCTCTATAATCAATGCAAAAACGCCAACTCCCATCCTTTTTCTTCACCAACAGAACAGGGGACGCAAATGGGCTGATACTGTGTTTAATCAGTTCTTGGCTCAACATTTCCCGGGTGAGTCTTTCAATCTCATTTTTTTGATAGTGCGGATAACGATACGGGTGTACGTTAATCGGTTGTGATCCCGACATCAACGAAATCTGGTGGTTTATCTGCTGGTCCGACGACAATTTATGTGGTTCTGCTAGCACGTCCCCATACTCTTTTAATACCTCTGTAAGTTCATGCCAATCTTTGCGTTCTTTGGCTTCCCTTTCCTCGCATCTTAATTGGCAAAAAAATGCGATCTCTCCCTTTGACATTACCTTCCTCAACCCGGCCTTTGAAATTTCAGAGTTGGCCAAATGGGGTCGGCCACCTTGGAGTCGTACCTTCCGTTCTCCGTCCCAGAATTCCATGCTCAGTTCCTTGTGATCAGTGGTGACCGGTCCAAGCTTGCCCAACCATTGAATTCCGAGTACCATTTTAGCCCCGCTCATAGCCAGCACAAATAAGTCTTCGACGATGGTCGTTTTCTGAATCGATATTGACACTTGCTGACAGACCTCCTTTCACATGAGGTATTCTCTGCTCCCAATAAAGACTTTGAATGCAAGTTGGGTGGCCACCTCCCACTGTCTATCAAAACAGACAACAGTCTCCCCTAAATCCAACCTTTCAAACGTGATTTCTATCGTCAACACCGGATCTCTCACTTTTTCCGGATCTCCTCTCCTTCCTGCTGTTCAATCAACTCTATCAAACAGTCTCTTTCCACATCCATCCGGAACAAACACCCTTTACATTTGTGACCCGGTGAGTAAGACTCATCGCAATTAAAGCACAAGCCCTTGGCCGTGCGTTCTTTGCGCTCCTCAATCGTCAACATTTTCTGCACAATCGAAACACCCTTAGCTCCCGTCGGCAGTGTTTTAATTAATGGTTCTTGATAAAGTACGAGAAATGCTACCAGGGTTCGCGGTGGTACGAGGTGATGCCGGAGGTTCTGAAGTCCACGATGCGCGCTCTACGTCAAGTCTTCCGAGAGAAATCGGCGATTAGATGTGTATAATCGGCGATTCGCTTCGTGTTTCTCGCTCTAGAATGGATGAAACTGATGCTTTGGATTGTATCCGGAGGACTCCTTTTATAGGGCCATCCGGAACAATCTGCGGCAGTGATTGCGCCCGGCATTAATGGCGTGCCATTAAGGAGGCGAGTTGGCGTCGAGTAATGGTCGGGAAATCGGCGATTGGGGGGTGAATCAACGATTTGGTGGCAGGGTCGACGAATTCAAATGGGCGAGATCGGCAGTTTTCCAGGTACTGACGATCTTTTCTCAACTCGACGATTTACCACCCGAATCGGCGATTTGGCAGCCCAAATCGGCCATTCTTTAGTTCAACTCGGCGATTTGACGAAGACCATTGTTCTGCACTCGTGGGAGCCTTCCGGGGGTCTGGCGTATAGCGAACTGTACCCGAATATCTGATGGGAGTGACTGACGTTCAGTCATGTATCAGCAGTTCTGATCCCCCAAAATTCGACGTCGTGCCCTGCCCCTTCCCCAATCCGTGGTGTTCCTCATACACCTTAGCTCCGAAGTTAGGTTGGTTCTCTGATTTTGAGTTCTCCCTTTAATTCCGCCTTCAAACCTCCGATGAAGAAGTTGATCAGAGCTGCTTCCGACTGTCCTGACACTCCATTCAATAGTTTCTTGAACTGCTCCAAATAGACAAACAAAGACGACGTCTGTTGAAGCCGCGACAACTCTTGCAGTTTGTCCATGTACGTCGATCCTCCAAATCTCTCACGAAGATCCTCTGTAAATCTCTCCCATGTAGACAACAACTTGTTCAGTCTCAGACCACGCATCGCTCAATGCGGCTTTTGTCATATGAAATCCAACAATCTGGATTCTAGAATTATCCAAAATCCCGTGAAATGTGAAATATTCTTCCGCCTGGAAGATCCACCGATCTGGATCGATCCTTGAAAACTTTGGCAAGTCCAACTTGATCTGCTTGGACGTCTTCTGCCCTGATCTGTCCGGACTATGAGCCATCCCCATAGACACTTGAATTTCTTTCATCATCACTGTTAAATCCCCGATCCGATCAGTGATATTTGCACTCGCGGATTCGTGCTTAAACAATCATGAAGATTGATCTGTAACAACCTTCCCCAATTCTTCCTGGATATCTTCGAGTGAATCGCTTGCCTCCTCTATCTCTGTCATTTTAACACAATTATCGATTAAAATTGAAAAATCGAATTACAAGATCAAGTGGTCTTGCTTCCCTGTTATAGATCCAATTCAGGCTTGGAATGAGCCTTGGTAGGTTTTTCAAATTTTTATAGTCGTTTCCGACTATGATCTTCAGATTCCTTCAAAGATCGTTCACAATCAGCGAAAGCACCAATGTTACGATTGAGCACCGTCGGACAGCGCGCGAACAGAATTCTCCTCCCGGAGGGGAGCCGGAGGTTGGGAAAGTAATCTCCCAAGGGAGCCGATGATGAGAGAGATTTAAGGAAATTGGTTGAAATTGGGTAATCCTCACAATGGATCCCTCTTTCTATTTAAAACAAACTACGTCCAATGTCAGAGTGACAACTGGTCTATTACTATAACGACTAACTAATCAACTGCTAATTACATGTTTTATTTTAATAGTAAATATAATTCTTATCCTCCTTCCTCTGTCGAATTCTGTTGGGTCGACGTTGATTAACACGATCAACTGTCCCCTGCTCCACTAAGTCCAGGTCAGCTTGGAGGCGTTTGGTGACTGTATCTAATTGAAGTTGGACTGTTACAAAAGAATAAACAAATGTTCTTATAGGTTTGTTGGTCTGAACTCAATTCCCTCAATGATGATTCCATTCTTCCAAATTCCACTTTTAGTCTCTCTGAGACATACTTTAATCTCTTCTTCTTCTTCTTCTCCATTCAAAAACTCCCCCAACTCAATCTCCATCCAATCATCAACTCTCTTTTTTGGGAAATATTTAACCTCTTCCAATCTTGAGAAGTATTCTTGTTTCCAAATCAATTTACCATTCATCAACATTGGAGTTGTTGTTGGTGTAGGTTGTAGTAGGTAGACAATCTCATCACATATGACTTCACTCGCAATCGTTACCCTTGCTTCATGATGATTTGTACGAAATCCATAAGAACAAGGACGAAATTTGTAGATTAAATAAGCAGTGTAGTTTGTGTTAGCTTGTAAATCTCCACTTCTCACAGTCCCACCTACACTAAACCAACATACATTCACCAATTCAGCCACCTTTGAGAACCTGAAAATCCAACATTAATTCAAGTCACATATATAGGAAATCCATAAATATTTGGTATCAAGGTTTAGATAATTAGATTAGATGCAAAATATTTGATATCATTTAAGACAACGTATCTAATTATTTTATAACTATACTATATAAGTGCAGAATATCTTTTAAAATTGATATTTAAAAAAAAAATGTGGTTCGCGATTGAAAAGAATTATTATACAGGTTTGAAAGACAACCCTCATAATTTGAATTAAAGAATAGTTAAAACACTAGAAATTCTTAGTTAAAACACTAGAAATTCTTAGTTAAAACACTAAAAATTAAAGAATAGTTACATAAGAGAAAGTCGATATAGTGAAAATCATAATATCAACCCTACCGCATTTTATTTTCCTATTCATTTGTATTTTAAGACACTGTTTTTTATTATCTTTAATGAAAACTTTTAATATTTACAAAAAAAAACTAGATTACATTGCTAATAAGATAAAGACAATGAGTAGCGTATCTAGGTAATGGGAAAGAGTCAATGTACAATTAGATTAAAAATTTGATACCTCTTGAGAAAGTGAATGAGTTTCTTACTTTTTCTTTTTTTTTCTATTTTGTAATTTGGACATTGTTAATTTAAAAAAAAAAGATTAGATGCAAAAAAAACCTTGATTGAGGGAGTGAATGCCAAATCCAGTATTCCGATTTATCTCCCCAAACAATATAAAGTTTTTCAGCCGAAAGCATGAAACATTTATATCCAGTAGATTTCTCCAACATAAAACTCTGTTTGAAGCAAACAAATCAAATCATTGAGAAGAAATTGAAATTGGATTTGGGTAATAATTAATTTACCACTTTGCTTTCATCGACGAGAAGAGGGCGACAGAGTTGGAAAAAGAGATCTTTTTTGGAAGAGAAATGAACATGATCAACTGCTCTAGACAAAATATTTTGATAGTAAGAAGGGAGGAACTGATTCCAAACAGAATCAGACTCTGTTGCTGAATGAAAAACAGTCGAAACTGCTGCACAAACACAAGCATCTTTTGGTGTTGTGAGTGGAAGAATATGTGAAATACATTCTTCCGGAAGATCATATAATTTCACATCACGTATTCTTCCAAGTTCCATAATCTTAAAAGGGGGAAATCAGAAATGATAAAGATAAAGCTGTAATTGGGTCTTTTATAATGCCAAAAATTAAGAAATCGCTTCAAGTGATTGGAATCAACAAATCATATATAATAGATTTTGAACAAATAATATTAAAAGAGACCAACATGTTACGACGGTGTCAATACAGAATCAGAATAATCAAACATTCGTATTAAGTGTCTGAAGATACAAAAAGAAGAATTTGCTGCCGATGGTGGATGATCATCTTCCTTGATAAGGACAGTTATTCTGGAAGGGTGATGGTCAAATTTCAGTCTTATCCATCTTAAAATAGTGACTGTCAAAATTATCCAAATTTTAATAGTAAGATTTAATTCTCAAAAATGTCCCTTATTCTTCATTTCTTCTCTAGACACTCCATTTTTGCTCTCAAAACATTTAAAGATAATAATCTTAGATTTCGACCTGTTATTCGGACAAATTAGGAATATCCGAATTTGGATACCGGGATATTTGAGTCGAATCCGTCTAATGTATAGGTCTGAATATCTTATTCTACTAATGAAATATTTATTGAATCAAATACAAGTACAGTTTGTAGCTATATCTAATACATGGATTATTTTTTTGGCAACATAGTTACATAACATAAAAAATATCACACACCACCATACTTACATACCAAAGTAATACCATAGAAGGACAAACAAATGTTCTTATAACTTTGTTGGTTTGAACTCAATCCCCTCGATGATGATTCCTCTCTTCCAACATCCACTTTCAGTCTCTCTGAGATGTATTTTAATTTCTTCTTCTTCTTCTCCATTCAAGAACTCCCCCAACTCGATCTCCATCCAATCATCATCTCTCTCTTTTGGGAAATATTTAACCTCTTCCAACCTTGAGAAGGATTCTTGTCTCCAATTCAAGTTACCTATTGTCAACATTGAAGTTGTTGTTGTTGTTGGTGGTGGTGGTGTAGGTTGTAGTAGGTAGAGAATCTCGTCACATATGACTTCACCCGCAATCTTTACCCTTGTTTCATGATGATCTTTACGAAATCCATAAGAACCAGGACTAAATTTGTATATTAAATAAGCAGTGTAGTTTGTGTTAGCTTGTAAATCACCACTTCTCACAGTGCCACTCACACTAAACCAACATACATTTACCAATTCAGCCACCTTTGAGAACCTGAAAATCCAAAATTAATTTAAGTCACATATATGTGAAATCCATACATATTTGGTACCAAGGTTTAGATAATTAGATTAGATGCAAAATATTTGATACCTTTGTAGACAACGTATTTAGTTACTTTATAACTAAACTATATAAGGCTGCAGATTATCTTTTAGAATTGATATTCTTAAAAAAAACTGTGGTTTACAATTGAAAAAAACTAATATACAAATTTGGGAGACAACCCTCTTGAGGCTCAATTCTTAGTTAAAACACTAGAAATGATACTTACATAAGAGAAGGTCGATCGATATAGTGAAAACCACTATATAAACCCCATCACATTTTATTTTCTTATTCATTTGTATTTCAAGGCATTGTCTTTCATTATCTTTAATGAAAACTTTTAATATTTGCAAAAAAAAAACAAAACTACATAGCTAGTAAAAAAGAGACAATGAGCAGCGTATCTATCTAATGAAAGAGAGTTAATGCACAATTAGATAAAAAAATTGATACTTCCGAGACAGCAAATTAATTATTTTATAATCAGACTACATCGTTAATGAGAAAAGTCAATGAACTTTTTGCTTCTTTTTTTACTTCTGTTTTATTTGTACTTTCTCTTTTGTAATTTGGACATTTCTACTACTTTCAACAAAAAAGATTAGATGCAAAAAAAAAACCTTGATTGAGGGAGTGGATGCCAAATCCAGTATTCCGGTGTATCTCCCCAAACAATATAAAGCTTTTCAGCCGAAAGCATGAAACATTTATATCCAGTAGATTTCTCCAACATAAAACTCTGTTTGAAGCAAACAAATCAAATCATTGAGAAGAAATTGAAATTGGATTTGGATAATAATTAATTTACCACTTTGCTTTCATCGACGAGAAGAGGGCGACAGAGTTGGAAAAAGAGATCTTTTTTGGAAGAGAAATGAACATGATCAACTGCTCTAGACAAAATATTTTGATAGTCAGAAGGGAGGAACTGATTCCAAACAGAATCAGACTCTGTTGCTGAATGAAAAACAGTCGAAACTGCTGCACAAACACAAACATCTTTTGGTGTTGTGAGTGAAAGAATATGTGAAATACATTCTTCCGGAAGATCATCTAATTTCACATCACGTATTCTTCCAAGTTCCATAATCTGAAAAGGGGGAAATCAGAAATGATAAAGATAAAGGTGTAATTGGGTCTTTTATAATACAATGCCAAAAACTTCGAGATTAAGAAATCGCTTAGCATGCTTGGAATAAACAAATCATATATAATAGATTTTGAACAAATAAGATTGAAAGAGACGGAAGATGGAGACAAAAGAATTTGCCGCCGATGGTGGATGATCGTCATCCTTGATAAGGACATGAATTCTGGAAGGATGATGGCCAAATTTCAGTCTTACCCACCTTAAAATTGTTTGATTATCAAAATTATCCAAATTTTAACAGTAAGATTAAATTTTATAATCCTTCAAATAATAAAATTCTAAAAAATGTCCCTTATTCTTCATTTTTTCTCTAGACACTCCATTTTTGTTCGCCTTAAAGATAATATTCTTAGATTTATTGTATTTTTGTGATAGATACATATGTGATAAAGATGAGAAACGACCCTAAGGTCATCTGTATCTGTGAACGCAGGTGATGGGGAGAATCACCGTTGAGGAGTGTAGGGTTTAATCGTGAAAGACAGAAGGAGAGATAGAAAAATGATTGTTATTTGAATTTATTTCACCCAAGTATTTATATTAAAGTTATTAATTGATCCATTTGTTCTAATTGGGCCTCCCTAATTGAAATTAGGTTTAATTCAAAATCAATTTACCCTATTAGATTCCAATTACAATATGTTGACCAAAAATCGTCTTTTTTACTTTGACTTTATTTAGACATGGTCAAATAATTCTAAGGTTTAATATAACTAATTGAGATTAGGTTTAATTCAACTTCAATTTACCCTATGGAATATCAACATGATCAGTGTTAATTAAACATGATTATCAATACATAATATGTATCGGTAATTTAGATTCTACACTAACTACCAAACAGTCGTAGATATGACTCAGGATCGACTTTCTTAAGTTGATCTGCCCTAAAATCGACCTATAGAGTTCCCCCAAAACTACACGAGTCGTTCCACCTGATAAGAACTCAGTTTAGAGCCAGCGAGTGATAAAGAAAAAGGATCGTAGAGCACCGTCGTGGTGAACGGAGAGATTAGGGTTTGACAAAACCCAAACGACGTGAGGGGGAGGGGGAGAGGGAGAAACGCGATTACACAAGTTGGGAAAACCAAAAAGTTGTATTCAAAATAATAAAAAGAGTTATTTAATCATCTTGAGTAGTTTCCTGCCTATGGATTGAATATTGTTGAGTAGGGTTGTTATTTTCTAGAAGTGGGAAGATATCTTCATAGAACTTAACATCCCTACTTATGGTTACTTTGTTTAGGGATAGATCAAATAGTATGTATCCCTTTTGTGTAGTAGAGTTGCCTAAGTAGATGCACTTCTTTGCTCTTGGAGAAAATTTGTTTTCTCTGACCAGTGTAGTTGCAAAACAGAGGCAGCCAAAGCTCCTCATCTTGTCATAGTGAGGTTTTTTATTTTTGAGTAACTCGTATGGAGATATACCTTTTGTGTTTTTGGATGGTAGCCTATTTATAATGTAGACTTAGTGTAATATTGAATATCCCCACAAATTGATTGGCAGAGATTTGCAATGCTCTAGCCACATTTAGTATATGCTGGTCTTTCCTTTTCACCACCCCATTCTGTTGGGGTGTGTGGGGACAGCTAGAGAAATGTATGACTCTCTTTTGGGACAGAAAGTCATTCATTTCTTTTGAAAGAAACTCACCACCATTATCTGACCTAATTTTTGTGATGTTCTTTTTGAATTGAGTTTCAATCATGCTGTAGAAGTTTTTGAATGTTGAAAAACATTCAGATTTATGGGAAATTAAGTAGACCCATGTTGACCTTGAGTAGTCATCAACCAAGGTCAAAAAATACCTTTGGCCATCAATGGTGGGGGTGGGAAAATTCCCCCACACATCCATGTGTATGAGTTCAAATGTGCTGGATGATCTAGATGCAATCTTAGAAAATGATGATCTAGATTGTTTAGATAAATGACATACATCACAAACTTTAGAAGAAATAAAAGTAGTATCAGCAAGTAAATTAAAATTGTTCAGAATATATTTTAGTTTATTTGGGGAGGTGTGCCCCAATCTGTTGTGCCAGATGTCTGAAGATACGGCACCCAAAAAAGATATACTAGAGAGTTCATGATGTAAGCAGTAAAGACCCTCCTTTAGTTTAGCTTGATCAAGAGTCTTCATCATCACCTTGTCAAGAATCAAAGCATAGAATTTAGTAAACTGAATAATATATTTGTCTTCAATGGTCAGCTTGCTCACAGAGAGCAAGTTAACCTTAAAGGCTGGAATGTAATAGACTCCTTTTAGAGTGATAGTAGATGAAATTTGGATATTGCCTTTGGTATCCACCACCTCTTAGGTGGTACCATTAGGTAGATTCATAATTATAGAGTCACATTTGTACAATTTTTTGAATAGTGAGGCATCTCCACAAATGTGTTCAGATATCCCTGAATCGATAATTCAGAAATGATTTGTTGTATTGTTATTAAATAGAGAGTAGGCAGTACCTGTTGGATCATACTTTGGCAGAGGCTTTGGATTGTATTTTTCACTATAGAGAGGCATGCCATGGGGTCCAACAGGTTCAGTAGTTTCAGCACCATCCTTCTTCTCTTCAGCTTTACCCCAGGAGGCCCAAGTCTGACTAGAACTGATACAGTGGGCTGATGCACTGGTTTGTGGGGTAGGAGGTTTGTTTCTGTTTGGGTTGGAGGAGATAGCCTGGTTTGATTGGGAGCCCTTGGGGGCCTTAAAGTTCTCAGGGTAACCATGGATAACAAAGCACCTTTCTTCAGAATGACCAAAAACAGAACAATAGTTGCAATAGTATTTGGTGTTCACAAACTTTCCACTCTTATAGTACATTGGCTCAGAGGGAGGTGTAGGCCTCTTCTTTGAATTAGTGGATTGGATTTGAGTGGGGGCATTGTGGTTTTTGGCAGTGGAGATAGGTGTTTTGGAACTAGATGCCCTTGCAGAATAGAAAACATGGGCTGGATGGCCTTGTGAACCACTTGCTATATTTGCTTGAGACTCCTCATGGGTGACCATGGAATAGACTTTGTTGAGTTTATACAGTGTATCAAGAGATAGAATGTGAGACCTAATCTGCCTAAATTGATCATTAAGTCTCATTAAGAACTTTCTGATCTTCAATTTTTCTTCCCTGTCATTCACCCTTCCATTCACATTACATGTACACCTTCCACAATCACAATGGGGGACCTCTCCATATGCATCAATTTCCCTCCAGAGGGTTTTCAGTTTAGTATAGAATGTGGAAACTGGATCACTGTTTTGGTAGGTAAGCAATGCATCATTAGAGAGTTGGTAGATGTGTCTCATTAGACTGCCTGAATTGCTCACGCAAGTCATTCCAAATGATGCTAGCATCATCAGTATACATGATCTGAGATGCAATCTCAGTAGAAACAGAACTCCAGATCCATTGTCTGACCATGCCATGGCAGGTGAGCCATGCCTCATGTTCCTCAAATTTGTGGTCAGTAGGTTCCTTCATTGTCCCAAGGACAAATCCAAGTTTCCTCCTTGTGAGGAGGGCAGTAGTCATCTCCCTGTTCCAGGGATAGTAGTTGACACTGCCCTGGAGGATGTTGGTGATGGGTAGTAGGCCATGGTCACTGTTTTTGATGAAGTAGTGTGAGGTTGGATCAAATAGAGGGCCTCCTAGGGGTTTCTTGTTATCAGCCATTTTGTAATAGATTCTGTAAATCAGATTTAGAGAAATTAAGTTTAAACAAACCAAAGATTCATTATTTAGTAAAATAAGTAGTTCACACCATGTGTGTGAACTGATAGGCATCCAGCAGTGTACGATTGCAAGAGGATAGTCATTCAGAAATGTAGGCAAACATGCAATCAACAACTTGGTAAATTCAGGTGACAAAATTACATAGATATCAAACAATTTATCAGTTTTAGACAAAGGGTATACATCTAATGATTTAGATGATGAAGTTAGATAGATATTAAACATTTCATCAGCCTTAGATAAAGAGCATATATCTAATGATTTAATGGTATGTGTAGTATATTGGAGTGGTCTGAGTGTAAGGGATAGCCTCACATTCCACTCATCTAAGCACCCAACAGACTGTTGAGCGCTTAGTGGTAGTGTCCTGGTCACATGGGATGACCTTGACACTATCCTTGGTATATTATTAGACAGTAGGGCATCATATATGAGGTGATAAGCGAGATCAGTACAAGCATGATGAGTATCAGTACACGCATGAGGATGGTAGCAAGATTTTTTGGCAGCGGAAAAATCGTCATGTGTTCTAAATAACGTGATAGATCTACCAAACACACACATGTAGGATGGATAAAAATAACATAAACATTTTTTGACAACATGCAAGCTAATCTGTAGAAAGATAAAGGGAATAGAGATGGAAATAACCACAGAGTAGATCGTGGGAATAGATGATCGCTTGGTGAGTCGCACACCGACAGGGTGAGGGTTTTGTCGATCAAGGATGTATCCTGTAAGACAAACACAAAGTAAATAGATTAGAACCACAACAGATTGCTCGCACTCTGATACCATGATAAGAACTCAGTTTAGAGCCAGCGAGTGATAGAGAGAAAGGATCGCAGAGCACCGTCGTGGTGAACGGAGAGATTAGGGTTTGGCAAAACCCAAACGACGTGAGGGAAGAGGGGATACGCGATTACACAAGTTGGGAGAACCAAAAAGTTGTATTCAAAATAATAAAAAGAGTTATTTATACAAGTAACTAATGAGCCAGACTAATACTGAATAGAAGATAACTAGATTAAACTGGATAATTAACTTAAGAATAATGGATTAACTTAGGGATAACTAGAGGTTTTAACACCACCTTCATTGGTCATGATTTCACCATCTCCTTCCATATTAGCGATGATATTCAAAGAGGGTTGAAAGGAACGACGGAACTATCGATGTTATTAATTCCCGCCTTCTTACACGCTCTTTGACTCGCAATATATAAATTATTTTTGTATGTCTAATTAACATACTTGTCTAACTGCAATCTAACAAGTTCATTGTCGGGAAAACTTTTATATCCTGTGAAAACATCGCCCATGTAGTCCACGGATCGTTTTTTTTAACCAAACACATGATTTGGTTTTTACATTTTGTTTGAACAACCTACAAAAAAGATAAATTCTTACATGTCCGAATTGAAGAAAGTGAAAACGGGTTCCATAAATAAAAATCATAATGTTAATTGGAAGTCAACTGATTTCAAACAAACCCTGATGTTTGTCAACCTCATCATTGTAGATATTTTGAAAAATCACTAATTAAATCATATATTAGTCGCAAAGCAGAACATGTGCATCCCTATATAGATCAAGATCGTAGTAGACATAACGAATATTGACAGTTTATTGCATCTGCTTCTAAGAGTAATCATGGTTCAGGAATAATCTTCTTTGAGTCTAGAGATGGATATTAAAGGCTCATTGATTCAGATGAAGTAAAATCACTACTGTTTTTCTGACGGCAAATACTAACGGCCTGATATGTATTGTTGTCGCCAAATATGCATTATCCTAACGGTCTGACCACCAGTAAGAATTTGTTGCCGATTATTAATGTAATAAGACTGATGGTTTGGCCGTCGGTATGAATTTCCCGCAAACAACTTACTGACGGTCTGGCTGCCGGTATGAATTTTCCGCAAACAATTTGCTGACGGTCTGACTGTCGGTATAATCTTCTCGGCATGCAAAATAAAAAAATTCTCCCGGAAAAGATTACTGGCGTCCTAGCCCCCAGAAGACTGTTTTATTTAAATAAATATTTTTCATTTATTTATTAATTAATTAGAATTATATATTATTTATTATAAATTGTATTAAATAAAAATGAAATTGAAAATGAAATTAAAAGTATACGAAAATCTAAATATTCGATAATTAAAATCATTTGCGACAAACTCAAATAAAAAGTTATTTTAAAAAGTCGTTAACTATCCTAATTTCTATTTTGTCGATCGTCGTTGGTTTACTTTTTGTTTTTTCTGAATGCGAGCTTTAATAATTCGTTTCTTGAGAAAATTATTGGTCATCCGCGACGTTATGTAGGAGTCTGTTTCTCTGATTCAATCGTGCTGCACTGGTGCTCGTGACGTCGATGTTCCAGATGAATAAATGAAATTGTCCATTTGATCTGGTTGCGCCGTAGTCCGAAAGGTGAGTGTTGGAAATTCTGGTATATGCAAGTTCAGATTTTAAGCTTGCAATCGTTAGTTTATTTATAAATAAAATAAAATAAAATGAAAATAAATAAATAAATAAAATATGTAGATTAAATACCTACATCTTAATTACTGACCATAAAGAATATTGTGACGAAGAATAACCGAATGAATTGAATCCATCTGTAGAAAGACCGAGGAAAATGAAGGATAAGTACTATCGAAATGTTTACAAACTTGACCATCAGATGGATGTCGTAGCTCATTGAGGACATTTTAACGACGTCTACTATGCCAAGACCATTTCTTTGACAATCTTTGAACAATAATACAATAGTTGTAGTCGAGGTATTAAAGAAAAATAACGAAAAAAATTCACAGAAATATTACGACCACCACTTGTTCTGGTCTTAAATCTAAGTTCATAACATGTCGAACATTTCAATACAATATACAATTATTCGGACATACATCGATTTTCTCATGTCCAAATCCAAGATTCTTCATTTTTTGTTTCGCCTTGTAAAATGTATTTGAAAGCTTATTTGGTTTTGGTAACACTTTGAATAGTTTTTCACAGAAATTTATAGGTTTATTTAAGATACATCAATTCGGTTAAGATTTACGATACACCTTCTGGTTTTCGTAATAATTTTAACCATGAAAATAATTAAAAATGCATTTAAAAAAAAAAAAATTTTAAACATTTATAGATATAAAATGTTTCACTTGAATGAGCCAATTTCATGAGTTGGACCCATTCAAGTGAAACCAAATTAAAATAAGGGTTTAGAAAGAAAAGGAAGGAATATATAGACAAAGGATGGAAAGAGAAAAGGGGGAGAAAAACGTGAGTGGAAGAAGGGCAGCTATTCCGGCAATATGACGAAACTCCGACAAGAGACCATCCGGGAAACGAGCAAGAAGGTGCCGAGGTGGTTGGAAAGCTTGGTGTGTAGAAAGGTTTCAAAAACAAAACGAAATATAGGATTTCTGTGTATAGATAGATATAGGAAATTTATGAAATACATCGATTTATCATATGGCTTTGGGTATTGCAAACAACCAGAAATAAATAAACAACAATCGATTTTGCTAAAAGGTGTGACAGATGTGATGAGTTAGAGACTATCATCGTTTAAAATAAATAAATGGGTGTGTTGGTGACTTATGAATCTTTAAATTTTACAAAGGTCATTATTTAGTGTGTATGTTAATGTCACCCTAGGGTTTATAATATTTGTTTAACAGGATGTGAAGGGTTTTTGTTTCATTTTTTTTCTTCTGTTCTCCCTATTTGTAGGTTATCTGCAGATGTAAGGATCTGAATTTGTTGAGAATTAGCAATCTGAATCTGAAAAAAATCTGGAAATACCAAAATCTGGAAAATCTGGGAAATATAAAAATCTGGAAAATACCCAAATCTGGAAAATCAGGAAGTATAAACATAAATTAGACTTCCATCCATCAGAACATACACACCATTTATACCTGCATACTATGGTCAACACCCAACCCGATTCTTGAGAAGAAAAATCGTTCATAGAACTAGAGGGAAACATGTCAACAGATAATTTATTTAACCAATAGAAAGAAAGGTACAAAAAAACGTGAAACCAGGGTACCACTCCTTCACCAACAGATAACATACAAATAGGGAGAACAGAAAAAATATAAAACAAAAACCCTTCACATCCTGTTAAACAAATATCATAAACCCTAGGGTGACATTAACATACACACGAAAGAATGACCTTTGTAAAATTTAAAGATTCATAAGTCACCAATACACCAATTTATTTATTTTAAACGATGATAGTCTCTAACTCATCACATATGTCACACCCTTTAGAAAATTCGATCGTAGTTTATTTATTTATTTCTGTTTGTTTGCAATACCCAAAGCCATATGATAAATCGATGTATTCCAGAAATTTCCTATATCTATATATAGAAATTTCATACCTCATTTTGTTTTTGAAACCTTTTTACACACAATCCACACCAAGCTTTCCAACCACCTTGGCACCTCTTCGCTCGTTTCCTGGATGGTCTCTCACCGGAGTTTCGTCGCCTTGCCAGACTAGCTGCCCTTCCTTCTCCTTCCACTCACGTTTTTCTCCTCCTTTTCTCTTTCCATCCTTTGTCTATATATTCCCCCCTTTTCTTTCTAAACCCTAACCCTTATTTTAAATTGGTTTCACTTGAATGGGCCCAACTCACGAAATTGACCCATTCAAGTGAAATATTTTATATCTATAAATGTTTAAAACTATTATTATTATTTTTAAATGCATTTTTATCTATTTAATTATTTTCATGGTTTTCACAGAAAATTTTCTATAAAAAAAGCTTGCCGACCTAGTTTCAAATTCTATATTATGAAAAATGAATTAGTTGAAATAAAAAATAAAAAATTAGATATTCAATAATTTTACCAGTGAATGAGGTACAACAAGTACAGCTACAGGTACGACAGGAACTTGTGAGTGCACTACCAGAACACGTACAGGAAACGAACCTTTGCGCGGTATAAGTTTTTCTCTCCTTCCCATTATGCTATTTTAAATATCAAACAATTTATTAAAATTATACAATTGAAAAATTAACTAAACAATAATTATGTAATGCATTTAAAAAAATTAGATTAATAAACTAAAATGAAAATTGAAATAAGAAATTACATACTTCGAATTTTTCATGGAATGAAGATCAAGTTTGTTTAGCACCAACACCTATGAGTTTGGAATAAACTATATCAAATTACAGTTTGAATTAATTAACCAATAATCGAATTAATTGTTTCAATTTTTTTAAAATTTTTCATTACCATTTTGCTTTTAATGATAATTGAAATCAAAACACACACTTCAATAGTGAAACACAAGCAAATAAAATTAAACCTGCAAATAAACATACGACACAACACAAGCAACCTTCTAGGATTGTGTATTCTAACACAATCATAAGCATATGATATTAAAAAATTCATAAGTCGTTTGAAGATGTTAACAAGATGCAGAAATATTCTGAAGAAAAATTGATATGACATGCAAAATAGTGTATAACTTATAAACATGAGTAAAATTGAGCAGAGTTGGAAAAACAAGCAGGGAGAGTGTGGTGGGAAAAACGAAAAAAAAGTGCTTTTTGTAAATAAGGTGATGGCAGTGGTCACAATCAGAGTATAACCAAAAAATTATCACTAAAATTACATCTATCACCTTTTTATCTCACAATTTGTACAAACCAATATGATTATTAGACAAACGGTCCGCATTACTCCATCCAGACGAACTGTCCAGATGCTTGGGCGCTTTTGAGCTCAAATTAGGTGAGCTCTTCTGATTTTTATTCAAATAAATGTAAAATTTAATGTTTTCGTAAAACTTCAACAAATGACGACGAACAAATTAGATCTGCACATCACAAATAACAAGTTTAGCAACAAATAATGAAACAAAGAAAACTAAAACACCAAATCCTAAATGAATAAACCCAGAGAAAACTCCAACAAATAAAGATCTATTTCCCGAATTATTCAACTAAAGAGACGGATAAAGAAAAATATATAAATTGCAGTTAATATTATAATTATTAGATCTCTTTCTTCTTGAATGATTACAACAACTTGATAAATATGAAAATCCATAGGTAATTACAGATCCACGGCTAAAATTTTAAAAAAAAGACATCGATGACAAAAACAATTAAAAGAGGGGAAATGAGGAAATCAATATCAATTGTTGGAAAAATTGAAGACAGAAAACGATATTATGAAAAAAATAAGTATTTATTTAACCTTTGAATGATGGCATCTGTGGTGTATCGACGGATTTGAGATTTACAACAACCACTGCTCGAGTTGTGCATTTTTCTGATCTGAAAGAACTGGTCTTGATCGAGAAGAATAAAGAGTGGGATTCTGTTATATTTTAGGGTTTTAATGTTTTACTGGACCGGACCTGATTTTAATTAAAAAGACAGGTAGTTAACTTTGAATGAGTACAATGGGCTGAGCCCATAATACATATAATATGGATATGGGACATTAAGGCTTTGGAGTTTGGACCCATTAACGAAAGGAGAATAATTCTAACAATCAACTTTATAAAATATTTAGGACAGACTTCCTGTATGTCGAATTTTAATACGTCAAAAAATCTAACCATTAGATCGACATTTCGTCGTAGATAAATTAATGTCTTTTGTTGTACATTTTTTTTGTCGTACATGTGTTAGTGTCTTGTGCAGTATATTATTGTAACTGTTGGATTAAAAATTAAAAAACAGGCGCGCGATGTATTTTGACGCACCTTGAAATTATCGAAAATATTTATTTTTGAATGATAGTAAGTTCAATAATTATTTAATTTTTGTAATATTTCATTGTCACGGCTTTATCCGATGCATACCCGAAAAAAATCGAGCATGGACATGGATTCTGCTCAGGTATGTTCAGGCAACTATCCGATTCCGATCCGAGCTATTTTGGCTGCGATAAAGCCTTACCCGACTCATGGCCCACTCTATATTTAATTGATGTTATTTAAAAAAATCATGAATTCAAGAGTTGAGTTCAATTTGGATTTCTTCTAATGTCCGACCTTTTGTTTCTGGCACCATCTTGAAGATGAATAGAATTCCAATAGCAGACACTGCGGAAAATATGAAAAATGTACCTGATTAAGGGAGGAATCAAGAAGAAATTAATATCAAATTAAAAGTTTGAATCTGCAAAAAAAAATATATTATACGTGCCTGATGAACTCCAATCCATTAGGAAATTAAAACTGAAAGTAACAATCCATGAAGCGCCCCAACTTGATAGAGTCACCATGCTTCCTCCAATTCCCTTTATATTGATGGAAAAAATCTACAGCAACAAGTTTCGATTAATTATTCAAATTTCCGTAATTAATTCACAAAAAACTGCACACACACATATTGATTCATAGATACCTCAGACATTATAACCCAAGGAATTCCACCCATTCCTACAGCAAATGATCCAATATAAACCTATAAATTACATATTTATTATATGCATGAAATGGAGAAGATTATGTTCAAAATTTAGTTAGAGTAAGGATTATTAAACCAAACTAAAAAATGCCGCGCGCTTACCACAATACCAACAAGAGCAAGCATAGGAGCCCAATCAAGAAAAATACTTTGCCCCTATATAATATATATATTCAAACAAAATCCAAATCTTAACAATAAACATGATGTCATTAAATTAGGAAATCTCAACATTTCTTCTAATTACCGTGAAGAAAAATGATAATCCCGTTAGAAAGGTTCCTAAACAACTCCCCAATGCCGAAATCTGTTAATTTAAAGTGAACAAATAATTAATTTATAATCTATTTGTTGTCTGTGTGGATATATATAAGATGATTTATCAAATAGATAAATACCATTAGAAGAGATCTTCTTCCAGTCTTATCCATCAGTAGTGACCCAATTATGGTAAATGGAACCTACACACATTAATTAACATATACATGAATTGAAGCAACTATTTATAATTTCATGTAGTAAGTGTCAACATCAAACAGTAATTAAAATACCTGAATCACACCAAGCGCGATCATTCCCAATGATCCAGAGGAAAATCCTATCAAGGAATTACATGGTGAAATCGATCCAGTTTAATTAAGAATTAATTAGGGTTTCAACATTTAAATTAATTACCTGCTGAAACAAATGTTTCACTCGCGTAAAAACTGATTCCATTAACACCACCAAATTGTTGTAGTAACATTAGACCAACTCCAATCTAAGAATATAATGAAAATAATGGGAAGATGAGTAGTGATCGATGTATTCAATCATGTATACATATAGAATCAGATTCAGACGATATATAAGCTATGAGATAAAATAAAATATCACATCACAACCATTAATTCCAATCTCGAGATTGAGAAAATGTGTTTTCTCATATCTCGAAAAATATCTGAATAGAATAGATGAGATATAAATGGATGACTCTGATGTTATATCACATGCATTGATATCTCATAAGCTCATATTTTATGTATTATATTCGAAAGTATATGAATTTTGCATACAAGTAGAGTACGAGAATACTGCTTCTGAAACAAATCCATGAATCCTGCCCGAGGAAGAGTATTGATAGTTTGTATGTATTCCTGTATCATTAATATTAATTAGTAATTATCATGCCCTTATATTATATGAAACAATGAATGAATTACTAAAATCAATAATTGAAATTTCAGTTTCAGAAATATCAATAGACCAATATTAATTGAAAATATGAACCTGAATTTCCACTAATTCATCAGAAATATCGGCGTTCTTTCCTCGTAATCTTTGCAACGAAGCTGCACACATATCTATGTTTCCCACCTTGGCCTAAAATATTATAATTTAGGTGTATGCCAATATAGTGGTGGTTAATTAAGCATCGATCTTAATCTTACAAGCCATCGAGGTGAATCTGGAATGAAAAATAACCCAAATAGAAGAATAAGACATGGAATTATACCTGCAAAAAATATCAAAATCGATTCGTTATACCTGATCTAAAATAATTTAACTCATCGATGGGCAACTATAAAGTATAAACCCTGAAATTAAAAAATTATATCATTTTTTATTTTATGATTTTTTCACATTATTTGACATGTTAAATCTTTCTTTGATAGGATTATTAGATTAGTGTATAAATTTATCAAAAATATTATTGAAATGAAAATAATACAATGCTTAGACCGATAATAATATAAATTTACCTAGTATTGTCAATTCACGCCATGTAACAAATAGACCGATAATATATATTGACGCCTTTCCTATGCAAAGCATAACCTATATATATAATTAAGAGAAAATCGAAAAAAGATATATATAGGAAAAAAATTTAGTCAAAAGTGAAAACCCACTATTAATGAATTAGTGGAGAACTTAATTTAAAATCTAACTATTTATTTATTATCCAACCATCACTTGAAATATATGAAAATGATATTTGTTCCCCACATCTCAAGAAAAATCAAAGGTTAGGATAAAGGAACCTTCTTAATCTTGGGTAAGAGTTCTGATCACTAGAAACTAACCCTATTATACATAGGGTTGGAACTTAGAATCATTAATGAATAGTTTCAAATTTTGAAAAATGTGTTTCAATCATCATTCTCTAGATGAGGGGAAAAAAGAACGGACGATCATAAAAGATTTACATCATTAATATATCATGTTTGATATCCCATAATATAATAAGAATAGTGCTCTATATCTATCTTTGATTTCTTAATTAATTGAAATTTTATTTATTTGAATATATATAAAATATAAATCATTCATTTTCAAAACCTCGTTTATGGTCGTGAATGTCCCGCGAAGGTTTGCCGATGAAATTTCAGCTATAAAAACAGGAACCTGTATATTTTATCAATTAGTTTTATATCCAAGCAAGGTAAAGACCAAGGCGTTTATTAATCTTATACATATAATATAACGTTTTGAATGTAATTTAATTTTCAATAAATTTTTCGTTAAAATATTTTCTAATTTTATCTGTATCGTTTTCATTTTGAATTAACTAAAGAAAATATTAGAAAATAATTATATTACAAATTTTATCTGTATCCGGTGTATTTTATAGAATCCACAAACAATTTCAATGTTTTTTTGTAAACAACTCATACAATTCTTTAATAAATAACACCTACGTTTTTTTGTAAACAATACCTGCTCTATTCCGTAAACTCGAAACTCATACATTTTGCGAATTCTACAAATTTATTCGAAATTCAATATATAATTTACTATTTTTAGGGTAATTTAATTTCCTATAACTTTATAATAGAGTTTTCCGACAACTTCGTAGTTTAAACTTTTTTGTTAACTTTGTTTGTATCGTTAGTTATCATAAAAGTGTGATTTTAATGAAATAATATTTCTATGACTCAATATTAGAGGTATAAACGAGGTGGGTCTGGGACAAGGCCGATAACCTAGATCCAGACCTTGCCTTTAAACTTAGGATCTGGACGGTTGTATTGAAAGAAAGGACCCATATTCTGCCCCTGTCCCTACTCCTGTTGAATATCCGGGTCCGAGACTAGATGGGTACGGGAAAAAAATAGTAAATTAAAATCACCCGATTTGATTCGATTTGTTTAAATTATCGAACCTAATTTGAGGTTAGGGTTCAGTTTGTTTAGTTAACCGAACCCGAATCTTAATATATATATATAGCTAACCTAATTTGAGGTTCCTAGTTCGTTTAGCTCACATAATTTGAGGTTCAGTTCGATTTTTTTGCAATCTTAGTTCTTAGACAGGATCAGCTGTACTCTTTATATATATAAATTGTCAAAAAAAATTAAATAATGATTTACGTACCACATATGAAAAAACTCCCATTCCAAATCCATTGAAAAGTCTCCCTAAATGAAGCCAAATCGAACTCTGGAGGAATATTTAAATTACACATATAATTAAATTGATTATTAAGTGTTAACAGAACAAATAAATAATATAATATCATCGATTACATCATATTACATATGCTTTGTTACGGGCTCACCTGAGAAAAGCAAATAGCAAACCATCCAAGAAGGCAAATTATAGAAGAAAATCCCATCGCTCCTTTCCGACCGAAGCATGTGATAGCTCCAATCATTGCTCCGATGGTCAGAAAAGATCCAAACAACGAGAACTGTATTTGTTTGCATTGGAGGGGGAAAGATCGGCAAAAAAACAATCTTTAATGTTAAAAATTAATATCAAAATTTCCAAGTGTTTATTTGCAAAATTCCAAAATAAGGTTTAAAAGATACCTCTGAAAGCGAAAGATCAAATTCATCGACTATCCTCAACTGCGTCGGCGATGTGTACCCAATCTGCAAACACCATAAGAAGAAGAAAATCACACACAACGCACGGCGGGACGGCGGTAAGCACCGGTCGAGGAATCCGACCATAACCCAGATTGGAAATTTACTCACACACAATCCAATTTGGAAGGATCCCAAAACAGCAACACCGGTGCTTAAAAGAGATATAAAAGTAGATCCTTCAGTAATTCTTCCGATATCATCTTTCTCGATCAGTGGCTCTGTGACTCTCGAGCAATCACTCGTTTCATCCCGTTGTTCTTTCCGCATTCTCGGAAAACCACCGGCCCTGCAATAAGCTGTAATAGCTCTCCCTAATTCACATCCCAAACTCTATTTATACTCAATATCTCACTACTATACTAATTACTAATGCATTTAATTACACTTTATTAAGAAAATTAAACACTTATTTTTTTTACATTTATAAAACATTTAAGTTTACAACCATTATCATTTTTTTTTGTCCTTTATGATTCGTATATACAGGAAAACAGATGATTGAGATGGTCCAGTTGGTCGCTAAACCAATTGCCGACGGCCCAGTTGGTCGTCATATACATATCGTTATTGTTTTGGTCTGAACTCAATCCCTTCGATAATAAGTCCCTTCTTCCAATACAGAATTTTTATCTCTCTGAAGACTACTTTGATCTCTTCTTCTACTCTATATTCATTCAAGAACTCCCCCAATCCAATCTCCATCCAGTTATCGTCTCTCAATCTTGGGAAATATTTAACCTCTTCGAACCGTGGTTGACGGACGACCCTTTTTAAGTAGAGAATCTCATCACAGATAACTTCATCCGCAATCTTTACCATGGCTTCTTGATGTTTTGTATCAAACCCAAAAGAATGAGGCGAGAATGTGTAGATTAAATAGGCAACATACACTGTGTTAGCTTGCAACTCTCCACTTCTTACAGTCCCATCCACATTCAACCAACATACATTCATCAATTCAGCAACCATTGAGAACCTGGAAAAGCCAACATCAATTTGAGTCAAATATATATATCGAACGACACATGGGAACCGTCCTTGTGAGAACCTTATGCGAACCATCATTTGGGTTGTTCATTAATCAACCGTCACATGGGATGATAATGAGGTGAAATTAAAAAATATTTTTTACAATTCACGAATAAAGATTTCGAGATCAAGATTAAAAATTCTCATATAGTTGTTCTCATGTTAAATCACCTCTATGTTTGTATTTGCATATTTTATCAAATGTATCAGATGTAAAAAAACCTTGATTGAGGGAGAGGATGCCAAGTCCAGTATTGAGGTGTATCTCCCCAAACAATATTAAGCTTTTCAGACGAAAGCATGAAACATTTATATCCAGTAGATTTCTCCAACATAAAACTCTGTTTGAAGCAAACAAATCAAATCAAAGGGGAAATATATATGAAGGCAACGATTCCTGTGAAATATTCAAACTAAGATATCTCGTGAGATATTGGTAGATTCACCATTTATCTTTTGTTTTTTTGTGGACTACATTTCAAGGTCAGACCAATATCATGTCTCAAAAAGAACAAACGATCGAGATCAAATATCTCACGAAATATCTTATTTTGATTCTCACCTGAAGCTAACTAGTCCTCTATATCTAAGCATGTATATCGGTCAGATTCGGATCGGATATGCAGGTATCCGAATCCGAATAATTATCCGAATATCTGAATCCGACCGAATAAAATCCGGATTTAAAAATTTGAATTCGAATCCGAATAAATTATCCGGATAATCCGAATAACTTTAAGGTTAAGATTTAATAATTATAAGTTATAAAGCTTTATAATTAATTAAATATAACTTAGGTAATTAGGTTTAAGACTTTAAGTGTTTAATGATTTATAATATAATATTAATTTATATAATAAATTAATATTATTATATTATATATTTATCAAACAAGTAAGAAACTTTTAAACGAAAGGCGGATTTTTCGGATATCCGACCGAATAAATTTCAATTCAGGTATCCGAATCCGAAAAATTCGAATCCAGATAGTCATATTCGAATTCGAATTTAGATTCGAATACGGATTCCGTTATACCATTTACAGACTTATCTATATCAAACAAGTAATAAAAAACTAAAGTTGAATAACAATTAATTTACCGATTTGCCTTCATCGACGAGAAGCGAACGACAGAGTTGGAAAAAGAGGTTTTTCTTAGAAGAGAAACGAACATGATCAGCAGCTCTAGACAAAACACCTTGGTAATCAGAAGGTAAGAACTGATTCCAAACAGAATCAGATTCTGCCGCTGAATGGAAAGCAGTTGAAATTGCAGAACAAACACAAGTATCTTTTGGTGTTGTGAATGAAAGAATATGAGAAATACATCCTTGGGGAAGCTCATCTAATTTCAGAACACTTGTTCTTCCAAGTTCCAGTTCCATCACTTGAACTCTTTCCACTGAAATCTAAAATCTGAAAAGAAGGAATCGAATATCTGATTCGTGAGAATTTATATTGAAATCTGAAAACTTCAAGATTAAGAAACCAATTTTGCACCATTCACATGTGATCTTTAATCGATGGGAATAAAAGTATAATAAATACATTGCTTTCTTACATTAGAAGAAAAAAAGAATATGTTAAGGTAGGTTGTAACTAAAGGTGGGGTGGGTCGGGTCCAGTTTCTGGTGGATATTTTCGGTTATGAAACTCGAGATTCGAACCTGAGTTTTTTTCACCTGAAATCCAAAGAAATTTATAAAAAAAGTCTTAAAATATAAATAAAATTTTAATTTATATAAAATATTTTATAAAAATTTAATATTATTATCATTTTTCTTTCATTTTTCATTTTCATTTTCCCTCTCTTCGCCGTCGCCGTCGTCGGATCCATTTTCACATTTGAGTATTTGACTAAAAATTATTTGACCCAAATCCGATTTTAAAACTCGGTTTGGATCAGGGCAACCCCGAGTCAAAACCGACTCATGCCCATTCCTAGTTGTAACAATGGTATCATCACTAATTAAAAGAGTTCATTAATTGAAAATTAGATGATCTAGTCCGGTAACAATGGTATCATCACTATAGTTCTATTTATACAAGATCCTACGGGCCATGATTGTATGGGCCTAGTCTAGTAAAGATAATTTCTCTATTAGAATTATTTATGCATTTTTCTTAAATTATAATATATATAAGCTTAAAAAAAATTCCCAATAAGATGAATAAGAATATGGATAAGATCACCAAAATCCCTAATAATATCAAATATTTGCATAAATTTCTACTATAAAACAATTTCCAATCTAACATTCCAACAATGAAAATTATATGATTGTTTGAAACTTAATTTGAGAAATGATGAAATTCAAATTTCTCTTTGTGCTCTCTATATTGATTACTCTCTGCACAGTTCACCAAGGTAGTTAATTTGACTTCTTCAATCTCTAATTCTTCTCATTTTTTTGTTTATCTCATCTCAAAGCTCTAAGTTTTAGCAATGATTTTGATGGTCTGTGAATAAAAATTGCAGGTCTTGAAAATCGAATGATGACGTCCGATGAGACAATGAGAGGAACTGATGGTTTATCTCCATCAAAGCCATCGTTTTGCTGTAGGACAAATAGCAGTGGGGAACACTGCTGCTGTGGGACAGCAGGGAATATGTCACCATGTTATGTCCAACTTTCAACTTGCCAAGATAGTTGTCTTATTTAATGGAATAATACTTAATGAATAAAAGTTTACATATATCATTGCATTGTTGATGGTATTTACCTATTTTACTTTGAAAATTAATAGTGTAGTGCACAAATGTTGGTTGTAGCTTCGCTAATAGTTGGGGAATTAATCTTCCTTGGTACCCTGAACATCGATCTTTCTCCCGACAGAAGGTTCTTCTAGCTAGAGGAACCGGTCAAGTTTGATGCTTTGAATAATATAACAGATTATCAATTCAGAATCATCAAATCAATCTGAATATCAACCTATTCGTATTTATATTAATCAAAACTTATTTGAATTTTGTATCTAAATTATATCTTCTATAAATATTTTCCCACATACATCTTATCGATAGAATACGTGTATTTCAGCTTATAATCTTCATAGCTTGAGTTTCTATAGCACAGTTGAATTTACATTGCTATAACCAGGTGGGCTAAGAATAACAGGACCAATTCCACACCATTTACACACCAACAGCCCCAACTCGAACGATGAACACAATCTAGGCTTGGTTCTGTCATCATCGGTCGTGCCAAACTATTTTGCAGCAATGCACACAAAAACAATAGAACACGAAGAATATATTGAGCGTTTCGATCTGCCATGTTTTGATTGTAAAACCCATTATGCATTCTTGTTATTATATAAGTTATACATTACCCTTTTGATAGGGTGTTTTTAAATGTTTGCGTGACTTTAAGTTGTGTTGCATGTACACCTACATAGGCATAAGTTTAATTTCCCCCTTCAAACCTGTAGAAAATATCAATGGCTTTTTAAATAAATAGCTCTTAAAAAACAAGTTTAGATTAGTTGAATTTTAAAAAAATGGTCCTGAAATTTATTAAATATCATATATGCCTTGTAACCTACCTATCAAGTCTTTTTTGAAACTCATTTTGTAAATATTATCAAATAAAACTTGCACAACATAGACACACAATTAGGATTCTGCAAAAGTAGGTCATCCAATCCTGATCAATCACTACACTGATAAAACTAGTGTGCGACGGAATGTAATGAGTATTGTCGTCGATGTGGTCGACGGAGATAGCTGGTGCGGCTGTAGAAGAGAAAAGGAGGAAGAACTTAGGCCAACAGTAATAACCGTCAAGTGATACATTTAATGCAAGTGTAATTAAGAGAGAATTTGTTTCATTTATCAGATTGTTTAACCATCACTTGTTTTTATAACTATTACATTTATTTTAATTTTCTAAAACAAATTAAACGAATTGATCGTTAGTTCTAGTATGTTGCTTCTCAGCTTCTGGTCCAGCAATATTGCCCCAATGAATTAAAACAAATATTTTGAAAGTTTTGCAGCCATGACTCTTGATTTCTTTGTTATCTGTTGAAGAGTCTTGGGTAATTTGCCGGCATAAACAATTTTTTTTAAGCAATTATTACACGATTCTTGAAACATCATTAATTTTATTTAAGTCTTGAATTCAGTGTTGTTTAATTAACAGAGTTTTAACTCTTTAATTACTCTGTTTCTGAATTCAATTATCGTTTCATTAATTCTTTTACTCCCCCCTCATGTCTTGGAATATATATTTTGTATTCCAAGCTTGGAGTGAGCTGTATTAATTTCTTTATCCCCAAGTACTTTGGTTAAAAAAATCTGCAAGTTTGAATTTAGTTCCTACTTGTTTTATTATTATTTTGCCTTGATTAATCATTAAACTTATGAAATGACAGTCTATTTTATGTGTTTAATTTTCTCATGGAAAACTAGATTATTTGCCAAATATATGGCTGATTTGTTGTCACAGAAAATGACAGTGGGTTTGCTTATTTTGATTTTTAATTCATGTATTAATTGATGAATCCAAGTTATCTCACATGTTGTTTGAGCTATAGTTCTATATTCTGCCTCACATGATGACATTGCAACTGTTGCTTGCTTCTTGGTTTTCCATGAGATTAAGGACCCTCCTATCATTATGTAAAAGCCATTTAGAGATTTTCTACTAATCTGGCATGATGCCCAATCAGCATCACAATAGCCTTGGATTATCATGTTCCCATAAATTCTATATATTAGTCCCTATCCAGTTGTATTTTCAATGTATCTAATTAATTTAAAGAGAACTTGGAGGTGTATTTCTCTTGTTCATACATAAACTGTCTTAGCCAGTTAACTGGGAAACTCAAGCAAGGTATAATGATATTTAGATAGATGAGTTTCCCAACTATCTTTCTATAGAAAGTTGGCTTTTCAATAATTGGTGATTTATCATTTTTAAGATTTATATGCCTCTCCATTGAAATTCTTGAAGGCTTGGCTCATGAAAGACCACACTCATCCAAGATCCCTAATGCATACTTTCTTTGTGAGAGATATATTCCTTTGTTTGAGTATGAAACTTCAATGCCTAAAAAGTAGTTTAATCTTTCTAAGTCTTTTAGTTTAAATTGATTTTCTAGTTATATTTTAATTATTCTAATTTCTAGCTCATTGCTCTCTGTTATTCTTATGTCATCTACATAAACTATGAGATATATTATATTTTTGTTTTTTTCTCTTATAAACATAGAATTATCTGATTTAGCTTGAGTAAAACTAATGTCTAAGAGTACCCCACTTAGTTTCTCAAATCAGTTCCTTGAAGCTTGTTTTAGGCCATATAAGGACTTATTGAGTTTTACATACTCTTTTATCTCCTTTTAGGAGACCTTGTGGTGGTCTTAAGTATCAATAACTTCTTCATGCAATTCTCCATGGAGAAAAGCATTGTTAACATCTAGCTGGTATAAGTTCCATCCTTTTATGGCTTCCATATTGTAAAACTATGATTGTTTTTATCATTACTATCTTAACCACTGGTGCAATGGTTTCAAAGAAATCAAAACCTTTCTTTTGTGTGAAGCCTTTAACCACTAGTCTTGTTTTGTATCTTTCTATTTGGCCATTTGGCTTATATTTAATTTTACATATCCACTTAGACCCTATAGATTTCCTATCTTTTGGAAGATCAACCAATGTCCATATATGTATTATTTTCAACAAAGGCTTTCATCCCTTTTTGCATTGTTTCAACCCAATTTGGGTCTTTTGAGGCTTCATTAAATGATGTTGCCTCATCATGTATAGTTATTTGTTTTAAGTAATGTTTTTATTGTTTATTTATCCTATGATAAGATACATGATTACTAATAGGACATTTGGACTCATGATAATCTTTGTCGTTATCAAGATAATATTCATGAAATTTTGTTTGTTTTACTAACTTTATCCCAAATAAGCTTGTTTTCTGCTTAGTTGATGGTATTAAAGTCTGTTTTCTTAAAATGTTGTGGTTGTTGTTTATATTTTCTATTTCAGTATCTAAAGTATCTTTCCTTGAAAAATTGTATAACTGATTTGAATCAGTGTCCAGGGTATTTATTTGATTAGTTTTCAAAGAAATCTCCTGCCGATTTAGTCTTTGATTTTGAGCCTCTTTACTGTTTAGTATTGATTCTGTTTTTATGTTGTTTGTAGTTTGAGGACTATCATCATGGTTCTCAACTCTTCTTGTGTTTTCCTGGTCTTTAGCACAATTCTCAACTGAGTTTTGTGTGTCTGAACAAGATTTGTTTTGAACATCTTCAGCCATATATGAGTATTCTTAGCTCATTCGGTATTGTGTGTTTAGGTGAACATATTCATTAATTTGAGTATTGTTGGTGTGGGGGTTCGCCGGAGCTAGCTCACTGTCCAACCTAGTACAAGTCTCACTCTCAGAATTGTCAACCCCCTCCCCAGTTGGACCAGGGGAGGTATTTATAGCCTTCACTTGTTGTCATTGGGCCTCGTGGGCTCGTGCGGTCGGGCCCGTCCGTCCGTCCATCTGGGCCGGCTGGTCCGGTTCGGTCCATGGGCCGCAGTCCGCGGTCCATGGTACCAACAGTACTCCCCCCCTTCCTTGGCAGGCCTGGGGCCTGGGGCTGTCCGCCCCCCTTTCGTCCTCCACCTACTTTCATTAAAGTTCCTCGGTTCCCGGGCCTCTCCTTCTTTACTTCTCTATAAATAGGCTGCCTGAGTCCCTTATTTTCGCATCCCCTCTCCTTTCCGCTATGAGTGCTCGAGACATCCTTGAGGAGTATGGTCGCGAAGTGCAGCTTCAGCATGCTACCTGGGCCCTGTGTCTGCTGTCGCCTACTGGTGTTCCCAATAGTGTCGCCGTGGCCGAGACTCAGCGCCTCAACGCCGTGTTGATCGACGTCCACCGTCGCCTCTCCTAGATTCGCCGCTCCGACATTATCGCGAAACTTCCTCCTGTCACCTATCCTGACACCTCGGGCTCTGCTGGCACCTCGCGTGTTTTCCGCGCGCAAGGTACGATCGTCTCTCCTGCTGCTGTCGCCGACCCCGCTCCTCTTCCGAGGCCCTCGTCGTTCCCACGGGTCTTCGTACCTCCCGGCCAATGACCTGCGTCACTTTCTATCGGGATCCTCGAAGCCAGCCCCTTAAGCTCGTCCAGGGGGCGTCCGCGACCGCGACCACGTTCATCCGGGCCGTGGGTCTGCCTCCACGGGACGACGTCTGGGGCGCGCCTCGTTCAACTTCTCTCCTATTTCTTTTTTATATCCGGACTTAGCTATTGTTGTGCGTTGTGTACTTTTTCCCGCCGTGCCATCGGCCGCTTGTAACACTTGGTTTAATTTAATGAAAAATGCCTTCGTTTTTTTTTTCTTTCGTTTTGACTGTCTTCGCGCGTCCGTGCAGATTCGCGCTTCTCGGCGTCTTCTGTCGACGTTGCCCGCATCCTTCTCGAGCTCTGCCCCCGTCCATCGCGCCGGGTCCCGCTATCGCCGACTCGGGCGTCGGCTCGTTACGTCGTTTCGTTGGTGGGGTCTGCCTGTGGGCTCGTCTGGACTCCCCCACCGCGCTCCTCCTACATCGTTCGGCCGTTGGACACCGCCGAGCCTGTGACGGGCGCATCTCCCCCGCCCCGTCGACCGCGTCGGTCCCTGACCTTCACCCTGGCCCCCGACGGGCCGGCTCCTGGGCTCCCTCGGGAGCCTCCCGGCCCATCCGATTCTGACCAATCCGGGTACGCGACGCTTCGTCTTCCGTGCCTCCACTTGCCTCTCGCGACTGACTTTCTTTCCTTCTCTTTTTCTTTTCCTCTCCCCAGGTTGCTAATGGCCTCCGCCTCCTCCCCAGCGGCTGAAGCCCACAACCTGGTTTCGACGCTCTTCGTCGTCCCCTCCGTCAAATACCCCCTATCCACCGTCGGGGTCGACGCGATCCGGGAGGCGTTGGCGAAGATGGGCCAGCCGGACCTGCCTTTTACTGTCGCCGGTGATCGCCTTGCCTCCGATCCGCCGCCGGGCATGGTCGCCCTCTACACGCCCTTTTCCGATGCCGGTCTCGTTCTCCCGATTCAATCTTTGGTGGCCGAGGCGATGTACCACTGCGGCGTTGCCATCTCTCAGTTTCCTCCGGCCGCCATCGACCGCCTGGTGATCTTCGACCTTCTCTTGCGTCGCGCCGGCTGCCAGGTCTCTCTGCCGGTCTTCCTGACGTGGTTCACGATGACCGCCATGACCACTGACCCCCGCCGTGTGTTAGTCGCTCAGCGATCCAGCGGCGCCCTCTTCGACGGGCTGGTCGACCGGTCTCACCACTGGCAGGACCGCTTCTTCTTCGTCCCCGTCAGCGCCCTTGAGACGTCGGAGTCGGGCGTGAACGTCCCCAGGCGCTGGGCTCTGTTGACGTCCCTGAAGACTAGGACCGCCGCTCCTCCTCGAGACAGCTTGGAGCCCATGGCCGCTCTCACCCACGACGTTCTCATCGAGATTTATCGCCATGGGCCCGTCAACGCCCGGACGCTGGCCTCCACCTGGACCTACGACGACCACCTAAATTTGCCTGCGAGGACGTCCTACTTTCGGGACGGCCCGCCTCGACGTACGAAGAAGAGGCCGGTCGACGAAGTTCGGTTCGAGACTCCCATTACTTCACCTCCCATCGCCACTCTCGAGGCCGGGCCTGATGCTTCTTCCGCTCCTGGTGCCACGGACGCCCCCCTTCGAGACAGCCGGTCCGACCGACGACAAAGGAAAAAAGCTCGGGCCGAGAAACGAAAGTCGGTCGTCGCCTCCCTGGAGTCGGTCCATGTTGAGGACTTGGACGCTTCTGAAAACAGCCCCGGAACCAGCCACTCTAGCCTTCCGCCCGTCGGGGCCTTTGACCACCTCTTTGCGTCCGGGTCGGAAGGCGGGTTTTTTGATGCTGAGCCCCTCAAGACTGTCATGAAGGATCTTCAGAGGACGCTCGACGGCTGCGCCGCCCCCATCGATCCCGTGACCCTCTTGCCGCGCCTTGGTGGGATCCTTAAGCAAAAACTTGCGGACGCTCGTTACTTGATGACGCCCGAGGATGAATACGTTCGACTGCGCGCCTGTCCTCCTTCGGCCGTCGACCTCGATCTGCACCATCACCTGCTGCAACTTTCGGTCCTCTCCCAGGTTCGGCTGGAACAGGGCGCTGAGCTGGACGGGGAGCTTCGGCGTCAAAGGGCCGACCTGGATGCCTCGAAAGCCGACCTTGCCGCTTCGAGGGCCGACCTTGATGCCTCGAGGGCCAACCTTGATGTCGTGCGGACCGACCTTGATGCCGTGAGGACCGAGCTGGACGCGGTCAAGCGTGAGCGTGATCTTCTGACCGCCGACGTGTGCCGGGCTGCGGAGGAAGAGAAGACTCGGGCTGCTGCCGCGGAGCAAATTGCGAAGGACGCTCAGGCCGCCTTTGTCAAGGCCTTTCTTCCCGACTTCGAGGACCGTTTGGCTGATCTGAAGAGGGACCACGCCGCCCTGGTGGCGGACTCCAAACGCAGCGGTTTCTGGAAGGGTTACGTGCACGGACGCGAGATGTGTTCGCTTGTTTACCCGCCCCTGTCGCGCGCCGTCGTGCCTCGGAGCCGTAATGAGTGGGCCGGTTGGACAGAGACGGGCGTCCCCACCTATCAGCCTCCCGTGGACGTGAGCGATAGCGAAGAGCAGGACCTTGAGGCCGATTTCCCTGACTACGTGGACCCTCCCCTTGACTAGTCGGCCGTAGTGAATGTTTTCTTTTTTTTTGGAAAAAACACTTGTTCTTCTATTGTAATAACACTTAGCTTTTTTTTTTCGCTTTCTTGTTTATTTTCTTTCGCTTTTTGTTTGATCGTCGGTCGTTTCCTTCTTCCTCTAGCTTTCGCTCCCCCGTTTACCTTTCAATCGTTTGTTTCGGAGAAGCGGCCTGGGCCCTTCGGACGTTCCCGTGTGGCCTCTCGGCCCCGGGGACCTTCCGTTGGCCTTTTCGGCGGGCTTCTCCGATTTGCGTTTGCTTGGGGAAGCGGCCTGGGCCGTGCGGATTGTCTCGTGTGGTCGTCCGACCTTGAGACTTTTCCGCCAGCCTTTTCGGCGGGCTTCTCCAGCTTTCGTTTTCCCGGGGGAACGGCCTGGGCCGTGCGGATTGTCTCACGTGGTCGTCCGACCTCAAGACCTCTCCGCCGGCCTTTTCGGCGGGCTACCCCGTTTCCTTTACCTTAATACTTTTAATGGATGCACTCCGGGTGCTTTTTATTGGGCATCACGTGCCGTGGTCGGGGGGCGCCCGACGTTAAACAAGATACAATAGGGGGGAGTAGTGTTTCGCGCGCGTTCCGCTTTACCGTCTATACTTTTCCAAGTTGTCGGCATGCCACGTCCTTTCTATCTCCTGCCCATCCTCGTACCCTAGGCGAAAGATGCCGGGCTGGATCTCGTCCGTGATGACGTACGGGCCCTCCCATTTTGGTGATAACTTCCCCTTTGTCTGATCGACTCCCGTTACCTTGGCATTTCTCAACACCAAGTCTCCTGGCGCTAAATTCTTGTCGGCTACTCTTTCGTTGTGGTACCTTGCTACCCTTCGCTTGTACGTGAGATCCCTGATGGACGCCTCCTCTCTCCGGCCCTCTAAGTGTTCCCTTTCCAGAAACATTGCCTGGTCGTTCGTGTCCGGCTGGAACTGCTCGATGCGCGCGGTTGGCCATACCAATTCGGCTGGTGCTACAGCCTCCATCCCGAACGTGAGGGCGAAAGGGGTTTGCCCCGTGGGCGTCCTGATGGTCGTACGATACGCCCACATGGTTTACGGGACTAGGTCCGCCCAGTTTCCTGGGTGTTCGCCTACCTTCCTTTTTAGGATTGATGTTATTGTTCGGTTCGTCACCTCTACCTGCCCGTTTGCTTGCGGGTGGTAGACTGGTGCGAAGCTTAACTTGATCCCGCTGTCTTCGCAGAACTCTCTTAACTTCTTTCCCGTGAACTGCGTCCCGTTGTCCGTTATTATCTGGATCGGGACCCCAAACCGGCAGATGATGTTCCTGAAGACAAAGTTCAGCACATTCTGTTCGCTGATCGTATTCGTAGCCTCTGCTTCGGCCCACTTTGTGAAGTAGTCGACCGCTACGAACAGGAACTTCCTTCCTCTTGATGCAGGTGGGAACGGTCCTACTATATCAATTCCCCATCTTGCGAATGGCACCGGTGTCGTTACGGCCTTCATCATGGTGGATGGCCGTCTTTGGACGTTCGAATGCCTCTGGCACACGTCGCATCGACCGACAATCTCCTCTGAGTCCTTTATTGACTCGGGCCAGTAGTACCCTTGCCTGGCTACTTGCTTCTCCAGCGCTCTGCCGCCTTGGTGCGCTCCGCTTGCCCCTTCGTGTAGGCTTCGTGCAATGGCCTTCCCCTCCTCACGTGGGACGCATAGTCGCAAGGGGGCCCCCTCTGCGGCTGACCGTCGGTACAGCTTGTCCTGGGCCACTACAAACCAGGCCGCCCTGTTCCTTAGCTTCCTGGCTTCCATTGGGTCTGTTGGCGCTTCGCCTGCCACGATGAACCTCGTGACCGGCGTTCTCCAGTCCCCTGACGTTATTACGTCGCACGCTCTGGCTGGTCCGCGGTCGCCGGACGTCGTCGGTCGTTCCTGGTTTTCGATCCGGATCCACCTTCCCTCCTTTTTTCCTGGGGACGCCCCCAGTTTAGCCAGTGTGTCGGCCTCTCCATTGTGTTCTCTCCCTATTTGGGAGATCCTCCATTCTTTGAGCTTGCCCAAGGCCGCTCTCGTCTCGTTCACATAGCTCGCCATAGAATCTTCTTTGGATACGAAGTTTCCCCTGACTTGGTTGGCTACGAGCTGAGAGTCCGTGTGGAAGTGCACCTTGGACGCGCCTAGTGCGCGAGTTAGCCTGATCCCCGAGAGGAGGGCTTCGTACTCTGCTGCATTGTTGGTCGCCCGGAATTCGAAGTGGATCGAGTACTCGATCTTCTCTCCTGTTGGGGACGTGACCACGACCCCTGCGCCGCATCCACTATTGCTGGACGATCCGTCCACGTGGGCCGTCCACCATTGTTCGTCTGCCTCCTCGCCTTCCCTTGGGGCCAATTCGGCCATGAAGTCCGCCACCGCCTGTCCCTTAATTGCCCTTGCTGGCACGATTACTAGGTGGAATTCGCTGAGTTCCATGGCCCACTTGGTTAGTCTTCCCGAGACGTCCGGCTTCTGCAGAAGTTGCAGTAGTGGGTAAGCCGTTGGGATCGTGACCGTGTGAGCGTGAAAGTACGGTTTCAGCCTTCGGACCGCCGAGACCACCGCCAGGGCTAGCTTCTCGATTTCCGGGTACCTCTCTTCCGCCCCTATCAACGAACGGGAGTGGTAGTATACTGGCCTTTGCGTGCCTCCCGCTTCTGAGATGAGGACTGCGCTGACGGCCGCCTCCGAGCACGCTACGTACATGGTGAGTGGCTCTCCTCTTGTTGGTGGGCGGAGCGTCGGCAGGCTCGAAAGCTGGCGCTTGAGTTCTTTGAACGCCCTCTCGCATTCGTCTGACCATACCACCCTGGGTCCCGGGTTCCTTAACAACTGGAAGAAAGGTTTCAAACGATCTGCCATCCTTGGCAGAAATCTGCTCAGCGCCGCCACCCTCCCGTTCAGCTTCTGGACCTCCTTCAGCGTCCGCGGGGGGTTCATGGCCATCACGGCCTCCACCTTCTCTTCCCTTGGCTTGATTCCTTCGGGCGTGATTCGGAAACCGAAGAAATGCCCCTCCTTGACTCCGAACGCGCACTTTTTCGCTTTTAGCTTGAGTCCTGCGCTATGGATGTTGGCGAAGGTTTCTTCTAGGTCGGCCAAATGCGTTTCGGCCTCCTTTGATCGGACGAGTATATCGTCCACGTACACTTCTACGTTCCTTCCTATCTGTGCCTTGAATATTTTATCCATTAGCCTCTGGAACGTCGCCCCGGCGTTGCGCAGGCCGAACGGCATTACTCTGAAGCAAAACGTGCCCATCTCTGTGATGAACGACGTCTTCTCCTCGTCCTCTCGTGCCATGGGCACCTGGTTGTACCCCGAGTGCGCGTCCATGAAACTCAGCATCCCGCACCCGGAACTCTGGTCTACCAGCCGGTCCACCGACGGCAGTGGGTAGCTGTCCTTGGGGCAAGTTTTGTTCAAGTTGGTGAAATCGACGCACATCCTCCACCCCGAATCTGCTTTTCTTACCATCACCACGTTGGACAGCCAGGCGGGATAACGTACTGGACGAATGAACCCTGCTTGGAGGAGCTTCCTGACCTCCAGCTCGGACGCCTCCCTTTTTTCCGCCCTTAGCGGGCGTAATTTTTGCCTGACGGGGTGAGCGTCTGGGGCTACCGCCAGTCTGTGCTCCGCCAGCGTTCTGGGTACGCCGCCCAATTCCCCCAACTCGCTGGCGAACAGATCTTCGTTCTTTCTAAGGAGCTGCTCTAGACCCTCCCTGATGTTCTGTGGGAGGTTCTTTCCCACTTGTACTTCGTTCCGCCCGAGGGCAACTTGGGTCGTGTCGGATGCCGGTTCGGGTCTTGCCGTGCGTTCCCGCATCGAGTGGGGTAGGCTTTCGTCCGACGTCATTACTTCACCGACCGAATTGAAGTAGCATTCACGCGCCTTCTTCTGGGATCCCCGGACCGTACACACCCCTGCCTCGGTCGGGAACTTGAGGCACTGTGAGTGATGACATCACCGCCTGGAAGGCGTGCAGCGCCGTCCTTCCCAGGATGGCATTGTATCCCGATGTGAAGTTGACGACCGTAAACATGACCTCGACCGTCTTGGCTTGGGCATGCCGTCCCAGGGTGACCGGGAGGGCGAACGTTCCCGCTACTGGGACCTCTGACTGACCGAATCCTCTGATGGGAGCCCGGCATGGCAGTAGGTCCGCTTGGGCCAAGCCGAGGTCGACGAAGGCGTTCCAGTACAGTATGTCCACCGACGCCCCCGTGTCCACCAGGACCCTGTGCAGTCGCACGCTGGACTTGTCTCCCCTTTGAAAGATGGGGGTTATGACCAAGGGATCGTCGTGGGGCGTGGTGATATCCTTCATGTCATCCTCCGTGAACGAGATATCCAGGTTTATTCGCGGGCGCTTGGCCCCTGCTGCCCGGTCCACGTCGGACGCGTACCGCCGTCCCTCCCACGGGTCGTCGCCTCTCGAGGCTCCGCCCCCCGCGATGGTGAGGATGTCCCCTATGGTCTCGTCCGCTGGCTCCTGCTTCGGCGCCTGGTGTCCCGTGGGTATTATCGTCGGGCGGTTTGTCGTCGGGGCTTGGGGGGCTCCGTTCGCGGACTTCATTTTGCTGAGGACCTTCGCTAAGTTTAGGCATTCGGCCGTCGTATGGCCGTTGTCCTCGTGGTATTCGCAAAATCGACGGGTGTCCCTGAACGTCGCCGTGTCCTTTCTCATTGGTCTCGGCAGGGGTAGGGTTCCTGTTCCGCTCAACGTTAGGAAAACCTGTCTTTGGTTCGCTGCCGGGGCGGGGTCTGCCTCCCTTCGTCCCGCTGTTGCCGGGGTGCCGGTTCTGTACACCGGCGCCTGTGGCGCCGCTGGGGGCTTGGCTTGCGTTTGTTGGGGTTGAGGTTGGCTCTGCTACTGCCCTCCCCCCGCGCCTGCGGGGGCGCCCTTCCCCCTCTGCTGCCGCCTGTATTCCTGGATCTTCGCGCCCAGGTAATCCTCCACATTGCTCTCTCCGTGGGACCTCTCCATGGCCTCGGCGAAGGTTTTCGGTGGCTTCCTCACTAAGTCACCCGCGAAAAACGTGGGCCGGAGGCTGTTCGTTAGGGCGTACAGCACCACTTCCTCCGAGATCCCCTCAATCTTTTGTACCTCGCTCGCGAAACGGTCCATGTACGCGCGCGTGCTCTCTGACTCTCCCTGTATGACGGTACTGAGGGCGGCCTTGATTTTCGGCCTCCTTCGGCGGTGTGCGAAAGCCGCTCGAAATACCGCCACTAAGCCCTCGTAGGTGTGCACGGACCCCGTCGGCAACGTCCTGTACCAGGCTATCGCGTCGCCCGTCAGGGCCCTTCGGAACATTCGACACCAGACGTCCTTCCTGTTCGTCTTGTCCTCCATGTTGGTCTTGAAAGAGTGCAGGTGGTCTTCTGGGTCTGTATCGCCCTTGTAATAAGGGATCTTCGGGGCTCTCCAGCCTGGCGGGTACTCCTCGTCCAGTTGGTGCTGCGCTAGGGCCTCCCCACTGCCCCCTCCCAGCGTTGTTGCCACAATGGTTCGCGGGGCTTCCACGGGTGGGGCGTCGCTGCCGAGTCTCCCCTCCGGGGGGCGGGCGGCCCGTACATGGGGTCCCCTCCTCCGCCCCCGTCCGACTCCAGGGTGTGTGGGGTCACCGTAAGCTGGTGAACTTGCTCTTGTAGCTGACGCTGGCTCTCCTGCAGGGTGGATATCAGTTCCACGAGCTGCATCCTCTCCCGCTTGCTCTCTCTTTCCGCGCGCTCTCTCTCCTCCGCGCGCTCCCTTTGCCGGAGCCTATCGTGCTCCTTTTCCCTTCTCTCCCGGGACCGCGACCGGGACCGCATTCTCCTGACCTTGGGTGGGGACGCCGGCTCTTTGTGCCGGCGCCTCCTGGGTGACTCCCACCCGTACCTGATCTCCTCGAGCTCCATGCGCAGTCTATCCTCGTCGTCCCATTCCTCGTTGGCCCTTACTTCCTCCGAATACCGGTCGCGGGAGTGATGTCGCGCCGGCTGGTACTCCTCCGCCGCCCGCTCGGGTCGCTTAGAGCTCTCCCCTACTTGGTATTCGCTCCTCGTCATCCTTCTCTCTCCGGCCGTCATGTGTTTGTTCACGTCAGGTTCACCACTGTTGGTGTGAGGGTTCGCCGGAACTAGCTCACTGTCCAACCTAGTACAAGTCTCTCTCTCAGAATTATCAACCCCCTCCCCAGTTGGACCAGGGGAGGTATTTATAGCCTTCACTTGTTGTCATTGGGCCTCGTGGGCTCGCGCTGTCGGGCCAGTCCGCCCGTCCGTCCGTCTGGGCCGGCCGGTCCGGTTCGGTCCATGGGCCGTGGTCCATGGTACCAACATAATGTTTAACAAAAAAGCTGATATTGATAAATAATAAGAAACAAACTTAAAGAAGCAAATTGAAATCAATCTAAATATTTGTTTACATCACCATTATAATCCTACGACAACACTGAGATAAATTTGACAAACATTTGATAGAAATAGCAACAAAACTCAACAGGACAAAAAAAATGGAATTAAACATAACTCGATTAGACAATTTGATAACTGTCACTATACTAATAAGATCGGTGGACTGCATGATTCGAGTCTATGCATTTTAATTTCTATTTACATTATCAACAAAAAAGAGAGATGGAATAACTTTAGCTCCAAAAGTCAAAACCTTTAAGATGAAGCTCCACTGCGTAGAGAAGGACCCAAGATTTTTGATTTGTCGACCAGGCGCAATCCCCCCATCGCATATTTGGGGGGTCGCATATTTATGGAGCTTAGCCGGATCCGGCTTAACCCGACCCATTTACCCAAGTAAAAATTAAAAAATTGAAATGATTAAATGAATAATATTATTTTGTAACAACTTAAGGACCTTATAAAAAATACCCAATTAAATAAAAAATTATCCTAAATCTAAAAAATAATAAGAAAAAACCCTAGATCCTAAAAACATTCCCGTTGCTCCCGAAGAATCTTCCCCGCTGCCTTTCCCTGGTAGGTTTCCGGTGACTCGCCGCTGCCTGGTATGATCGGAAGTTCGGAACGACTTTTCCGGTGAGGAAGAGTAACGCGATATGCTCTCCCTCAGTCCTCGTCCTAGGGAAATACCCAGTAACGTGAATACGTGATAGGGAAACACAATATCAGGGATTTATTTAAAATATAGAAAATACAGGGGGTATATTGAAGAAAAAATAAAAAATAAATGTCGCATATTGGGTAGCATATGTGACCAGGCGCTCGCATATGTGATATGCGACCCCAGGCATCGCCTGGTCGCCTGGCCGCCTGAAAAAGCTTGGAAGGACCTCTTCTATACCTCCAGGGTATAATATGAGTTTCAGGTTCCTTCTTTACAGCTTCTTCCTTCTCAGACAGTGTCAATTCAATATGGCAAGGAGAAGACATAAATGCTACAATTTTTTATACAAACGATTAAATAAAAATAACAGGAGTTTATGACAAAGAGAATCTGTTTCTGATACAAAATATGACATACGATTGATTCGCCCATGAGCACGGTATGTGCGACGCCTCTGTTTTTGGGCCTGATTGACCTGAATATATGAGATGTAGAGTGCATCCACATCCAATCCCTTGACCTGAAAAATACGCACCATCATGAGTTTCAAAATTTCCAAATCATTAATAATTATTTAATGTATCTTTGCAATAAACTCACATCAGCATTGCTTTCAGCATTTTTCAGTAAGTACAGGATGAACTTTGCAGATTTCAATGGCCACCTTCCTTGACCATTAGGATGGCCTTGATTCTTTGCCTGGGCAGTACGACCGATACCCCTACAAAACCTTGTAAATGGTATCACCTTCTTGCGAACCATAACATCCTCTAAGTATCTCTTTGCTTTTACCAGAGGCATTCTTCTAATTGCATGTGCAGTTTCCCTGGTATTCTGAGAAGAAGAGTGACAAATAAACATTTGAGAATTTATTGAAGCATAACTTGTAAACTAATAGAATAATTAATTTATCAATGTCTAAATAGATATTATAAAACAGAATCATATTTTCATGCTAATAAGATTCATTCAACCATGACATGAAAAATAAGAAGATTATTTAAAAACATTTCACAATCATAAGTTCATATTCCAAAATGATCAACACAGCAGTATGAACTAAAATATCGTGACATGAAACTGTAGATCAGCATTTAACATAATCGATGGATTGTTACTTATTAAAGAAATTAGAGTGCTAGAGCCATAATATGATTAAAAAACATAGCTTTAAAGATGTTTTATAAAACAAACAGCAAAAAACTATGACTGACATTCAAATATCCAATGTGCCAGCACTAAACATCCAAAACCTATCAAAAGAATACATGGGTTGAAGTAATCAGGGATGAAAATAAATTTACAAACCTTGAAATGCACTCTCAGATCTCTCTCCATTGCCTTTGAGGCTGTTGAGATAAAAAAAAATACGAAGAGAAGCTACAAAACCCAAACAATACTAAAAACAAACAAAAAAATGAAGAATCAAAAACGAAATCTTATCTCAGATCTCTCCCCATAACCGAAAATCCGAATTCTAATAAACATATTCAAATTTGAAAACGGATACGAATGCAGATTTCGTTATACCATTTACAAGCTTAATAATCAATCTACTTATAGCACAACGAATTGTTAAAAATTTGAAGTTGATCGACATTAAATCTTTTCTTATCACAAAGAACATGATATTGGATTCCTCTTAAAGAATTAAATATGTGTAAGGAATCTCTCTTCTACCGATGCTTGTTGAAGTTTAAAAAATTTACGTCCCATGCCACCAATGATTCCTATAAAAAAAGGTGCACACCAAGCTTCAAAGCATCACTTACAAATCCATTTTGAAGCTCTCTTAAGTTAACATAGGGGTATTAACTACCGGTAACTAATGAACTTATTTGACATTACACACACATAAGGATATTAATATAAAAGATAAAATTTCAATATAATGAATTAGTTAATTATAGATCTTAACAAGGTGGAAGATGCAAATCTTCCTCTCCGGTCCTCCATCACTTCCATTCAGGTCGTATCACAAGCTTTTACATGCAATCGCCTAGGCGATCATGCGAGCCAATGCTTGCAGGCGATCAACCTTCATTCGATGGTCGAGTTAAGCGGATTCGTTTGAACTCAAATACCCAATTATAAATGTATAACCATATTCTCTTATTTACTGGTACCTATTTTCTCTTCCCTTTATTTTCCAGGCGGACATCTCCGTCATCCGGTTATTCCAGGCAGCCAACTCTGACGAACGTCGAACGGAAATTTCGACGAACGTCATCCAGACTACCTCTTCTCTAAAAAATCTCCACTCCAGACAGCACATCTCCTGTCATCATATCTCCACGTCCACCAGCACATCCTCAACCCGGAAATATTACAAAATTTCCATGCCTACCACGTGAATGATGACTTCGAGGCTTGTCCAAAGGAGGATCGGGAAGCAAAAACCCCGAGGCAAAAGCAGGGAGGGCAGACCCGGAGACCACGTGAGAAGAAGACATAGAAACAAAAACGACGACAACACCAACTACCGGACCACCGGCATTGACAGGATCACTAGCGATATTCATCAATGTGTATAATTATTATTAATATATAAATTGTGAAAAAATTAAAGAATTAAAGATGACTATATATAATTATTGCTTATCTACAACACTATATATTAATCTAATAAATTAAAGATGACTTTAGAATTTTTTGGAAAATTAAAGATAATTTTAGAATGTTTTGCCTAATGAACCTTGTTAGTTGTTAGATTCAACTCTTTGAATGATATTGAGATCATTTGATTTAATTGTTCCATGATACGATCCTGAATACGTCGGAACGACCACCTGAGCACGTCGGCTATGAATCCCTCCGTGAAGACGTCGTCAAGATTGAACAGGCCGCCGGTGACCTAAGCTCTGAATTTGGGGAAGAACCAGAGTAGTTAAACTGCAGCCAGTCCGGCTCGACGATGAGAACCCAGTCTAAACGTGAGAAGAAGAAACCCGGCTGGACTAGGGATTTCTAACTTGATTAATTCACGATTTCCCCAATCTATTAGTGGGAATTTTTATTTAGAATCCTCGCAAGTTTTAGTATTTGCAATCGTTGTAATAACATATAAGTACTGTTTTATTGAAATTAGGGTAATAAATGAATTTTATGAAATAACAAACTCCATCTCAATCTCCCAATCCCCCTGACGGCTGTCGAGTACAATTTCATTCCACCTCCCTCCGATCAGTCGCGTTCTCTCTTTTCCAGTCATCTCCATATCGTCTCCGGTCTTCTGTCCGATCTGAATTCTCTGGAATTCCCTAGCCGCATTGAGCCCCAATCTAATCCAGCTTAACATCTATTGATTAGAGAGACTAAGTCTCAATTTCAGGAGTTTTATCTCCGCCGACTTCTGCTTCGGATACCCGTGGATTAATTTCACGGATCTGAAGCACCGTTAATTGTTCAGGTGAACTTGTTTTTTGAATTCTTTCCGGTACTCTCGTATCATTCCACTTGTTTGGTATATCTTGACTTGGGTTTTATAGAAGTTATAATAAGCAATCATCACAATTTTAATACCAAAATAGTCAATTAATTTTTTAAATTTAATTTCTCATTCACTGCAAGAAAACAGGACTACACCCACGAGTTTAGCCTTTGATGTCAAAAATCGTGGCTAATTGTTGAATAATAGTCACAGTTTTTTTATTCATAGCTAAACCTTTGGCTATTTAATTTGATAACATTGAATTTATTCTTCCATTTAATTATTGAAATGCTTCATTCCCACAGAAGTTATGGTTTCCTAATTACTAGGTGGATAATTACATGCAACATAACAGTCACTTATGAGTTAAGACCACATAACAATTAATCAGATCTGCCATGCGCAACAATAATCTCCAGGACTCAAGGGTTGATTGCTCAATGTGCGCATCCATTAAAATCCAGCATTGGTAGATATTCTTCAGTATTTCTGGTAGTATACTTTAAGTTTGCATACATATATATTAACATACAGTTACAAGGGTTTTAGCATAAATATTACAATAAACCATTTTATAATTTAATTGGAATAAATATAATTAGTACACCATTTACCATTATGTATTATTAACTTTTGAATTTACACATATCTGAATAAAGAATCTTTAGGTTTTTTTTATATATTCTTCTTTAAGTCTCTCCTTTTGCTATTTACAATCAATATCTTTTTTTCATCCTTCTAGGGTTTACTCATAACCCATTCTCGTCTCTTCGAAATCCTCGTCCGAGTTCGCAAAATACAATATGTTTGTGTGTTGGTACCATGGACCGCGGCCCATGGACCGAACCAGCCTCGGCGGTGGCCCAGACGAACGAATGGGCCCGACGGACGAGCCCACGAGGCCCAAGGACAGCAACAGAAGGCTATAAATACCTCCCCTGGTCCAACAGAGGAAGAGGTGGAGAGAATTCTTGGAGGAACACCTGCACTAGGTTGGACGGCGAGCTCACTCACCAACAGTGGTGAACCTGACGTGAACTGAACACGCAACAGCCGGAGGAGGATGACAGGAAGAGGCGAGTATCAGGTAGGAGAATGCTCGAAACGACGCGAGCGAGGGGCGTTGAAGTACCGGCCGGTGCCGCACCACTCGAGGGACCGGTACTCGGAGAAAATGAGAGCCAACGAGGAATGGGACGCCCAGGAGGAAAGATTACGCATGGAGTTGGAGGAAATAAGGTACGGGTGGGAGTCACCCAGGAAGGAGGAGCAGACGAAGCGGGCCCACGCCCCCGCCCAGGGAGAGGAGCACGCGGTCCCGGGAGAGAAGGGAGAGCAGAACGAAGGAAAAAGAGCATGAGAGGCTCCGTCGAAGGGAGCGCGCAGAGGAGAGGAAGCGTGCGAAAAGGGAGAACAAGCGAGAGAGGGTGCAACTCGTGGAACTAATATCCACACTACAGGAGAGTCAGCGCGACCTGTAGGAGCAGGTACACCAGCTCACGGTAACCCCCCGCACCTTGGAGTCGGACGGGGGCGGAGGCGGCGACTCGATGCACGGACCGGCCCCCCCGGTCGGGGGACCTGGGAACGACGCCCAACCCGCGGAAGCCCCGGGAGTCAGTACGGTACTGGCGGTAGGGGGATTAGGCAGAAAAGCCCTAGCACAGCACTTGCTAGACGAGGAATACCCCCTGGGCTGGAGGGCCCCAAAGATCCCGTATTACAAGGGAGACACGGACCCGGAGGATTATCTTCACTCGTTCAAAACTAACATGGAGGACAGGACGAGCAGAAAGGACATCTGGTGCCGAATGTCCAAGTGGCGTGCTGGAGTTGCACTTCGCGGCCGTACTCCTCAAGGATATCACGGATGCTCATTGCGAAGGAAGGATGGGGTGAGAAGCAGAAGAGGCGAGGAAGCTATTTATAGGAAGGAGATAGAAGTGGAAGCGGCTCGAACCTCGAGGAGCCTTTAAGGCTGGTAAAGGAGGTGGTTGAAGGCAGGACGCGGACGGGCGGCCCCCGGGCCCGGGTACGTCGAGGAAGGGGGGAGTACTGTTAGTACCATGGACCGCGGACCGCGGCCCATGGACCGAACCAGCCTCGTCGGCGGCCTGTACGAACGAATGGGCCCGACGAGCGAGCCCGCGAGGCCCAAGGACAGCAAGGGAAGGTTATAAATACCTTCCCTGGTCCAACAGTGGAAGAGGTGGAGCTAGAGAATTCTTTGAGAAACACCTGCACTAGGTTGGACGGCGAGTCCACACTGGCGAGCTCGCTCACCAACAGGTATTTATAGAGCATTAAAGTGTATTATTAGGAGCTCACCAAATTATAAACCATTTTATAATTTAATTGGTATAAATATAATTAGTACACCATTTACCATTATGTATTAATAACTTTTGAATTTACAAGATCTGAATAAAGAATCTTTAGATTTTTCTTTTATATTCTTCTTTAAGTCTCTCCTTTTCCTATTTACAATCAATATCTTTTTTTCATCCTTCTAGGGTTTACTCATAACCCATTCTCGTCTCTTTCCCTCCTCGTTCAAGTTCGCAAAATACAATATGTTTGTGGAAACTACTATAAAAGAACAATGCCTGTTTTTGACCTTGATTAATATATATACTTGTGATTGAATTAAAAAATAGTTGAATGAAAATGAGTACTAACAATAACCTCTTATTCTCCACATTCTTAATAAAATTTAACCTGAAATGCTAGAATAATTTATGAATCTAGTATTTTATATTTATCCAGAATATATTCAAAGTTTTCCTTTTATTTATAGAGAAATATCTGCTTCTTTGTATAGTTGAGTATTCTAAATCTATCAAATAATATCTTAGATTCTATGAATCTTCATATTTATATAGGAGAATTTTCAAGTGCGACGTTACTTGGTGAGCTATCTGCGTCGTATGAAATCCTGACCATAGAATAGTATCGGAACAAGAACTGAAATAAAAGCTAACTGAATTAGTTAGCAATCTATAGAAGATAGTATAACTAATACTAATATAAATAAAGATGAACTACAAATATAAATCACACATTTTGGAGATAATCACATTCAGTCTTAATCATTCTAAATCATTTGTCTCCATCCCTTGTTCTCACTCTCGAGCAACTCGTCATAATTCATGGTTCATAACAAGTGAATACATCGGAGGACCAACAGATGCTTGTATCCAGTCGAGGACTACCCAGTTCTTTTCTTTTCATTTTTCAAATCTTGGATTCGTCGATCCATCATCCAATTTTTCCTTTGGTATGATTTGATATTTTTTCACAAAATCAGTCAGCCGATATAGACGCAACAAATTCTCAAATTGGGCATGTCAGAACAGGTAGGTCTCTGGCCGTTCCAATTGATTTCGGATCCAGTTTATAACTTAAAATATGTACAACGAATGTAATGATGACGTACTCATCTTGGCCGAGTCGACGAAACACAATCTGTAAATTTATATATGATCTATAAATTTATACATATCAGAGATCCATAAGAAATACGATCGTAACTAGATTGCAAAAAAAAAACTTAGTATATGAAATCCATAATTACTTAACGTAAATTTACGAATTTAGTGTAAAATTTACAATAAATTTCCCGAAAGAAATTTACAGAAAAAAAATTAAGATAACACTATTTTATTACTAGGAAATAGTGTAAAATAACAGAAAAAATAGTGTAAACTTATACAAATTTTAGAAACAATAGAAAAAAAATACGAAATTCGTTAACTGTTTTATTTTCGAAAATATGAAATCGATAATAAAAAAAATGATGGAATATTAAATTTAATCGATACAAAATGAAATCACAAAACCGAATAAAATTTAATCAATACTATATGATACAAAATTTCAACAAAATGAAATCTGGTAGTATCAACAAAAAAAAATTTCAGAAAAAAAAATTTTAAAAGAAAAAAAAAATTCAGAAACTAAAATTGAAATGTCTATGCAAATCAAACTGAGAACACAAAATTTCAAATTGAAATCACACTATAAATTGCAAACAAATCAAAAAAATCGATTGATAAATCGTAATTGATAAAAAATGAAATCATCAAATTAATGAACAGTGAAATCGCAATTGAATACAGAATTTTTTTTGATCTTAATCATAATCCGAAATAATCGATTTCAATCATAATTGAATACAGAAATTGAATACAGAAATTCTATTTCAATCATAATCGCCAACTATAAACCACGAATCAAAGAAATAATAAAAAAAATAAACTATCGTAGCAGAAATCGCAAATGAACTATCGCAGCAGATGAAATCGAAATGGAAATGAAAAAAATAAAGAAATAAATCGAAATGTGCAAACCGAAATTGCGTGCAGGCAATCCACGATTGCGAAAATCGGTTGCAGTCGACGATTTCCTTCACCAAACGACTATTGCGATCTGGAAATCAGAATCCGCATCCGTCTGCAACCAACAATCTGGAAGTGCGTATGAAATCAGAGATCGGAGCGATCTGCAGTGACTGGAACGATCTGGAAGACTCGCAAAATGCGTTGGTCTGCAGCGAACTGGAAGCCTTGCGATCTGGAAGACTCGCGGCAATCTGGACGCGTCGTTCTTCACAAAAATCGTCGGAAAGAAATCGCGTTATTTTCACCTTTCACAGAATCATCTGATACCATCTTGGAATCATCTGTGAAAGCAAAACTCATTTGGGAAAAATGAAACTCGATTCAATGAATCATCTGTTAATTACAAGAGTTTATATAATATTCTAATTAACAACAACTAACTGATAATCCTAACTAATATACTATCTAACAGTTTGTAGTCTTAGGTAGTTGTTCTATTTTCATTCCAGAAGTTGTACTTGTTCTTATTACATAGTTGTTAAACTTTAATTTCAGATGTACCAGTTTTCAGTTTGCCCAAAATCAATGAAATGTTTCAAGTTACTGTCATACTTTCTAATTTTACTACCACAACTGCATACTTTTTTATTTTCTCATTATTTACTTTTAGATGCTCTTCGCTTTATATTTAGTTTCATGCTACGTCTACAGATTTTTTTTTTTTTAACTTCAATTCGATACCAAATAAAATTGGAAATCATCAATCAGATCGGTGTTAGTCAATGAAAATGTAACAAACATCCTGCTGTTTAATACACATGATGTATTGTAATTTCTTAGTCACTAACAAATAAATTCACATTTTATCAAAATTACAACATCTACTGATAGATTCGTACTACACCTAAACTACCATTTAACCATAAGAACAACATTTCGTATCAACCAATATTGGGTTCATAAGACTGACTACATACGATTGGAATGAAAAATAAATTTTTAACTTATGAAATGGAACAATCTAAAGTAAAACAGTAAAGAAATAAAGAAATATGAACCATGAAGAAACAAATTACAAAAAAACATGTGGGTTCATCAACATCATAAGTATATTTTTGTACGGAATCATGAGTTATAAAAGAAACTGCAACGATGTGACAGTACGACACTAGGAATATTGTAGACTTGAAAAGCTACACTAATATTTAATTACTCACACCAATTCTTGCACAAACTTACATGACACAATCTATTAACTAAGGAATAACAGGTAAATATTATTTTAATAGCTTTTAGACGGTTGACATTCAATCAAGAGGAAAATAAAATACATTGTTTTGTTTTGAACTAATTATTATATTTTTTAAATTATCTCATTTTCCTCTATCAGTTATGATGACTCATGGGTTTACTATTTGGACATACTTTTCGCCAACAACTTCTTTGATAAAAATGATCAAATTTAAAGGCTCAATATCTGGAATATTAGAAAGAAAAATAAATTTACAGAGGATGTATTACAGGTCAAAGAAAAACATATATAACTGATATTTTTTGCAAATCATGTCTAATGAGGAAGCATCGCCGTTTATACTCTGAATCTACAGCTGAAAATCTTGTTAAAGATCTTCTTGACATCATATAAAAAGATCTTTGTCCTCCTCTCTTTTTTTGAAATAAATTGGTAAATTATATTTCAAAAATGGATTGACTATCTTCAAAAAGAAGATCGATAGACCTTGTCTTGGACTTACAAACCTCTACTACATGGGGGCTCAAGGGGACCCCACTATCCCATTTATCTAATACAAATGATTCTGAATTCTTACATATCTTTTTAAATTTCAGTCTATCAAATGATACCCTAACATCCATAAGCGCTCTTTTAGCAATCTCACCAGCTTGAAAAGATATTCCATTGTGTTTTCTCCTACACCTCTCTGTCCAAATATGATAAACGGAAGACCCAATGAGGCTCCACATCAACTTCTAAGGAGGTGAGTACTTTGTTATTTTGTCCGCTGATAAAGCACGAAATCTGCTCCTAGGAGGCTCGTGGGGTTGTGAAGAGGGCCAGAGGCTTTGGAGTCCACGACACGCATTCTACGTCAAATTGTAGATGACATGCTCAGATATGGGAGTCGGCGATTCGGGCTCCTAGATGTGCTCTAGTGTAGAGTGTGTCAAGTGTAGATGACATGAGAATGAGGACCCCCCAAGGGCCCCTTTTATAGGGTCCTTGGGGCGTTTCTCATTCAATGTCCCTGGGACCCGCGTCATTATGGCGCCCCATTGATGGTGCCATAATGACGCGGACCAAGTCAAGTAACGTCTGAGAATCGACGACTCAGGTATAGGAGTCGCCGATTCAGGGTGGAGTCGGCGAGTCCTCAGGAGCCAGGTCGTGAGTCTACCAGAACTCACAACCCTGATCCGGAATCGGCGACTCACCTCTGGAATCAGCGACTTGGTAGTCCCAATCGTCAATTCCCAATGTTGACTTGAGTACTTGACGTAGACACTTACCCGCAACCCTGGAGCTCTCCGGGGGTCCGGTATAAAGCGACGGAACCCTAGTCTTTGTTGAAGGGCGTTGCTGGGAGTGACTGATGTAATCAGACATGTCTCACCATCCGCTCTATCAGAAATTGGTAGTTGGCACCCTCAAAATTGATCGTGTACAATCATGCACTACTTGCCAAATAACCATAGAGTAAGGACACTCAAAAAACAAGTGTTCTCTAGTCTCATGCCCTGTGTAGCAAAAAAACAGTCCAAGGATTCCTTCTATCTTCTATCGGAGAGTTCATCTTATGTAGTCAATCGCTCCCATCTAGACCTCGAGAGAGAGTCATATTGAACTTGCTGACCTTAGAGGCCTATACGCCATTAGCCTTCACATCAATCTCACTCCTCTCTGATGGTGGGCCAAGCATTTTTGTAATAGAATCCAGTATCCTCTCCCATCAATTCTAAAACCCTACTTAGAATTAAGATATTTTTATTATAAACCCTAGGCAGCTAGCCTAATGATACTGCTTGAATTAATTATAATATCATTAACCCAAATTTGCAATCAGCAAGGTTAGAAATTCGACATTTAGGCTGCACATAAGCTTTACATAAGTTTTTCATCACATAAAATGAAATATTTACGAAAAGATGAGTTAAAACAGAAATCCAAGCGATCTTCAATATGATAATAAAAATCAAATGTAGTAGATACACACCGAAATCAATATCTTCTTAAAATATGAGAATAATAAACAAGTAAATTCCAAACTTTTCAAACCCTTTAGCTTGAACTGAATTAAATTGGATAATATGGGGTTTGTGTAATCCCACACACACCAATTCCATCACAAGCATTACGTTGTAGGTACATATAACCATTGTCACCCCAATCTTTACCGTGAGAATTCTTAATAAACCAGCAGTTTAAACCAGTCGACTTATGACGTCCATATCCGACGACCAGAACGGCATGGTTAGTTTCATAGTGTCCGCATCTTCTGCAAGAGTACACACCTCTGTGGTAGAGCATAAACTTGCGAGGATGACTCCACATAGAAACAGAAATTGGTCGGTTTGCCACATAACATGCCAACCATTTTTCATTTCTGGTTTTAGCCTTTCCAAAACCATATATCGTAGCAGATCTTTTAATATTTGATTTGCATTTACCATCCGCACCTATATATGGGTAATCATTTGATGAGGCTAAACCATATTTTGCTATGTAACAAAAAGCCATCTCTTTGAGACCTCCTTTACATCCCTTGTTATAAGAAGTGTCACAGTCGACGAGTTCCTGCTCAGACAAACTCAATTGTTTTCCAGTTTTCAAATGCATTAAACTTTCAACTGCGGCTACGGCTGAGAAGGCCCAACAAGATCCTGCATAAAATAAATACGCGTGTATATAAATTCATACTACAAGTGAGAACAGAGGGGTCTTGAGTGGTGCATAGAAGTCGAAAAGTAAGGTAATAATTTGCATGGCTATTAAATCTCTTACCACAATATTTAGTCTGATCTTTAACTGGGCCGACAACTCCCTTCGCCACCCAATTCCAGCTGGCCGGACACGACGTTTCTTGTGAAATATTTAAGTGATTCCTATAACTTCCCCTTTTCAAATGTGTGTGGTTTCCTGCCTTCTCATTTAGGAATTTTGCTTTGAATTCCTTGGGGGTCATGTCCGCAAATTTGTTATCGATCAACGTAAAAGAATGATTTTCTGAGTTGAATTTGTCAATAAATTGAACATTGTCTTTATATATCTCGAACCTTTTCTTCAAATCCATGTTGCTCAGATTCGAAGGACGGAGATTCCCGTATCGAGTAAGCCACTTCTTGTACCTTTTTTCAATTGGCGATTCTTGGGTTGTGTTATAAGACGACGAAGAAAGAAAAGTAGTCAATAGAATGAAGATGAAGATGGAATTTTTGATTGAAGAAGACATGATTATTTAAGAACTTGAATATGGAAACAAAAATTACACATTGTGTTTCTCTGATTACCTTGTTCTTATATAGACAAATATTTGAGAGTTAGTTAATCTAAAATAATAATAAATTATAGTTTTCTTTTTAAACATAAACAATTTTTTTTTTTTCACAAATAAAAGAATACTAGTAGACTACATGTTTTCCACTAGTATGGTTTCATTAACAACTAATTGCTAGCTAATTACTATAGAATAATTATCTATGAAATTTGTATTATAGATTATCGACATTTTTTTTTGAACATCGTGCAAACCGCCATTTTCATTTTGCTAAAAGGAATTTGTAATTGTCACATAAATGAAATGAAATAAATATAATTTTTGTTTTTTAAATGAAGTAGACCTGATCGGAGAAAGCAGAATAGGAAATTTTTTATGATTGAATTAACATTATTTTAGACACGAAAAATTATGATTGTCATGTATTCATGTAGAGATTGTTATCTACGGCCTTCGATAATAGGCTACCAAAATACTTTACCAATGTTCCCACTGAGGTTAGTCGTTTCTTCACCAACATATGCTCTCCAACTCTCAAAGAAAAGTGAAATAAAAATATTGGAGAATCGATTATGGGGATGATTTGGAGATTGGAAAAAATATTTCCACCTTCATTTTTCAATACTATGGAACATTTATTGATCCATCTTAAAGCGATAGATATCATATATTTCTTTTTTTAAATTTATGTTCTTCTTGAAGAAGAAAATTCGCAACAAGGCATATGTTGAAGAGTCTATTGTAGAGACTTACATCGCCTAGGAATTTTCACTACAAAGAAAGTATCTTTTTTTGCGACCCTTTTTGGGGGCTTGGGTGCCAAAAAAGTTTTTGGCACATTTTTGGCGGCTAGTTTTTGGCATATTTAGACCTATCTTTTGTAAAATGAATCCCCAGCATAAGAGTACCTTTAATAAATCTCTTAATTCTCTTAGTTGTTGTCATATGAGAGGACCTAAGTACCTGCAAAAAATAGGATATCTGATTAACATAATATGACAAGTCTGGTCTTGTCAGAGTTAAATACTGTAAGGATCCTACTAGCATTCTAAAAGAAGTAGGATGATGAAGTACGGGAAATGCTACCAGGGCTCGCGGTGGTGCGAGGTGATGCCGGAGGCTCTGAAGTCCACGACGCGCGCTCTACGTCAAATCTTCTGGGAGGAATCGACGATTACGAGTGAGTAATCGGTGATTTTCTCCGTGTTCTGCTCTGGATTGGAATGAAACTGATACCTTGGTTTGTGTCCGGAGGACCCCTTTTATAGGGCCATCCGGGCACAATCCACGACGGTGATCATACTCGTAATGGCACACCATTAATGATGCGAGCTGGCGTCGAGTAATGGTCGTGAGATCGGCATTTGGGGGATGAATCGGCGATTGGGGTGGCTGAGTCGACGAGTTCAGAGGGACGAGACCAGCAGCCTACCAGTGCTGGTGATCTCGGCTTCAACTTGGCGATTCACCACTCGAATCAGCGATTTGGCAGCCCTAGTCGGCGATTCATCAGTTCAACTTGATGACTTGATGAAGACTATCATTCCGCAATCATGGGAGCCTTCCGGGGGTCTGACATAAAGCGAACGGAACCCTAGTCCTTGTTGAGGAGCGTTGTTGGGATTGACTGACGAAATCAGGCATGTATCAACAGTACTCCCTCCTAAAGAGAGAATGTGATCAGGCGTGTATCGCCAGTATCCCCCCAAGCAAGGTTAAGTGGATCATTAAGGTCATATCAACAAAATGATCCAGGATCCATTAAGGCCATATCGATAAAATGGATATGATTCTGGACACAGCGACAAAATTTTGTAGTCCAACTCCGGCCATAGCAACAGAGTGATTTGGATCTTCATCAAGACTATAGAGACAAGATGGGATAGAATCATTATAAGGCCATAACGAAAAAATGATTCTCGATCCATTAAGGCCATATCGACAAAATGGATCTAGTTCTACCCATAGCGATAGAACTACAATTTATAGTCCAACTCCGGCCATAGCGACAGAGTGACTTTTTGGATCCGCAATGACGGATAATCCATCAAGGCCATATGACAAGATGGGCTTGATCTATTAAGGCCCATAACGAAAAAATAGATCTAATTCTGGCCCTATTGAAATAACACTGAGTTCAGGACTCAATTGAAATAAATATAACCCTATGGTTATAACAAAACAGAATAAACTGTTTTGTTTATAACTGACAAGGGGTTATTCATAAATATTTCAATAAATCGTTAATTGGACTTAAGTGCAATTAAAAAAAATAAAAGGTTATTGCAAAAGAAATAAAATAACTGAAATAACCTGAAATATGGATCAAGTTGAGAATAACCCAATTATTAATAAGTCCTTGGTGCATAAGAAATATGGTGTTAACTTAAGGACCACTAAATAAATGTCACAAACTAAAACCAATGACTTATTTGTTATTACTGATAGTTTTGTATTTGTGCAGCAATTGTTACAATTAACAACACCTAATCGGATCCGGATCCAGGCTCAGTCAAGACCGACCCGAGACCCGATTAAATTAAATTAGTTGTTAGTTAATTGTAATAGTTAGTTGTAAATAATGTATAAATAATTGGGTTCTAAACTTGGATTAATTAATTCAATTTACAGAAGTTAATCGAGAAATGATTAACCAAATTTCATATTTCCCCCCATTTTCCTTTTCTTCTTTCTTCTCCTTCCCGTCGACAGTTTAGTTAGTTTTTTCCCCTTTTCTTGTTGGCGGAAAACCCTAAAGCTCAATCTGCCGGCGATCGTCGCCAACGGCTCTCCGGACTTCAGAAGATCCAACGTCATCTCCGGCGCTCCATCTTCACTAGAAAATAACACGGTATCTGTCAACGCTCCTGAAAATGGTGACCCACAAGCCAACAGACCTGCTGCTTCCGCATTACTACCGGCCGACAACCCAACAATCCAATTCATACGCATGAAAATTCACGCCAATCATCCTCAGGTTCCACTGGAAAATCCAGAGCGAATGTTTTTGATCAAGGTCTGTATAATTCACTGTTTAAAAGGCATAAGACAGAGAGATACGTTTCTCCTCTTCAAGACCCTGAATCTCCATTTTTCTTGACCTCCGGTGATCACCCGGGTGCTATTTTAGTGCCCGATAGATTGGTTGGAGAAACCAATTATATCACTTGGGCTAATGGGATGAAGGTCTCATTAGTATCAAGAAGAAAAGATTTTTTTATCAGTGGAGAGATTGAGATGCCCGATGACATTACTAGTAGGGAGTATAACATTTGGAAGATTGTGAATGGATTAGTATTAGCTTGGATCCTTAAGTCAATCTCTCCCCAAATTCAATTCACCTTGATGTATACAAACAATGCCCACCAAATTTGGATGGACTTAGAAAATAGATACGAACAAGGAAATGCCCCTAAAATAAATCAAATTAAATATGAGTTATGTTGTTTGCAATAGGGTTCAATGACTGCCTCTGAATTTTACGATAAATTCAGATCAATTTGGGATAAATTGATCCAAATTGATGAAATAAGAGATGAATTTTGCAAAATATGTAAAAAGTTATACCAATAAAAGAAAGAGAGTGATATGATTCACCAGTTTCTATTAGGTCTGAATGAAAGTTTTTTTAATCTTATAACTCAGATCCTATCACTAGAAAAACTGTCCAACATGAACAAAGTTCTTGGGTTAGTTATATAAGAAGAAAAACAGAGGTCAAAATTCAGAGAACACAACAATGATAAAATTGAATCAGCATTTTATGCAAAAGAAAAGAATACAATCGATAAATCAAAAATCATGTATTCTAAAAGTGGAAAAAAGCTAGATACTAGATTTTACTACGATAATTGCAAATATTATGGACACACAAGAGACAAGTGTTATCATCTAGTAGGCAGGCCCAAAGAGAAATTTCAAAAAAAAATTCAGGGAATGAAACCCCAGGGCAACACCACTACAGACTCTGATATAGCAAACCTAGTGACCTCTACTAGCAACCAGCAGCAATTTATGCTAACTCAGGAAGAAATCCAACTTTTTAAAAAGCTAATCTCCTCAACCAAAACAAATAGCAATTTTGGTAATATATCTTCTTTTTCTTTTAATATAAATTCATATATTGATAAATGGATTGTAGACACCGGTGCATCACAACATATGACCGGTAGCCTATATTTATTTACAAAACACAAAAATGTTCTATACACTTTTTGACTATACCTAGTGGAAAAACACTAATAGTTCAAGGAATTGGGTGTATAAAAATTTCAGAAAACCTAATACTCAAAAATGTTCTATACATCCCTGAATTTAAGGTTAATCTAATAGCTATAAGCAAATTAATCTTAGATAATGACATTAAAGTAATTTTTGATGATCATTGCTTTCAATTTCAGGAAAACAAATTCGAGAAAGTGATTGGCAAGGGTGAATCGAGTGATGAACTTTATTTTTTCACCCCCACTTTTTCTTATCCAATTCAGCCATAAATTTCAGAACTTGGCATCAAAGATTGGGGCACATTTCTTCACAAAAGATGAAGATTCTAGACACCAAATACAAAATTAGCTATTCTAAAAATGATTGTAATGATTTTTGTTGTAGAAATGATTGTTGTAATGATAAAAATTCTGTTTTGAATAAAATGCTAAATAAAAATGATGTTTTGAATGAAAATGATATTTTGAATAAAAATTCCAATTTTTTTCAGCAAAATTCAGATCTAAATGAATTCAATGACATTCAACATAATTGTAAAATATGCCCCATAGCAAAACAGTCTAAATTAAAATTTGCCATTAGTTCCTCAAAAACAGAAAAAGTTTTTGATCTAATTCATATATGTATTGAATAAAGTTTTTGATCTATGGGGGAAGTTTCCAATAACATCTCATGATGGCTATAGTTATTTTTTAACTATAGTAGAAGATTTCAGTAGAGGAACATGGATATGCCTCAAAAAATAAATCAATGGCAATACAATGTATTGAAAACTTTTACAAAATGGTTAAAAACCAATACAATACAAAAATCAAAATCATTAGAAGTGACAATGGAGGTGAATTCATCTCCAATGATTTCAAAAGAATGGCTGAAAAACATGGGATAATTCAACAATTTTCTTGTCCTTACACTCCTGCACAAAATGCAAGAGTGGAAAGAAAACATAGGCAACTCTTGAATATTGCAAGAGCCCTACATTTTCAAGGAAACATCCCACTAAAATTTTGGGAAGAATGCATTTTAACTGTATCTCACCTCATAAACATAATTCCTTCTAAATCCATTGAAAACAAAATACCGTATGAGTTGAACAAAAAAATTCCTGATTTTGAAAGATTAAAATCCTTTGGTTGCTTATGCTATGCATCAACAACACAAATAGAAAACAAATTTTCACCTAAAGCATATCAAGGAATTTTTATGGGATATCCCAATGGAATTAAAGGATATCTCATATTGAGAGTTTCTGATATAAAATTTTTTGTTTCAAAGAATGTCTCTTTTAGGGAATCTATATTCCCATTTAAAGACAATATAAACTTAGAAAACAATAAAGAGTTAGATAATCTCCAAAAATTTTACAAAAATGTTTTTTTTTTTTTTATCATGATGACTCAAACAAGACTTGGTATGATTATAAGATGCATAACCAAGACAAAAACAAAATAAAAATCTCTGAATCTCACAACAGAACAGAGAACAAAAATAACGAAAAAAATCTAGAAAATCCAGATAAAAGATCAAAAAATGATCAGTCAAATCCAGACCACACTGGATTAAATCAAATAGATTGTTCTATACATGAACATATGGAAAACAACAATCAAAACAGCAATGCTAAGCCTAATTACAGCCAACAAAATGCTTCAAGTACTGAAAAAATTCAGAACACCATAAACTCTGAAATTCATGAAAATACTGAAATTATTGGAAACAACCAAAACTCCGAAATTTTTGAAAACATTCAAAATTCAGAAATAGTTCAAAATAATCATGAAAACAGTATGTCAAATATAAGAGATCAACCTAATATGCATATAAGCATAGGAGATCAAAATTTACAGCAAATTTTCAGAAAAACCCCTGCACCCTGCAAATTTTCAGAAAACCCCCTAGAAATAGAAAAAAAAACCACAAGGGCAGGGAAGAGTAATACATATCTCAGAGGCTTACAAGGATTTTTTCCATGAAAAAGACAATGAGTATGGGAACAATAAAAAAGGGAAATACCCAATATGCAACCAAGTTACATATCATAGAATAAGTAAAAATCACAAAAATTTGCTAAATCAAATTTCAGTAAATGATGAACTTAGATCCTATTTAAAAGCTTCAAAAAACCCAAAATGGGTAGAAGCAATGAACAAAGAAATGAAAGCACTCCATTTAAACAACACTTGGACCTTGACCACACTTCCTAATGATTGGAAGATTGTAGGGTCCAAATGGATTTATAAAATTAAATATAAACCTAATGGTGAGATAGAAAGATACAAGGCTAGACTTGTAGCAAAAGGCTTCACCCAAAAAGAAGGTTTCGACTACTATGAAATCTTTGCTCCTATAGTCAAAATGACTACAGTTAGAATAATTATTGCAATATCAGCAATGAAAAGATGGAACATCTATCAACTAGATGTCAACAATGCTTTTTTTCATGGAGATCTCCATGAAGAAGTATACTTAAAACCACCACAAGGACTCCTTCATGAAGGAGATAAAAGGGTTTGCAAACTAAACACATCCTTATATGGCTTAAAACAAGCGTCAAGTAACTGGTTTGCCAAGTTAAAAGGAGTCCTTCTTGAAATGAATTTCTCACAAACACCTTATGATTACTCATTGTTTGTGAGAAACAAAAATGAAAACATAATATACCTATTGGTATATGTTGATGATATCATCATCACAGGAAACAATGAAACAGAAGTTTTTTTAATCAAGAAAAACATTGAGAAAATCTTCAAAATAAAAGACTTAGGGAGACTATCCTATTTCTTAAGAATTGAAGTCTCATATCCATTAGAAGGCATACACTTGGTACAAAGAAAGTATGCACTTGGTATTCTAGAAGAAAGTGGACTCATGGATGCAAAACCATCAAATGTGCCCATGGAAAGATATGTAAATCTAAGAGATGAAAAGGCCAAGGTTTTAAAAAACCCAACCTTTTACAGGTCACTAGTAGGAAAACTAATATATCTAAATATTACTAGACCTGACCTAAGTTTTCCTGTTCACTGGTTGAGCCAGTTCATGGGAAACCCAAATGAAATTCATCTTCAAGTCCTATTCAAGGTGGTAAGGTACCTTAAAAATGCACCTGGACAAGGGATTCTATACAAATCTCAAAATCAAATGAATCTCCATGGGTATTGTGATTCAGACTGGGCCTCATGCCAAGTTAGCAGAAACTCCTTATCAGGATACTGCATGTTTTTAGGAACATCATTAATTTCTTGGAAATCCAAGAAACAAGATACCATTTCTCTATCATCATGTGAGGCTGAATATAGAGTCATTAGTAAAGCTCAATGTGAGATACTCTGGCTCCATCAGCTTTTCAAATATTTGAAATTAAAAATAGTAATGCCAACCTCATTATACTGTGATAACAAGTCAGCAATATACCTTGCCAACAACCCAGTATTCCATGAGAGAAGCAAACATATTGAAATCACATGTCATTCAATCAGCGAAATGATAGAAAAGGGGATAAATCTCCTAAAACAAGTTGGGACTAAATACCAACTTGCAAACATATTCACCAAATCCCTAGGTGAACATGAGATTTCAAAATTCTCAGTCAAGCTAGGAATTCACAATGTGTATTCCAAGGCTTGAGGGTGGAGTATAAGAATATGTTGAAATCTAGGGTAAAATAGAAGTTTTACCATAACACTGAGTTCATGACTCAATTGAAATAAATATAACCCTAAGGTTATAACAAAACAGAATAAACTGTTTTGTTTATAACTGACAAGGGGTTATTCACAAATATTTCAATAAATCGTTAATTGGACTTAAGTGCAATTAAAAGAAATAAAAGGTTATTGCAAAAGAAATAAAATAACTGAAATAACCTGAAATATGGATCAAGTTGAGAATAACTCAATTATTAATAAGTCCTTGGTGCATAAGAAATATGGTGTTAACTTAAGGACCACTAAATAAATGTCACAAACTAAAACCAAGGACTTATTTGTTATTACTGATAGTTTTGTATTTGTACGCAATTATTACAATTAACAACACCTAATCGGATCCGGATCCAGGCTCAGTCAAGACCGACCCGAGACCCGATTAAATTAAATTAGTTTCAATTAAAATAAATTAGTTGTTAGTTAATTGTAATAGTTAGTTGTAAACAATGTATAAATAATTGGGTTCTAAACTTGGATTAATTAATTCAATTTACAGAAGTTAATCGAGCAAAGATTAACCAAATTTCATATTTCCCCCATTTTCCTTCTCTTCTTTCTTCTCCTTCCCGTCGACAGTTTAGTTAGTTTTCCCCCCTTTTCTTGTTGGCGGAAAACCCTAAAGCTACCCAACATAAACAAAGTTCTTGGGTTAGTTATACAAGAAGAAAAACAGAGGTCAAAATTCAGAGAAAATAACAATGATAAAATTGAGTCAGCATTTTATGCAAAAGAGAAGAATACAAAAGATAAAGCAAAAATCATGTATTCTAAAAGTGAAAAAAGTTAGATACTAGATTTTACTGCGATAACTGCAAGTATTATGGACACACAAGAGATAAGTGTTATCATCTAGTAGGCAGGCCCAAAGAGAAATTTCAAAAGAAAAATCAGGGAAAGAAACCCCAGGACAGCACCAGTACAAAATCTGATGTAGCTAATTATTAAGTAGCTTCTACTAGCAATCAGCAGCAACTTATGCTAACTCAAGAAGAAATTCAGCTTTTTAAAGAGCTAATCTCCTCAACCAAAACAACTAGCAATGCTGGTAACTTTTATTCTTTTTCTTTTAATATAAATTCATATATTGATAAATGGATTGTAGACACCGGTGCATCACAACATATGACCGGTAGTCTTCATTTATTCACAAATCCCCCAATCCAAGAATACAACCATTTTGTAACTATACCTAATGGAAAAACACTAATAGTTCAAGGAATTGGGTGTATAAAAATTTCAGAAAACCTAATACTCAAAAATGTTTTATATATTCCTGAATTTAAGGTTAATCTAATAGCTATAAGCAAATTAACCTTAGATAATGACATTAAAGTAATTTTTGATGATCATTGTTTTAAATTTCAGGAAAACAAATCCGGGAAAGTGATTGGCAAGGGTGAATCAAGTGATGGACTTTATTTTTTCACCCCCCACTTTTTCCTAGCCAATTCAGCTATCAATTTCAGAACTTGGCATCAAAGACTAGGCCACATTTCTAGACTTGGGTTTTATAGAAGTTATAATAAGCAATCATCACAATTTTAATACCAAAATAGTCAATTAATTTTTTAAATTTAATTTCTCATTCACTACAAGAAAACAGGACTACACCCACGAGTTTAGCCTTTGATGTCAAAAATCGTGGCTAATTGTTGAATAATAGTCACGGTTTTTTTATTCATGGCTAAACCTGTGGTTATTTAATTTGATAACATTGAATTTATTCTTCCATTTAATTATTGAAATGCTTCATTCCCACAGAAGTTATGGTTTCCTAATTACTAGGTGGATAATTACATGCGACATAACAGTCACTTATGAGTTAAGACCACATAACAATTAATCAGATCTGTTATGCGCAACAATAATCTCCAGGACTCAAGGGTTGATTGCTCAATGTGCATCCATTAAAATCCAGCATTGGTAGATATTCTTCAGTATTTCTGGTAGTATACTTTAAGTTTGCATAGATATATATTAACATACAGTTACAAGGGTTTTAGCATAAATATTACAATAAACCATTTTATAATTTAATTGGTATAAATATAATTAGTACACCATTTACCATTATGTATTATTAACTTTTGAATTTACACATATCTGAATAAAGAATCTTTAGGTTTTTTTTTATATTCTTCTTTAAGTTTTTCCTTTTCCTATTTACAATCAATATCTTTTTTTCATCCTTCTAGGGTTTACTCATAACCCATTCTCGTCTCTTCGAAATCCTCGTCCGAGTTCGCAAAATACAATATGTTTGTGTGTTGGTACCATGGACCGTGGCCCATGGACCGAACCAGCCTCGGCGGTGGCCCAGACGAACGAATGGGCCCGACGGACGAGCCCACGAGGCCCAAGGACAGCAACGGAAGGCTATAAATATCTCCCTTGGTCTAACAGAGGAAGAGGTGGAGAGAATTCTTGGAGGAACACCTGCACTAGGTTGGACGGCGAGCTCACTCACCAACAGTGGTGAACCTGACGTGAACTGAACACGCAACAGCCGGAGGAGGATGACAGGAAGAGGCGAGTATCAGGTAGGAGAATGCTCGAAGCGACGCGAACGAGGGGCGTTGGAGTACCGGCCGGTGCCGCACCACTCGAGGGACCGGTACTCGGAGGAAATGAGAGCCAACGAGGAATGGGACGCCCAGGAGGAAAGATTACGCATGGAGTTGGAGGAAATAAGGTACGGGTGGGAGTCACCCAGGAGGAGCAGACGAAGCGGGCCCACGTCCCTGCCCAGGGAGAGGAGCACGCGGTCCCGGGAGAGAACGGAGAGCAGAACGAAGGAAAAGGAGCATGAGAGGCTCCGTCGAAGGGAGCGCGCAGAGGAGAGGGAGCGTGCGAAAAGGGAGAACAAGCGAGAGAGAGTGCAACTCGTGGAACTAATATCCACACTACAAGAGAGTCAGCGCGACCTGCAGGAGCAGGTACACCAGCTCACGGTAACCCCCCGCACCTTGGAGTCGGACGGGGGCGGAGACGGCGACCCGATGCACGGACCGGCCCCCCTGGTCGGGGGACCTGGGAACGACGCCCAACCCGCGGAAGCCCCGGGAGTCAGTACGGTACTGGCGGTCGGGGGATTAGGCGGAAAAGCCCTAGCACAGCACTTGCTAGACGAGGAATACCCCTGGGCTGGAGGGCCCCAAAGATCCCGTATTACAAGGGAGACACGGACCCGAAGGATTATCTTCACTCGTTCAAAACTAACATGGAGGACAGGACAAGCAGAAAGGACATCTGGTGCCGGATGTTCCGCAGAGCCTTGACGGGCGACGCGATAGCATGGTACAGGGCGCTGCTGGCGGGGTCCGTGCATACCTACGAAGGCCTGGTGGCGATTTTCCGGACGGCCTTCGCACACCGTCGAAGGAGACCCAAAATCAAAGCTACCCTCAGTGCCATCGCGCAGAGAGAGACAGAGAGCACACACACGTATATGGATCGGTTCGCGAGCGAGGTGCAGAAGATCGAGGGAATCTCGGAAGAGGTGGTGCTATGCGCCCTTACGAACAGCCTCCGACCCACCTTCTTCGCAGGGGACCTGATGTGAAAGCCGCCAAGCACTTTCGCCGAAACCATGGAAAAGTCCCATGGAGAATGCAATGTAGAGGACTACCTGGGGGCGAAGATCCAGGAGTGCAGGCGGAAGCAGAGGGGGAAAGGCACCCCTGCAGGCGCGGGGGGGCAATAGCAGAACCAACCCCAGCAGCAGAAGCCGCAGACCAAGCCCTCGGTCGTCCCACAGGCGGCCGCATACAGGACAGGCATCCCCGCAGAGGGGGACGAAGGGAAGCAGGCTCTACCCCGGCGGCGAATCAAAGGCAGGTCTTCCTCACGTTGAGCGGAATGGGAACCCTACCCCCGCCAAGGCCGATGAGGAAGGTGATGAAGCACTGAATCTGCTACCAGGACTCGCGGTGGTGCGAGGTGATGCCGGAGGCTTTGGAGTCCACGACGCAAGCTCTACGTCAAATACTTGCAAGTGGAAACTAGGCGATTCTAGTGAGAATCGGCGAGTTTCGTAGTGATGCTCTGGTGTGAGAGAGGAACTTGAATCGTGCCTTTGAGTGTCCCCTTGAGACCCTTTTTATAGGATCTCGGAGGGCGCAATCAAAGGCGGACATCGCGCCTATGGTCATATATGGTAACATTTATGACGTTGGCTGGCGGCGAGTAACGGTCGTAAGTCGCCGATTCAGGTATGGAAGTCGCCTAGTTAGGGCTAACTCGCCGAGTTTCTAGGGCCAAGATGTGCAGTCTACCATACTGCCGATCTTGCCTTAACTCGGCGAGTTATCCTTTATGTCGGCGACTTGGTAGTCTAATCGGGCGACTTACGGGCTAACTCGGCGATCTGGACGATGAACGTGTTCCGCACCGTGGGAGCTCTCCGGGGGTCCTGCCATAGCGACGGAGCCCTAGTCCTTGTTTAAAGGCGTTGCTGGGAGTGACTGCCGTAATCAGGCATGTCTCACCAGTACTCCCCCCTGAAGAGAGCACAAGAAACATGCGTGTATCGCCAGTACCCCCCCCAACCAAGGTTCAATGTGTGTGATCCAACACCGAGGCCAAAGCGACAAGATGAGATCGAATCATCCGCCCACAGTGACGTAATGATTCAGAATCCATTAAGGCCAAAGCGTCAAGAATGGATCGAGTTCCAGGCCACGGTAACTCTGTTTATAGTCCTTCCCTGATCAAGAGCGACTGCATTGTGTTTATCGAGGCCGAAGCGACAAGATAAATTTCGGCCAAAGCGACGGAATCTGATTCAGGCCGGAGCGACAGAATCGGGTTCTGGCCAGAGGAAAAACATATATAACTGATATTTCTTGCAAATCATGTCTAATGAGGAAGCATCGCCGTTTATACTCTGAATCTACAGCTGAAAATCTTGTTAAAGATCTTCTTGACATCATATAAAAAGATCTTTGTCCTCCTCTCTTTTTTTGAAATAAATTGGTAAATTATATTTCAAAAATGGATTGACTATCTTCAAAAAGAAGATAGATAGACCTTGTCAAGCAACATGTACTTAACTGCCTGTTGGACTTACAAACCTCTACTACATGGGGGCTCAAGGGGACCCCACTATCCCATTTATCTAATACAAATGATTCTGAATTCTTACATATCTTTTTAAATTTCAGTCTATCAAATGATACCCTAACATCCATAAGCGCTCTTTTAGCAATCTCACCAGCTTGAAAAGATATTCCATTGTGTTTTCTCCTACACCTCTCTGTCCAAATATGATAAACGGAAGACCCAATGAGGCTCCACATCAACTTCTAAGGAGGTGAGTACTTTGTTATTTTGTCCGCTGATAAAGCACGAAATCTGCTACTAGGAGGCTCGTGGGGTTGTGAAGAGGGCTAGAGGCTTTGGAGTCCACGACACGCATTCTACGTCAAATACCTGCGGAAGAGGAGGGGAATCGACGACTCAGATATGGGAGTCGGCGATTCGGGCTCCTAGATGTGCTCTAGTGTAGAGTGTGTCAAGTGTAGATGACATGAGAATGAGGACCCCCCAAGGGCCCCTTTTATATGGTCCTTGGGGCGTTTCTCATTCAATGTCCCTGGGACCCGCGTCATTATGGCGCCCCATTGATGGTGCCATAATGACGCGGACCAAGTCAAGTAACGTCTGAGAATCGACGACTCAGGTATAGGAGTCGCCGATTCAGGGTGGAGTCGGCGAATCCTCAGGAGCCAGGTCGTGAGTCTACCAGAACTCACAACCCTGATCCGGAATCGGCGACTCACCTCTGGAATCAGCGACTTGGTAGTCCCAATCGTCAATTCCCAATGTTGACTTGAGTACTTGACGTAGACACTTGCCCGCAACCCTGGAGCTCTCCGGGGGTCCGGTATAAAGCGACGGAATCCTAGTCTTTGTTGAAGGGCGTTGCTGGGAGTGACTGATGTAATCAGACATGTCTCACCATCCGCTCTATCAAGAATATCCAGAAAATTGGTAGTTGGCACCCTCAAAATTGATCGTGTACAATCATGCACTACTTGCCAAATAACCATAGAGTAAGGACACTCAAAAAACAAGTGTTCTCTAGTCTCATGCCCCGTGTAGCAAAAAAACAGTCCAAGGATTCCTTCTATCTTCTATCGGAGAGTTCATCTTATGTAGTCAATCGCTCCCATCTAGACCTCGAGAGAGAGTCATATTGAACTTGCTGACCTTAGAGGCCTATACGCCATTAGCCTTCACATCAATCTCACTCCTCTCTGATGGTGGGCCAAGCATTTTTGTAATAGAATCCAGTATCCTCTCCCATCAATTCTAAAACCATTCCCACCTTTGTTTTCATACATTTTAGGATTTTCGTTCGATTTTTCAGAATTGCAGCCCATAAACATGAGTCATGGCCCCTATTTCTCCTGATATCCTCCAGATTTTGGTCTCCCACATATCTTCCTCTCATCTACCTACACCACAAGGAATCATAATCATTCTAGATTCTCCAAACTTTCTTAAAGATCGCAGTCCAATACAACTCTATCACCTTCCTCAACCCTATGCATTCCAGGCCACCTTCATTTTTTAATAGAGTCATGAACTCCCACCTTCATTTGAAAGGATGGTTGATGGGGGTGAAACCCGACCACTACTCCAAGACGCGCAAGCAAGCGCCAAGCGGGGAACTCCGCGGGAAACCGGACCGGAACTCAAGTGTGCAGAGCTCTACTTCGCTAGGAATCCTTCTTCTCCAAATGACTTGCCTTTAATGAGTGGGGGGTGCCCTCTATTTATAGGGGTTCTTATGGGGGCAATATGGTCATTTGGGCAATAACCGCCTAACTGCCCAACTGATCAGATTGGGTCCCGGGGTCGACTTTCCAGAGATCGACTTTCTGGGGGTCGACTTTCCTGGTGATCGACTTTATTCAAAAGTTGATCCTCAGGAAAGTCGATCTTCCTAGGATTCGACCTGGGACCTCCCCAACCCTAGAATAGATACCTTGACTCATCTTAGGCTATCCGGACTTCTAGTTGCTGGTAGGTTGTGACCGTGTTCGGGATACTGTATCACCAGTACTCCCCCCTCCTCTGCGTATTAGATACTTTGGGATACGTCTTTTAGTACTATGGTCTGTGTGTCGGACCTTGTACTATCAGTATTCCCCCCTCTTTGCGTGCTGGGATATGGATTTTTGGTGATGTCCCAGGATGCAAGATCCTCTCTCACCAGTATTCCCCCCTCTCTACGCCTGCGAGGTTGTATCTATGCTTCCACGGAGGTTGTCACGCGCTTTTTGCCAACTATTGTCCGGTTTGTCCTAGCCGAAGCATACTCCTTGCGCACCTGTCTGGCCCGATTCTCCCACGGAACCCTGCTTGCCCACCTTGACGCCTTGCCTGAGCTATCTTTGAGCACTGTTTGGGTTCTCTTCCCTGTGGTGGGTTTTGAGAGTACCCGGCCCCCTCCTTCAGTCTGCCTTTCTGCGATATGGGTTGAGTGTGATCCCTTGTCTACCTACGTTCATCCGTAGGTGAAGGTTATTTTTATACTTGCCCCCTCCTTTTGCTCGCCTTCCTGCGGCTGAGGCTAAGTGTAATTCCTCATCTACCTACGTTCATCCGTAGGTGAGGTTTGTTATTTGAATACTTGCCCCCTCCTTTTGCTCGCCTTCCTGCGACTGAGGCTAAGTGTGATTCCTCGTCTACCTACGTTCATCCGTAGGTGAGGTTTGTTATTTGAATACTTGCCCCCTCCTTCTGCTCGCCTTCCTGCGAATGAGGCTAAGTGTGATTCCTCGTCTACCCACGTTCATCAGTAGGTGAGGATTGTTATTTGAGCTTATCCCTCGTCTAACCTACGCTCTTCCGTAGGTGAGGTTTGCTCTTGAGTACTTGCCCCCCTCTGTTTTTTGTAGAACGGGGTGTGTGTTTTGCCGCTGCGTTCCCCGTCTAACCTACGTTCTTTCGTAGGTGGGGTTCTCTTCTGAGTATATCCCTCGTCTAACTTACGTTCTTCCGCAGGTGAGGTTTACTCTTGAGTACTTCCCTCGTCTAACCTACGTTCTTCCGTAGGTGAGGTTCACTCTTTTAGTCGATGTGTCCCCCGTCTAACCTACGTTCTTCCGTAGGTGGGGTTCACTTTTGAGTACATCCCTCGTCTAACACTACGTTTCCGTAGGTGAGGTTCACTCTTTAGCCGATGTGTCCCCCATCTAACCTACGTTCTTCCGTAGGTGGGGTTTACTTTTGAGTACATCCCTCGTCTAACACTACGTTTCCGTAGGTGAGGTTCACTCTTTAGCCGATGTGTCTCCATCTAACCTACGTTCTTCCGTAGGTGGGGTTTACTTTTGAGTACATCCCTCGTCTAACACTACGTTTCCGTAGGTGAGGTTCACCCTTTAGCCGATGTGTCCCCCGTCTAACCTACGTTCTTCCGTAGGTGGGGTTCACTTTTGAGTACATCCCTCGTCTAACACTACGTTTCCGTAGGTGAGGTTCACTCTTTTCCTTGGATGGGATACGCATTCTGACTCTGTTACCATTAAGACTTTCTCTGCCCACGTTCTTCCGTAGGTAGAGTTAATTTGGTGTCCTACTTTGTTACTGCGTCCAGTAATGGTAGGAGTTCAAATATCTTTATATGGCTCAGCTCATTTTGCTGCCGTATCACCGTCCGAGTTGTGGACTTCCACGATTCCTCAGGAGCATTTCGTGTTACACCCTCCTGTCTTGGTGTGCCTCCGCAACTCCAACTTGTCTGGGTTCTTTTTTCTGCGCCCCTTCTATGTGGGCGAAATGTCGATCCCTTGTTGAGTTTGCTCGACTTTTGCGAAATGTCGATCCCTTGTTGAGTTTGGTCGACTTTTGCGAAATGTCGATCCCTTGTTGAGTTTGCTCGACTTTTGCGAAATGTCGATCCCAGTGGTTTGTGTTGACCTTTATCAAAAAGTCGATTCCCTGGGTCTTTGCATCGCTTCCTTTGTGAAAATGTCGATTCCTGATGCTCATGGTCCAAAAGTCGATTCCTTGTGCCAAAAAGTCGAATTTGCCATTTTTTGTCCTTTTGTGCTGTCCTAGGGTCTATAAATAGGACCCCTAGGTCCTCCTTTTCCTTCATCCATGGCAAATGTCGACGTCTATCCCCCTTTTCTGGGAATGTCGAACTCAATTTTCTGCGGAATGTCGATCTTGACCTTCTGTTTTGAAGGTTTCGAATTCATTGACAAATGTCGACGTCTATCCCCCTTTTTTGGGAATGTCGAACTCAATTTTCTGCGGAATGTCGATCTTGACCTTCTGTTTTGAAGGTTTCGAATTCCTTGACAAATGTCGACACCTTTTCCTGAAATGTCGATGCTTTTTCCTGAAATGTCGATACCATCTAGTCGGATTTTGGGGTTTTTCTTGGACTGGGCCGTCCTGGGCCTGTCGGGCCCGTGGGCTTTCCGGCCCAACGGGTCGACCCGGATGAATAGTGCCCGCGACGGTTCGTCTTCGACTTTCCCCTATAAATAGCGGAGGGGGTCCATTTATTTCCCACTCGTTTTCTTCGCTCCGACCGATCGACTTTCTCGCATCGACTTTCAGGCTTCTTCGCTTCGACATCTCGCTTCGACATCCCGCTTCTTCGCTTCGATTTCCAGCGTGCGTAAGGCTTCGACTTGAGCCTTGGAGTTGCAGCTTTCTGGGGTCCGACTTTCGTTGTCGGGCTCTTTTGGGGTTGCACCGGGTTCGACTTCCTTGGGGTCCGACTTTTTTGAAAGTCGGTCCTTTTCGAAGTTGTTCCCCTTTGGACTGTGGTCCGACTTTGTGAGGTTTGACGCCTTGTCATCGACTTTTCAAAGTTGGATCCATTTTTACTGGGATCGACTTCCATGGGTATAGCCTTTGCGCTCCCGAAGTGCTTCCCTTGGTTCGAATTTACTGGGGTCGACTTCCTGAGACCCTTGTCTCCTGAAGGCCGACTTTCCTGGGATCGACTTCTGGAATCGACTTCCCTGGGATCGACTTCTGAGGTCGACTTCCCTTATGCTGCTAGGTCGACTTTTCTTGGGATCGACCAAGTCATTGTAATCTCGCACATTGGCAAGATAATCAACTTTGAGCTTCTCCAGATGGTTGATCATACGTTAAAGCTCCTCAGTTGCCTGTCGAGCTTCCCCAGTCAGACGTTGGACCTCCTCAGTCTTTGCCTGGTCCATTTCTTCCAGTCGCGTTATTGAATTCTTATGATCATCCAGCGACTTCAACAGCTTCTCGTTCTCCTCATAAGTTTCATTCAGTCGTTGGGAAAATATAGAATTCTGTACCCGACAGGATTCTGATGGGGGTGAAACCCGACCAGTACGCCAAGCGGGGAACTCCGCGGGAAACCGGACCGGAACTCAAGTGCACAGAGCTCTGCTTCGCTAGGAATCCTTTCGCTCCAAATGACCTGCCTTTAATGAGTGGGGGGTGCCCTCTATTTATAGGGGTTCTTATGGGGGCAATATGGTCATTTGGGCAGTAACCTCCTAACTGCCAAACTGATCAGATTGGGTCCCAGGATCGACTTTCCAAAGATCGACTTTCTGGGGGTCGACTTTCCTGGTAATCGACTTCTGAATAAAATCGACCCTCAGGAAAGTCGATCTTCCTAGGATTCGACCTGGGACCTCCCCAACCCTAGAATAGATACCTTAACTCATCTTAGGCTATCCGGACTTCTAGTTGCTGGTAGGTTGTGACCGTGTTCGGGATACTGTATCACCAGTACTCCCCCCTCCTCTGCGTATTAGATACTTTGGGATACGTCTTCTAGTACTATGGTCTGTGTGTCGGACCTTGTACTATCAAATAAATAATCATTTTAAAATCCATTTATAATGATATGAGGCAGAAATACAAGATCATAATGTCCAATCTATCTTAATAAATGATATTTTAAAATGACGGCAAATAATGAATTTTTTAAAGTAATTGTTCGAATTAACTATACATATTGATCAAATTGATTAACATCAATTTTAATTAAATTTAAAATGATATGAGGTACATATACAAAATCATAGTGGTTAATCTACCTTGATAAATGATATTTAGAATTAAAGGATTTTTTCGTACCACATTTAATACTCAATAATAAAAAAAGACGGTAAATAATGAATTTATTGAAGTAATTGTTTGAATTAACTATAGAAATTGATCAAATTGAATAAATAATCATTTTTAAATCCATTTATAATGATAAGAAGTAGAATGAAAAGATCATATTGATCAATCTATATTTATAAATAATATATAGAATTAAAGGATGGTTTCGTACCTGATTTAATACTCTATTAAAAAAAGATGGCAAATAATGTATTTATTGAAGTAATTGTTAGAAATAACTATAGATTTTGATGAAATTGATTAAATAATCGATTTTAAATCAATTTGTAATGACAAGAGGTAGAAACACAAGATCATATTGATCAATCTATCTTGATAAATAATATATAGAATTAAAGGATGGTTTCGTACCAGATTTAATACTCTATAAGAAAAAAAGACAGCAAATAATGAATTTATTGAGGTAATTGTTCGAATTAACTATACATATTGATCAAATTGATTAACATCAATTTTAATTAAATATAAAATGATATGAGGTAGAAATACAAGATCATAATGGTCAATCTATCTTGATAAATGATATTTAGAATTAAAGGATGGTTTCGTACCACATTTAATACTCGATAATAAAAGAAGAAGGTAAATAACGAATTTATTGAAGTAATTGTTTGAATTAACTATAGATATTGATCAAATTGAATAAATAATCATTTTTAAATCCATTTATAATGATAAGAAGTAGAAAGAACAGACCATATTGATCAATCTATCTTGATAAATAATATATAAATTAAAGGATGGTTTCGTACCTGATTTAATACTCTATATTAAAAAAAGATGACATATGATGAATTTATTGAAGTAATTGTTAGAAATAACTATAGATATTGATGAAATTGATTAAATAATCGATTTTAAATCCATTTGTAATGATAAGAGGTAGAAATACAAGATCATATTGATCAATCTATTTTGATAAATAATATATAGAATTAAAGGATGGTTTCGTACCAGATTTAATACTCTGTAATAAAAAATGACGGCAA
>LFYR01000647.1:0-10851 GCA_001185155.1 Zostera marina | reverse complement strand
TATCTTGATAAATGATATTTAGAATTAAAGGATTTTTTCGTACCACAATTAATACTCTATAATAAAAAAAGAAGGTAAATAATGAATTTATTGAAGTAATAGTTCGAATTAACAATAGATATTGATCAAATTGAATAAATAATCAATTTTAAATCCATTTATAATGGTAAGAACTAGAAAGTAATGATCATATCGATCAATCTATCTTGATAAATGATATTTAGAATTAAACGTTGGTTTCGTACCTGATTTAATACCATATATTAAAAAAAGATAGCAAATAATGTATTTATTGAAGTAATTGTTAGAAATGACTATAGATATTGATGAAATTGATTAAATAATCAATTTTAAATCCATTTGTAATGATAAGAGGTAGAAATACAAGATCATATTGATCAATCTATCTGAATAAATAATATATAAAATTAAAGGATGGTGTCGTACCAGATTTAATAATCTATAATAAAAAAAGACGGCAAATAATGAATTTATTGTTCGAATTAACTATACATATTGATCAAATTGATTAACATCAATTTTAATTAAATTTATAATGATATGAGGTACATATACAAAATCATAGTGGTTAATCTACCTTGATAAATGATATTTAGAATTAAAGGATTTTTTCGTACCACATTTAATACTCAATAATAAAAAAAGAAGGTAAATAATGAATTTATTGAAGTAATTGTTTGAATTAACTATAGATATTGATCAAATTGAATAAATAATTATTTTTAAATCCATTTATAATGATAAGAAGTAGAATGAAAAGATCATATTGATCAATCTATCTTGATAAATAATATATAGAATTAAAGGAAGGTTTCGTACCTGATTTAATACTCTATATTAAAAAAAGATAGCAAATAATGTATTTATTGAAGTAATTGTTAGAAATAACTCTAGATATTACTGAAATTTATTAAATAATCGATTTAAAATCCATTTGTAATGATAAGAGGTAGAAACACAAGATCATATTGATCAATCTATCTTGATAAATAATATATAGAATTAAAGGATGGTTTCGTACCACATTTAATACTCTATAATAAAAAAAGACGGCAAATAATGAATTTATTGAAGTAATTGTTCGAATTAACTATACATATTGATCAAATTGATTAAATAATCGATTTTAAATCCATTTATAATGATAAAAAGTAGAAAGAAAAGATCATATTAATCAATCTAACTTGATAAATAATATATAAAATTAAAGGATGGTTTCATGCCTGATTTATTACTCTATATTAAAAAAAGATGGCAAATAATGTATTTATTGAACTAATTGTTAGAAATAAATATAGATATTGATGAAATTGATTAAATAATCGATTTTAAATTCATTTGTAATGATAAGAGGTAGACATACAAGATCATATTGATCAATCTATCTTGATAAATAATATATAGAATTAAAGGACGGTTACGTACCAGATTTAATACTCTATAATAAAAAAAGATGGCAAATAATGAATTAATTGAAGTAATTGTTCAATTAACTTTAGATATTGATCAAATTGATTAACATCATTTTTAAATACATTTATAATGATAAGAGGCAGAAATACAAGATCATAATGATCAATCTATCTTGATAAATAATATATAGAATTAAAGGATGGTTTCGTACCTGATCTAATACTCTATATTAAAAAAAGATGGCAAATAATGTGTGTATTGAAGTAATTGTTAGAAATAACTATAGATATTGATGAAATTATTTAAATAATCGAATTTAAATCCATTTGTAATGATAAGATGTAGAAATATGAGATCATAATGATCAATCTATCATGATAAATGATATATAGAATTAAAGGATGTTTTCGTACCAGATTTAATACTCTATAATAAAAAATGACGGCAAATAATGAATTTTTTAAAGTAATTGTTCGAATTAACTATACTTATTGATCAAATTGATTAACATCAATTTTAATTAAATTTAAAATGATATGATTTAGAAATACAAGATCATAATGGCCAATCTATCTTTATAAATGATATTTAGAATTAAAGGATGGTTTCGTACCACATTTAATACTCTATAATAAAAAAAGAAGGTAAATAATGAATTTATTGAAGTAATAGTTCGAATTAACAATAGATATAGATCAAATTGAATAAATAATCAATTTTAAATCCATTTATAATGGTAAGAACTAGAAAGAAATGATCATATCGATCAATCTATCTTGATAAATGATATTTAGAATTAAACGTTGGTTTCGTACCTGATTTAATACTATATATTAAAAAAAGATGGCAAATAATGTATTTATTGAAGTAATTGTTTGAAATAACTATAGATATTGATGAAATTGATTAAATAATCGATTTTAAATCGACTTGTAATGATAAGAGGTAGAAATACAAGATCATATTGATCAATCTATATTCATAAATAATATATTGAATTAAAGGTTGGTTTCGTACCAGATTTAATACTCTATATTAAAAAATAAGTCAAATAATGAATTTATTGAAGTAATTGTTCGAATTAACTATACATATTGATCAAATTGATTAACATCAATTTTAATTCAATTTAAAATGATATGAGGTAGAAATACAAGATCCTAATTGCCAATCTATCTTGATAAATGATATTTAGAATTAAAGGATTTTTTCGTATCACATTTAATACTCTATAATAAAAAAAGAAGGTAAATAATGAATTTATTGAAGTAATAGTTCGAATTAACAATAGATATTGATCAAATTGAATAAATAATCAATTTTAAATCCATTTAAAATGGTAAGAACTAGAAAGAAATGATCATATCGATCAATCTATCTTGATAAATGATATTTAGAATTAAACGTTGGTTTCGTACCTGATTTAATACTATATATTAAAAAAAGATGGCAAATAATATATTTATTGAAGTAATTGTTAGAAATAACTATAGATATTGATGAAATTGATTAAATAATCGATTTTAAATCCATTTGTAATGATAAGAGGTACAAATACAAGATCATATTGATCAATCTATCTGGATAAATAATATATAAAATTAAAGGAAGGTTTCGTACCAGATTTAATAATCTATAATAAAAAAAGACGGCATATAATGAATTTATTGTTCGAATTAACTATACATATTGATCAAATTGATTAACATCAATTTTAATTAAATTTATAATGATATGAGGTACATATACAAAATCATAGTGGTTAATCTATCTTGATAAATGATATTTAGAATTAAAGGATTTTTTTGTACCACATTTAATACTCAATAATAAAAAAGAAGGTAAATAATGAATTTATTGAAGTAATTGTTTGAATTAACTATAGATATTGATCAAAATGAATAAATAATCATTTTTAAATCCATTTATAATGATAAGAAGTAGAATGAAAAGATCATATTGATCAATCTATCTTGATAAATAATATATAGAATTAAAAAAAGGTTCCCTACCTGATTTAATTCTCTATATTAAAAAAAGATGGCAAATAATGTATTTATTGAAGTAATTGTTAGAAATAACTATAGATATTGATAAAATTGAATAAATAATCGATTTTAAATCCATTTGCAATGATAAGAGGTAGAAACACAAGATCATATTGATCAATCTATCTTGATAAATAATATATAGAATTAAAGGATGGTTTCGTACCAGATTTAATACTCTATAATAATAAAAGACAGCAAATATTGAATTTATTGAAGTAATTGTTCGAATTAACTATACATATTGATCAAATTGATTAACATCAATTTTAATTAAATTTACTATGATATGAGGTAGAAATACAAGATCATAATGGTCAATCTATCTTGATAAATGATATTTAGAATTAAAGGATGGTTTCGTACCACATTTAATACTCTATAATAAAAAAAGACGGCAAATAATGAATTTATTGAAATAATTGTTCGAATTAACTATACATATTGATCAAATTGATTAAATAATCGATTTTAAATCCATTTATAATGATAAAAAGTAGAAAGAAAAGATCATATTAATCAATCTAACTTGATAAATAATATATAAAATTAAAGGATGGTTTCATGCCTGATTTATTACTCTATATTAAAAAAAGATGGCAAATAATGTATTTATTGAACTAATTGTTAGAAATAAATATTGATATTGATGAAATTGATTAAATAATCGATTTTAAATTCATTTGTAATGATAAGAGGTAGACATACAAGATCATATTGATCAATCTATCTTGATAAATAATATATAGAATTAAAGGACGGTTACGTACCAGATTTAATACTCTATAATAAAAAAAGATGGCAAAAAATGAATTAATTGAATTAATTGTTCAATTAACTTTAGATATTGATCAAATTGATTAACATCATTTTTAAATACATTTATAATGATAATAGGCAGAAATACAAGATCATAATGATCAATCTATCTTGATAAATAATATATAGAATTAAAGGATGGTTTCGTACCTGATCTAATACTCTATATTAAAAAAAGATGGCAAATAATGTGTTTATTGAAGTAATTGTTAGAAATAACTATAGATATTGATGAAATTATTTAAATAATCGATTTTAAATCCATTTGTAATGATAAGATGTAGAAATATGAGATCATAATGATCAATCTATCTTGATAAATGATATATAGAATTAAAGGATGTTTTCGTACCAGATTTAATACTCTATAATAAAAAATGACGGCAAATAATGAATTTTTTAAAGTAATTGTTCGAATTAACTATACTTATTGATCAAATTGATTAACATCAATTTTAATTAAATTTAAAATGATATGATTTAGAAATACAAGATCATAATGGCCAATCTATCTTGATAAATGATATTTAGAATTAAAGGATTTTTTCGTACCACAATTAATACTCTATAATAAAAAAAGAAGGTAAATAATGAATTTATTGAAGTAATAGTTCGAATTAACAATAGATATTGATCAAATTGAATAAATAATCAATTTTAAATCCATTTAAAATGGTAAGAACTAGAAAGAAATGATCATATCGATCAATCTATCTTGATAAATGATATTTAGAATTAAACGTTGGTTTCGTACCTGATTTAATACTATATATTAAAAAAAGATGGCAAATAATGTATTTATTGAAGTAATTGTTAGAAATGACTATAGATATTGATTAAATTGATTAAATAATCGATTTTAAATCCATTTGTAATGCTAAGAGGTAGAAATACAAGATCATATTGATCAATCTATCTGGATAAATAATAAATAGAATTAAAGGATGGTTTCGTAGAAGATTTAATACTCAATAATAAAAAAGATGGCAAATAATGATTTTATTGTTCGAATTAACTATACATATAGATCAAATTGATTAACATCAATTTTAATTAAATTTATAATGATATGAGGTACATATACAAAATCATAGTGGTTAATCTATCTTGATAAATGATATTTAGAATTAAAGGATTTTTTCGTACCACATTTAATACTCAATAATAAAAAAAGAAGGTAAATAATGAATTTATTGAAGTAATTGTTTGAATTAACTATAGATATTGATCAAAATGAATAAATAATCATTTTTAAATCCATTTATAATGATAAGAAGTAGAATGAAAAGATCATATCGATCAATCTATCTTGATAAATAATATATAGAATTAAAGGAAGGTTTCGTACCTGATTTAATACTCTATATTAAAAAAAGATGGCAAATAATGTATTTATTGAAGTAATTGTTAGAAATAACTATAGATATTGATGAAATTGATTAAATAATCGATTTTAAATCCATTTGTAATGATAAGAGGTAGAAACACAAGATCATATTGATCAATCTATCTGGATAAATAATATATAGAATTAAAGTATGGTTTCGTACCAGATTTAATACTCTATAATAAAAAAAGACAGCAAATAATGAATTTATTAAAGTAATTGTTCGAATTAACTATACATATTGATCAAATTTATTAACATCAATTTTAATTAAAGTTACTATGATATGAGGTAGAAACACAAGATCATAATGGTCAATCTATCTTGATAAATGATATTTAGAATTAAAGGATGGTTTCGTACCACATTTATTACTCTATAATAAAAAAAGACGGCAAATAATGAATTTATTGAAGTAATTGTTCGAATTAACTATACATATTGATCAAATTGATTAAATAATCGATTTTAAATCCATTTATAATGATAAAAAGTAGAAAGAAAAGATCATATTAATCAATCTAACTTGATAAATAATATATAAAATTAAAGGATGGTTTCATACCTGATTTAATACTCTATATTAAAAAAAGATGGCAAATAATGTATTTATTGAACTAATTGTTAGAAATAAATATAGATATTGATGAAATTGTTTAAATAATCTATTTTAAATTCATTTATAATGATAAGAGGTAGACATACAAGATCATATTGATCAATCTATCTTGATAAATAATATATAGAATTAAAGGACGGTTTCGTACCAGATTTAATACTCTATAATAAAAAAAAGATGGCCAATAATGAATTAATTGAAGTAATTGTTCAATTACCTTTAGATATTGATCAAATTGATTAACATCATTTTTAAATACATTTATAATGATAAGAGGCAGAAATACAAGATCATAATGATCAATCTATCTTGATAAATAATATATAGAATTAAAGGAAGGTTTCGTACCTGATTTAATACTCTATATTAAAAAAAGATGGCAAATAATGTATTTATTGAAGTAATTGTTAGAAATAACTATAGATATTGATAAAATTGAATAAATAATCGATTTTAAATCCATTTGTAATGATAAGAGGTAGAAACACAAGATCATATTGATCAATCTATCTGGATAAATAATATATAGAATTAAAGTATGGTTTCGTACCAGATTTAATACTCTATAATAAAAAAAGACAGCAAATAATGAATTTATTGAAGTAATTGTTCGAATTAACTATACATATTGATCAAATTGATTAACATCAATTTTAATTAAATTTAAAATGATATGATTTAGAAATACAAGATCATAATGGCCAATCTATCTTGATAAATGATATTTAGAATTAAAGGATGGTTTCGTACCATATTTAATACTCTATAATAAAAAAAGAAGGTAAATAATGAATTTATTGAAGTAATAGTTCGAATTAACAATAGATATTGATCAAATTGAATAAATAATCAATTTTAAATCCACTTATAATGGTAAGAACTAGAAAGAAATGATCATATCGATCAATCTATCTAGATAAATGATATTTAGAATTAGACGTTGGTTTCGTACCTGATTTAATACTCTATATTAAAAAAAGATGGCAAATAATGTATTTATTGAAGTAATTCTTTGAAATGACTATAGATATTGATGAAATTGATTAAATAATCGATTTTAAATCCATTTGTAATGTTAAGAGGTAGAAATACAAGATCATATTGATCAATCTATCTGGATAAATAATAAATAGAATTAAAGGACGGTTTCGTAGAAGATTTAATACTCTATAATAAAAAAAAGATGGCCAATAATGAATTAATTGAAGTAATTGTTCAATTACCTTTAGATATTGATCAAATTGATTAACATCATTTTTAAATACATTTATAATGATAAGAGGCAGAAATACAAGATCATAATGATCAATCTATCTTGATAAATAATATATAGAATTAAAGGATGGTTTCGTACCTGATCTAATACTCTATATTAAAAAAAGATGGCAAATAATGTGTTTATTGAAGTAATTGTTAGAAATAACTATAGATATTGATGAAATTATTTAAATAATCGATTTTAAATCCATTTGTAATGATAAGATGTAGAAATATGAGATCATAATGATCAATCTATCTTGATAAATGATATATAGAATTAAAGGATGTTTTCGTACCAGATTTAATACTCTATAATAAAAAATGACGGCAAATAATGAATTTTTTAAAGTAATTGTTCGAATTAACTATACATACTGATCAAATTGATTAACATCAATTTTAATTAAATTTAAAATGATATGATTTAGAAATACAAGATCATAATGGCCAATCTATCTTGATAAATGATATTTAGAATTAAAGGATGGTTTCCTACCACATTTAACACTCTATAATAAAAAAAGAAGGTGAATAATGAATTTATTGAAGTAATAGTTCGAATTAACAATTGATATTGATCAAATTGAATGAATAATCAATTTTAAATCCACTTATAATGGTAAGAACTAGAAAGAAATGATCATATCGATCAATCTGTCTTGATAAATGATATTTAGAATTAAACGTTGGTTTCGTACCTGATTTAATACTCTATATTAAAAAAAGATGGCAAATAATGTATTTATTGAAGTAATTGTTAGAAATGACTATATATATTGATGAAATTGATTAAATAATCGATTTTAAATCCATTTGTAATGACTATATTAGAAATACAAGATCATATTGATCAATCTATCTGGATAAATAATAAATAGAATTAAAGGATGGTTTCGCAGAAGATTTAATACTCAATAATAAAAAAGATGGCAAATAATGATTTTATTGTTCGAATTAACTATACATATTGATCAAATTGATTAACATCAATTTTAATTAAATTTATAATGATATGAGGTACATATACAAAATCATAGTGGTTAATCTATCTTGATAAATGATATTTAGAATTAAAGGATTTTTTCGTACCACATTTAATACTCAATAATAAAAAAAGAAGGTAAATAATGAATTTATTGAAGTAATTGTTTGAATTAACTATAGATATTGATCAAATTGAATAAATAATCATTTTCAAATCCATTTATAATGATAAGAAGTAGAATGAAAAGATCATATTGATCAATCTATCTTTATAAATAATATATAGAATTAAAGGATGGTTTCGTACCTGATGTAATACTCTATTAAAAAAAGATGGCAAATAATGTATTTATTGAAGTAATTGTTAGAAATAACTATAGATATTGATGAAATTTTTTAAATAATCGATTTTAAATCCATTTGTAATGATAAGAGGTAGAAACACTAGATCATATTGATCAATCTATCTTGATAAATAATATATAGAATTAAAGGATGGTTTCGTACCAGATTTAATACTCTATAATAAAAAAAGACAGCAAATAATGAATTTATTGAAGTAATTGTTCGAATTAACTATACATATTGATCAAATTGATTAACATCAATTTTAATTAAATTTACTATGATATGAGGAAGAAATACAAGATCATAATGGTCAATTTATCTTGATAAATGATATTTAGAATTAAAGGATGGTTTCGTACCAGATTTAATACTCTGTAATAAAAAATGACGGCAAATAATGAATTTTTTAAAGTAATTGTTCGAATTAACTATACATATTGATCAAATTGATTAACATCAATTTTAATTAAATTTAAAATGATATGAGGTAGAAATACAAGATCATAATTGCCAATCTATCTTGATAAATGATATTTAGAATTAAAGGATTTTTTCGTACCACATTTAATACTCTATAATAAAAAAAGAAGGTAAATAATGAATTTATTGAAGTAATAGTTCGAATTAACAATAGATATTGATCAAATTGAATAAATAATCAATTTTAAATCCATTTATAATGGTAAGAACTAGAAAGAAATGATCATATCGATCAATCTATCTTGATAAATGATATTTAGAATTAAACGTTGGTTTCGTACCTGATTTAATACTATATATTAAAAAAAGATGGCAAATAATGTATTTATTGAAGTAATTGTTAGAAATACTATAGATATTGATGAAATTGATTAAATAATCGATTTTAAATCCATTTGTAATGATAAGAGGTACAAATACAAGATCATATTGATCAATCTATCTGGATAAATAATATATAAAATTAAAGGAAGGTTTCGTACCAGATTTAATAATCTATGATAAAAAAAACGGCATATAATGAATTTATTGTTCGAATTAACTATACATATTGATCAAATTGATTAACATCAATTTTAATTAAATTTATAATGATATGAGGTACATATACAAAATCATAGTGGTTAATCTATCTTGATAAATGATATTTAGAATTAAAGGATTTTTTCGTACCACATTTAATACTCAATAATAAAAAAAGAAGGTAAATAATGAATTTATTGAAGTAATTGTTTGAATTAACTATAGATATTGATCAAATTGAATAAATAATCATTTTCAAATCCATTTATAATGATAAGAAGTAGAATGAAAAGATCATATTGATCAATCTATCTTTATAAATAATATATAGAATTAAAGGATGGTTTCGTACCTGATTTAATACTCTATTAAAAAAAGATGGCAAATAATGTATTTATTGAAGTAATTGTTAGAAATAACTATAGATATTGATGAAATTTATTAAATAATCGATTTTAAATCCATTTGTAATGATAAGAGGTAGAAACACAAGATCATATTGATCAATCTATCTTGATAAATAATATATAGAATTAAAGGATGGTTTCGTACCAGATTTAATACTCTATAATAAAAAAAGACAACAAATAATGAATTTATTGAAGTAATAGTTGAATTAACTATACATATTGATCAAATTGATTGACATCAATTTTAATTAAATTTACTATGATATGAGGTAGAAATACAAGATCATAATGGTCAATTTATCTTGATAAATGATATTTAGAATTAAAGGATTTTTTCGTATCACATTTAATACTCTATAATAAAAAAAGAAGGTAAATAATGAATTTATTGAAGTAATAGTTCGAATTAACAATAGATATTGATCAAATTGAATAAATAATCAATTTTAAATCCATTTAAAATGGTAAGAACTAGAAAGAAATGATCATATCGATCAATCTATCTTGATAAATGATATTTAGAATTAAACGTTGGTTTCG